>JAAGEH010000125.1:16693279-17112352 GCA_011751065.1 Lasiurus cinereus
CCCCCCCCCCCCCCCCCCCCCCCCCCCCAATAAGGACACATATGTAATACCTTAATAAAGAAAAAAAGTTATTTTCATTTGCTCCTTTGAAATAACAAAATGCAAAGGGAAAACAATATTCCCTCTATGGTCGCTGTATCATTGACAACAATAGAAACAATAGCACCATCTTGGGTTTAATTCAGTAGTAGCTCATTTCATTTGGAAGTATATTAATTTATCAGGATAATAAAGCATATCTCTTACCACATCATTTAAACATTTAAAAAACATTTTAACTTAAAAAATGTATTATTTATTTCCTTGAAGCATTAAATTAAACATATTTGTTAAAAACAGTTAAATCTCTTCTTGGTGGCCAACCCAGAGTCATCTTATGTAGTATGTTCGTCTGGGATGGGAGACAACACTGTTTGTAGACTGGGCTGCAGGCTGCTGGGCTGAATGACCCCAGACTGTGATGCTCCCTTATTGTGCATCTGCATCTTAATTGTTCGTCTATCTTAACTCTAAGCATCAGGTTGTTTGCCAGTCATTTTGTTCCTCTTAGAAAATGTGTTGATACTGATCTGGACTGTGCTTAATAGCCAACTGTATCACAGCAGTGTGTTAAATGAGTCACAACCTGAAGAGGGCGCTGGGCTAGAATTAGGGAGGTCAGGGACCATGTCTGGTTTTGTCACCTTCGATACTCTGCACCTGAACAGTGAGTGACTCCCCCATGTTAATGTTGAGTGGGTGAGTGCAAGTCTGTGTGCCTGCTATGGAATTAAGTATGCAGGCTTGAATATGATTATGTCAGAGCCTTCTTCAACTTCTTGTCCTTTCACAACTAGATTTTAAAATTGAAGATCTCTAGATACTTAATTTCTAGAAATGTGGTGTACAACACGTTCATGGTTCTAATTTTCCAAAAAGCCCTTTCTATATCACCTACTTCCAAGCAATTCTTAAAACATCTCTTTCCCTTTCTCTGATGGTGGTAGGTGTCATTTGTCTAATCACATACAGGCATAACCTCGTTTATTTAGTTTCACAGATTTTGTTTATTTTATAAACTAAAGGCAAGACCTTCCACCAGCAGAAAGATTATGATAAACATAAATATAGCTTTATTGCAGTAGTCTGGAACCAAACCTGCAATATCTCTGAGGTATGCGTGTAGTGTGACTAATTACCATGAAATACCTCTAAGAATTTGGGGGGGTTGGGGGGAAAGAAATTCCATCTTACACTTCTCATATGAAGTGTTTCTTTATTAAGTTTCTCAGAGCCTTTAAAGATGTTCTTTTGTTTTACCCTTACAAGTACCTTCAGATTTCTTCTCTCAGCACAACACCTAGCCCCCATTTGTTCTAGATCCTCTTTCTAGTTGCTGTTCCAGATCACAACCACATCGATTTCACTCTGGGAGCTTACTGTTCCCACATCAGTGTTTCTCAACCCCCACGCGCATATGCATCACCTGGGGATCTTGATAAAAGGCAGACTCTGGCTCAAAATGTCTAGGATGGGGCCCGGAATTCTGCATTTTTCACAAGCTCCCAGGTGATCGGATACTGTTGGTCCTAGACTCACACTTGAATGGCAGAGTCTCATCGACAATTGCTCAAGGCTTCTCAGACCTCACGGGTGCTGACTGGTCGATGTCTTTGCAGCCCTAATGGCTCTCACCATATAATACCAGTGACAAGTTTGGGATACAATCAGAATCTCCCTAGGCAGGGTGCTCTTTTGCCTGCATGTTCACTTTAATTTATCTGAACTCCAAGGGCTCATTTACCATAAAAACATTCAGAAATTCAACCAAGGGCTTTTCAACCTCCAGAATCACACATGATCATCAGGAGATGGCTTCTTTGTATGCACCCTATTGCACTCGAAATGAACTGCAGACATTCAAGGCAAGCTCATTCCAAGAAATATAGCCAGGATTTTTACAAGATTTTTTTTTTATGGGCACCAGTTGCACTAATTACTGGCATCATAAAAAGTCATTAACAAGACTGAGAAAGTCTGGCAAGGACATATCTTTCACCCTGGCAGGTACAAATGGTTATTGCCTCATACTTCAAACTCTGCCTTTTGAACTTGTAAAAGCCAAGCCAGGAATTGTTGAATTTTTCTGTGGCTCTCTTTTCTGATGTGTTAATGGATGACACTTTCCATCAAAGGGCAGCATGTTAATGTCACATGGCAAAAGGGCTTCTACTTTATCGCTAAAGTCCAGCCCGAGGCTCCACACCCCCAAACCCCAATGCCCCATTCAGACACATAAATGAGCAGCTGCTTGCTATGATTGTTTCTTCATAGGAACCAGAGACATAAGAAAGATGAGCCAGAAAATGAAAAGCTTAGGGATCAGAGGCTTCTTCATGCCACCATTCATCATTACGTGTTTTCCTTTCTGACCCTGCAGTGCCCTGGAAGACATGTACGAGCTTTCCAAATATCCATGTCAACTCGTCAACCCTTTGAACCAAGTGCACTCTAAGCATGCAAGGAAGAACAGATTTTATGACTTACGCCTGATTGAATTGATAAAGGACTTCACAAACTTCACACCGTATCTGTGGTCAGGTTTATGAATTCGGCCAAGCTGGACCAAGTGGTGATCCAGAGGGTGGCTGGCTAGATCCTCCAGTTCCTTGTCATTCCAGGTAGGGCCAAAGGAAAACACAAAGAGGGCATAACCTTGACATTTGGCTTTCAGAGATTCTTTCTTTAAGGTGTCTCTGTCCAAGGGACTAGTTTCCCCAGCAGATATTACAAATATAACCTTGTTTCTTCTCAGATTCGGCGCACTTAAAAAGATATTGTCCAGAGTCCACTGTAAGGCATGACCGATAAAAGCATCTCCATTTAGCTGTTGAACCGATTCTTCCACGTGCCTCTTCATGCGGTGTCTGCTGTGGTAGGTGGTAAGGTTGAACTCGGTTCTAACGGGACTCTTCCGAGTGTTGGGTAGGAAGTTGGGGGGAGCATGGCTTAACAGGGCAACCCGGTCTCCAGTGACAGAGGTCTCGGGCTCTGGGGTGATTTCAAAGTGATCTAACAGTGCTCCCAGGAAATCTCTCATGTCTTCAAATTCAGCACTTCCCACGTGTCGGGAGGCATCCAGCAGGAAAGCCGCATCCATGTAAGACTGCACGGGGGGTGGTCTGGCTTGATCGCAAGAAGCATCTGGCTTGCAGACATCTGCAGACCAAAAGGCACCTAAGGTTACTGAACAGAAATGGACAGGAAAGACAGCATCTCACAGATTTCAACATTTGTAAACTACAATCTTTGATCTTAAAATAGTTCCTAAATGACTCTGACATCCACACTAGGGAGATTTCCTAGTACATGGTTTGCATCTGTATCCACAAGTGCAGATTTTATGCCCAGCCTGGCTCTTAATTTCATTCATTAAAACACTATCTGATTTTTATTTTTATTGTTGACACTGTTACAGATGTCCCTCATTTTCCCCACTTCCCCCGGCCTTTACCACACTGTCGTCTGTGCCCATGGGCTATGCATACATAATTCTTTGGCTAATCTCTTCACTTTCTTTTATCCAGTCCCCCAAGCCTCCCTTCCCTCTGATATTTGTTAGTCTGTTCCATGTATCTATGATTTTTAAAACTTAAGCTGTCTTCAACAGGAGTTTCTTCTTAGCTGTTTTTTAAGTTTATAAAGATCAGAGTGGACAATTTATCTTATGCTGTTAAGAGTATACAAGCCCAGCCAGAACCGGTTTGGCTCAGTGGATGGAGTGTTGGCCTGAGGACTGAGGGGTCCCAGGTTCGATTCCGGTCAAGGGTATGTGCCTTGGTTGCAGGCACATCCCCAGTTGGGGGCATGCAGGAGGCGGCTGATCGATGTCCCTCTCTCATCTCTGTATCTAACTCTCTATCCCTCTCCTTTCCTCTGTAAAAAATCAATGGAATATATTAAAAAAAAAAGTTTAAAGAGTATACTGGCCCAGTCTGTTGGAGCGTCGTCCCATACACCAAAAAGTTGCAGGTTTGATTCCTGGTGAGGGCTCAATCCCCAGTATGGGCATGTACAGGAGGCAACCAATTGATGTTTCTCACATCAATGTATCTCGCTCTCTAAAAATATCAATAAACATCCTTGGGTGAGGATTTAAAAAAAAAGGAATATACTGTATTATGACATAAAATGATCTATCTACTTGACAATATACAGGTTAAACCAATGACCTTTATCCTTATGCTCATACTGTTCTATGAAAAGTTATCTGTTTAAAAGGTGGAGTGAAGAAATCAATGAATCTTCATTTTCAATTTGAATAAAGGGTTATAATTTGGTGTCTATCTGTGTAGACATTAAGGACAAAGCTCTTTATTTTTGCATTTTCATAGTGATTATTAGTTGAAAGCTCAGTATGTGTTTGTTAAATAAATGAATATAAGTAATGCATGTTAAGAAACTTTCATAGCATGTGATCATTTTAATATGTATATCTCATTTAACAAAAAATGGTTAGTAATAAAAACAGTAAATTCTTTTGACTCTGCCATATGAATATTCAGAGAAATAAAGAAATGGAGAGAGAATCCAAGATGGCGGCATAGGTAAACACCTATACTGCTGCCTCGCACAACAATTTCAAAACTACAACTAAAAGACAGAACGGACATCATCCAGAACCACAGGAAAGCTGGCTGAGTGGAAGTTCTACAACTAGAGGGAAAGAGAGGGGCTCACGGAGACCCAGAGGAGCTGCAAAAAGCTGAGGTACGGAGACGAGCGCGCTGAGAGAGCGGTGCCAGAGTACCTGGCTGGCTTTCTCTGGCAGGAGGGAAACGGAGACTCCCAACGGCATTGAACCCCTTATCTTATGACACTAAACCCCAGATCCAGCCAAAACTCATACGGGGGGAGTTTGGACTGTGAAAAGGGAGAAGTGCACGGAAATTTAGGGGAGTTGCAAAGGATCGGAGGTCTGGTCGCGCACGGCACCACGCGGAGGACGGATTGCTGATTGTGCCGCTGGCTTTCGCGAGTGGGCGGGAGACAGACCCTCCGATCTGTGCCACTTCTGAGTCCACTGGGCCCCTGTTTTGGGCGAAACCCTGGGGACCTAGACTTGTGTGGTCCTGGTTCGCAGGGGAGCCGGAAAGGCAGCGGTTGGAGGCGCTGCGGGTGCGCGCGCACAAGGACCGCTCCAGCCATTACCCAGTCACGTGAGACTCAGGGGCCGTGGAGGGCGGGGCCGACTGGAAGGCAAGGCGGTCCCTTAAGCCCTGAGACTCCACCCTCCCAAGCTCAGCAGAGGCTTCTGCGGCTGAATCCAGCACAGAAGTTTCCCCGGCACAGTGAAAATGCCGAGACAAGGGAAGGGATTACAAGCAAAAGAAATGGAGGAAAAAAAACGACTGGATATAGAGTTCAAAACCACGCTTATAAGGTTTTTCAAGAATATGCTAGAAAAGATGGATAAATTTAGTGAGACCCAAGAGGAGATGATAAATACACTGACTGAAATAAAAACTATTATACAGAGTACTAACAGCAGACTAGAGAAAGGCAAGGATCAAGTCAAAAATTTGAAATATAAAGAAGCAGAAAACATTCAACTGGAAAAGCAAGAAGAGAAAAGAATCCAAAAATGTGAAGATAATGTAAGGAGCCTCTGGGACAGCTTCAAGCGTACCAACATCAGAATTGTGGGGGTGCCAGAAGAAGAGAGAGAGCAAGATACTGAAAACCTGTTTAAAGAAATAATGACTGAAAACTTCCCACATCTGGTAAAAGAAATAGACTTACAAGTCGAGGAAGCACACAGAACCCCAAAGAAAAGGAACCCAAAGAGGACTACACCAAGACACATCATAATTAAAATGCCAAGAGCAAAAGAGAAAGAGAGAATATTAAAAGCAGCAAGAGAAAAACAGTTTATTACCTACAAGGGAGCACCCATACGACTGTCAGCTGATTTCTCAACAGAAACGATGCAGGCCAGACGGGAGTGGCAAGAAATATTCAACGTGATGAACAACAAGAACCTACAACCAAAAATAATCTATCCAGCAAAGCTATCATTCAGAATTGAAGGGCAGATAAAGACCTTCACAGAGAAGAAAAAGCTAAAGGAGTTCATCAACTCCAAACCAGTATTATATGAAATGCTGAAAGGTACCCTTTTAGAAGAGGAAGAAGAAAAAGGTAAAAGACAAAAAATTATGAACAACAAATACACATCTGTCAACAAGTGAATCTAAAAATTAAGTGAATTAAAAATCTGATCAACAGAATAAACTGGTGAATATAATAGAATCAGGAGCACAGAAAGGGAGTAGACTGATAATTCTCAGGAGGACAAAAAATCATAAAGCATCAAACAGACTGTGAAATTATAGCAGAAAGATTAAAGTTAGGTGAGGTAAATAAGTGATCAATCAAAGGACTTGTATGCATGCTTATAAACATAACCAATGATCACAGACACTGGGGGGGTCGGGGTATGCCTGGGAGGGAGGGGGGCAATGGGGAGATATGTATAAAAAATTAATAAAAAATTAATTTAAAAAAAAAAAAAAAAGAAATGGAAATATCTTAAAGGTCACCTAATTTTCTAGTTTTAGAGGTGACACTGAGGGCAGGCAAGTAAAACAATTTCATCAAAGGATAGCAGTATTTCTAGAAGTCTCTACGTATGAAGTCAGTGTTAACAGAGACAGGGCCATGTGGTGTAGTGGTGAGGAGGAGGCCCTTGGGCTGAGAATCAGGGTTCCTGGGTTTCGGTCTCACTGTACCCAGGAACACTCTCTTTGCCTCTATCCAGGATACCACTGGGCCTCGACTCTGCACAATCAGGTCATTAGATTAGATTCACTCAGAGAGCCCTTCCAGGACTGACATTCTGTAGTCCTCAGTTTTCAGGAACAGTTAATAGTTAAGGATGGGAATGGCCTCTTTAAAAACCAAAGAGAAGAAGAATGAGAATGGAATAACATGTGTGTGGACAGCTGGTACTTAGATATGAGCCCAGGCTGCAAATGAAAGCTATTCGATGAAAGGTTAATAACCAGGATGCACATCCTGGGGGATGTAGCAAACTTCCTAGCTTCATTCTTGTTCATGGACTCCATGTGGCTCTGGACAAGTTACATTTCCCTTACTAACATTCAGTAAAATTTTATGACCATATTTAATAGTCAGATGACTGAACAGTCACCTGTGTGCAAGGCAGTTTCTAAAACCAGGGACAGCAGGCTGCCCATTTGTTCAATTTTGTGAGGTTTTTTAATTGCGGGAAATGAGAGCCAAAATATCTTCCCTTAAATGCCTAGGAGACAAAACAAGGGTTTGAGCCAAGAAATGAAGCCAAAATCTATCCCCAGTCACACATGTGCAACTTCTGACTGTGCAACATACAGCATACTGCGGTAACTCACATGTTTGAGAGCCAACTGAGAGCACAGAGGGTGGGATGTAGCTCCCCACAGTATGGTTAGCACTTTAAGGGCTTTGAGCAAGAATGCCAGTGCCTCACTCTGTGCAACTGAAAGAGGAGGGGAGGGAGGGGAGAGAAGAGGGAAGGAACGAGAGGGAAGGAAGAGAAAAGGGAAGGGGGGGAGAGGGCCAGGTGAAGGAGGGGGAAGGAGATGGGGAGGGAAGGAGAGAGATTGATTAGAGGAAAGCAAAGGGGAAGACGGGAAGAAGGGAGGGTTATTAGGAAACGTTCTGCTTCTGCTTCCAAGTTACTACCTCCCTGTGAGGTCAGTTATATGGCAAGCATCAGCGTCCCACTGGTAAACAAGGAGAAGGAGAGGAATTGAACATTTTCTTTGAGGCCAAGTACAGTTTCAAGGGACAGAATAATGGGGTCTCTGCTATCATAAATTGCAGCTGTTTTAAAGCTAGTTTTCTTAGGCTGGATCTGGCTGCCAGGCCCTGAGCAAATGATTTCATCTCTATAGTCCTCATTTGTACAATGGTGGTAATCACAGTTCAAATGTTTTAGGGCGATTCAATCCATTGAATGAAACAGTTAGAAAAGTGCTTGAAACACAATAAACACCCTAGCTTAGGTGTTAATGATCACCACCACCATCATCAGTGTTCTATAAAACAATTAGACAGGGCATGGTTTCTAGCAAGTGCTTGACAAGTCAGCCATCACACCTACCAGTGATCTCAGCAGCTTACACACATTTCATAATTCCTAGAACACCAAATTACTAGGATACTCAAATATATGTTAGCCAGTTCCCCAGCGAGACCTGTAGACTGTATAAACACAACAACACACAAACCTCCGAGGGCTCCTGGACTGTGAGAGGGCGCAGCCTGGGCTGAGGGACCCCCACCACTCCCTCCACCAAGTGCATGAATCTTGATGCTTCATATCTGGGAGCCCATGAAGCATCTTTCGAATGAGAAATGCACGGATTTTTGCTAATTTCCACTTAAACTGTAAAACATTTCTTCGGGGTGTGAATATTTAGGATTTAGAAACACATAAATGTACTTTATAGCAGGGGTGGGGAACCTTTTTTCTGCCAAGGACCATTTGGATCTTTATAACATCATTCACGGGCCATACAGAATTATCACCTTAAAAATTAGCCTGCTAAATTTGGTCAAACATTTAATTAACTCACCCCTAATGCCTTGGCAGGGCCAGACCGAACGATTTTGCGGGCCTTATATGGCCTGCAGGCTGGACATTTCCTGCCTCTGCTTTATAGCATGAAAACCCTGGCAATGAGACAGGTTACATTTTTTCTCAAAATCCTTGCTGGTTCCTGGAAGCTGCATGAGGCAGAGAGGCCTGGGAATGTAATCCTCCTGCTGCGGTGGCTAGGAGGAGCCCCTGCTCGAAGCTGAGAGGCTCCACCTGTGGATGATGCTGTGTGGTGAGGCGAGCCCCGCGCCCCAGGGAAACTTTCCCAAGGCCACCCACCCCTGTCCTAGCTGCCAAGCCTCAGCCGGTCCTGCCAAGGGCGACTCAGTGTGTTTAACAGGCCTGATCAAAATCTGGTCTCTCTGTGGGTCTTACCATAGCAGAACGTGCACCTCTGTAGTCTCTCTAGTGCTGGTGTGTAGTCGGTCCCGGACGGAACCACTATTACTTGGAATGTGCCAGTGTCGTCGATCTGCGAGGAGGAGAAGTGAGAGAAAGAACAGCGTAGTGGGTGGGGCTGTTCAGAACTTCCCAGGACTGTTCAGAGAACTGAGATGTGGCGAGAGCAACGCTGTTGCTTCTAAGAAGGCCACGGGGAGGCGCAGCCTGTCAGGATGGCTGAGAGCGCTGCCTGGGTGTGAGCCCCAAAGCTCCCTTTAGCTGTATGACAAATTGTTTTGCCCGATTCCTCCTCTGTAAAATGGAAAAACCACATGCCTAGCCAACAAGGCTACTGAGTGATTCACCATTGAAAAGCACTTACTGGCACAGGGTGGGTGCCACATGGATCATGAGAGACCACCAAGCACTTTCTACCCATTATCTCAACAACCCAGTGAGTTTTTTTATGTTCATCACCCCTGTTTTATAGATGAGAAACTGAAGCGCAAAGAAAGTTTAAAGTATTAGGACAAGGGTCGCAGAGTCTGGGCAGTTCTTACTAAATGCTGTTCTTATTAAACTAGAGGCCCGATGCACAAAATTTGTGCACTTGGTGGTTGTGGTAGTGGGGGTGTCTCAGCCCAGCCTGTGCCCTCTCACAGCCCAGGAGCCCTTGGGGAATGCGCTATATCCCCTGAGCCTAGGACAGCAGCTGGTATATATGAGGTGCTTACAAACATTTGTTGGATGAATAAACCTTGGGACCAATTCTGACTTCTGTCTACATCTCTCTCTCTTCTGTCCAAGGGGTGTTTGGAGCCAATTCTGCTCAGGGTCTTTGTCAAGAATGTGTACCTTCATTGGTGCCTTTTTGAGATGGACTCCCTCAAGAAAGAAGCAAAAGAGTCTCTAGGTGATTTGGGTAGAACCTATAAGTGACAATGTTAACATGCAAAAAGTTTAAAATTAACAAAATAGGTTCTCTTAAATTTATATGCTGTGCATATACTTTTGAGCGAGTGATGGAATTGTATCAGTTTAAGTTTATATTCTAATTACCCACAATTAT
The DNA here is from genome assembly GCA_011751065.1 of Lasiurus cinereus. Classification (NCBI taxonomy): domain Eukaryota; kingdom Metazoa; phylum Chordata; class Mammalia; order Chiroptera; family Vespertilionidae; genus Lasiurus; species Lasiurus cinereus. The sequence goes on from JAAGEH010000125.1 coordinate 16,703,374, forward strand.
TTATTTGCATTAGATATTAAGCTATCCCTAAAATAAAGCCAAGGGGCAATATGGACTCTCAATAAACAGAGGGAATTATGGGGATTCAGTGAGTAACCAAATCCATTTACAGAATTTGGAGCTCCTGCACCTCATAACAGCTTCATTTGCTGGCCCCAGTCTTTTCTAATTTATGTGCATTTTCTTCTCTGAGGCTGATATTATCAGTCTGATCATTTGCATAATTCAGAGTTAGTTCAGTGAGGCTAATAGCAATTTTAGCTCCTCTACAACGTAGACTTCAATATTGTTAAATAGATTTCAGTTTAGCATCAAGCAAAGGAATGATAATGGTGCAAAAGCTACTTTCTTGAGTGTTTGCTATGCACTAAGCTATGATGCACAGCAGCGCATTCACCTTCACAGGAATTCTAGGAAACAGGCACTGCTTGCTCTGTTTTATAGACTAGTGCCCTATTTTTGCTCAGTCCTGCTCATTTGATCACCTTCACAGAAAATTACAAAGTGGGAAAGGTCAAAAGCCCATTAATCCTAGCCTCCAGTGTCCGGGAAAGACAGGTAGAAGTCATTGACTGGCGAGTGACTGCCCCTATGAAAGGCCTTCCTTCAGGCAAAGGTGATGCCTTACCACCTACATTGAGCCCGCTAGTCCATGCCAACAGTAAATCGATCTTAACTTGAGAAAATGCTTTCTTAACTCTAATCTGGAGTTTCCTACTGCTATCAATCCCAGTTTCCCTAATATGAGATTTCGCTAACTTGGGGTTCAGCTGGCTAATTTCCTCCAGTAGTAATTTTTCACACACTTGAAGACAGTGATCCAGCTGCTTCTGACTTTCGTTCCTCCAAATGAAATAGTTTTCCAGGGCGTGGCCTTGTACTCAGGTTGTATCTTCCCAGGCCCTTTTGCCCTGTGTGGGGCCCCTCTTCCTGGTTCCACAGAAGTGCAGAACAAAGCACCATATTGGGCCAACACAAGAGGACAGGAAGGACACTTGGTTGGGCTCAGCAGGTCTTTTGGAAGAGAGCCCTGCCACTGAGCCACTATGGGCAGGTGTTTTAAACGTTAGAATGGTTATCTTAAAAAAAAAAAAAAGAAGTAACAAGTACTGGTGAGGATGTGAAGAAAATGGAGCCCTTGTGCACTCTTGGTGGAATGTAAACTGGTTCAGCCATAATGAAAAACAGCATGGAGATTCCTCAAAAAAACTAAAAATGGAACTATGATTTGATCTAGCGATTCCAGTTCTGGCTATTTATTAAAAAAAAAAAAACTAAACCAAAAATACTAATGCAGAAAGGTCTCTGCACCTTATGTTTTTATTGAAGCATTATTTACAGTAGCCAAGACATGGAAACACCTTGTGTCCACCAATGGATAAATGGATAAAGGCGTTTATGTATGTGTACAATGGAGTATTATTGAGCCATAAAAAGGAATAAAATTTTGCCATTTGTGACAGCATAGATAGAATTCGAGGGCATTATACAGAGGGAAACAAATCAGAGAAAGACAAACGCCTTATGATCTCACTTATGTGTAGAAACTAAAAACAAAAACAAAACCTTAACTCACACAGAGAACACGTTTGATAGTTGCTAGAGGTGTGGGTTGGGAGGATGGGTGAAATGGATGAAAGGAGCAAAAAGGTAAAAATTTCCAGTTTTAAAATAAATATGTCATGGGGATGTGATGTACAGCATGATTGTTAATACTGTATAGCACATTTGAAAGTTGCCATGATAATAAGTCTTAAAAGTTCTCTTCACAAGGAAAAAGCTAATTTTATAACTGTGCGGTGACAGATGTTAATTAGATTTTTTGTGGTGACCATCTGGTAATATATACACATATTGAGTCATTACGTTGTGCCCCTGAAACTAATATAATGTTATATGTCAATTATACCATCATTAAAAAAAAAAGGTTACCTCAATCCATATTTCTTTAGGAATGGTACACAGTAAGAATTTAATCCTCAGCCTAAGAAGCTAAAACTAGAATGGCTTTTCCTTATAACATCCAGATAGTTACATGATTGGTGAAGCTATCAAATCAGTCAATTGGTTTTCATCGTAGAGTAACAATCGCTTATTCTGGCCGTAAAGCGGCACCCAGGAATGTTTATTGGCCTTCCTGACAGAGTATCTGACACCCAGCGGCAATTCAGAGTCCCTTGCAGAAGCACTAGAGTAGCAAACCTGGGTTCAAGTCCTGACTTTGCCACTTCTCAGCTGTGTGACCCTGGGCATAGAGGCTAACTTCTGACTCGGTTTTCTCATAACATAATTGGGGTAACAATTATAGCTATGTCATACATTGTACCTTTTAGAATTAAACAGGATAATCACATAAAGGGCTTAGCATACTCTTGGTCTCAATAGTATAATTCTTCTTTCTTATAGAGACTCCTCCCCAACCCCCCCCAAAATCACATAAAAGGCTAAACCCTCTCACCGCAAATGCACGCCTGATGGAGGGCACGTTGCTGAAAGCGATCACAACCGGAACGATGTCAAGGGCACTGAATTCCATAGTGGCCGTAGCGATGGACTGGGCATCAGCAGACTGACCGCTGCTGAAAAGTGTGGCGATTCTTCTTGTGTGAGCCCCTGGGAGGGTTCGCTTGAAGATGTTCCTGGAAATAAACCTCATTGCTTTCCCGATCTCCCTGCTGTCAGAGGACCTCTCGTAAGGGATGGCTTTGATTTCCCTGAGGAGTTGGTTCTTCCTGTGAGTGTCTGAGAAGCGGATGAGGTGCCTGGCATGGGAGTCGTAAGCGACCACAGCGATGCGCGCCCCCACGGGGCAGCTGTTCTCCCGGACTTGAATGCTGCTCACCAGGGAGGACATCACCTGCTTCATCTGCTCAAATTCCTGCTCCGTCACATCCCGCGACTGGTCCAAGGCGAACACCAACTCGGTGGGATGCACGGGGCATTCGGGTTTTCCTAAAAGGCAAGAACACGCCCAGGATCAGGTAGTATTTAAAAAGAAAAGAAAAAAAAGACACATAGAAGGCAAAGTAATTTTAAATGTTCAAATATTGAAACGTTAAATAAGTATTAACAATTTAAATACTTAAAACATTTGGGATATTAATATATTTAAATTGAATACTTAAAATGCTACTCTAAATTCTAAAATCTGAATTTGCTCTTTTAAAATAAAACACAAGGAAAAGTCTACAACTCAATTTGAGTTTTAATGACATTTGTAAGTTAATTTCCAAGTTGCTTCTAAACGATGAAGACTTCATGGATTTGCCCTTCCTTTTAATTACAGCGATTGGATGAAATGGAATCATGTTTGTTGCTGAAATTCACTCAGTTAAATAAACAGCAACGTATTTTTTACTTAGTGAGAAACTGCCAGAGATAAAAAGGAATGGATGTGAGAGCTCTGCTGATAAGTTCATAAAGACTGGAAGAGAACTGACACACTATACAGAACAGACAGATGCAAAGACAGCAGGCACTACCGGGAAGTCCTGGCCCAACTACTAACTAGCCGAGTGACCTTGTTCAAGGGACTTATCCTCTCTACATTTCAGTTTGCTCATCTGTAAAATGTCAGTCCTAACATTATCCAGTGCATAGGCCTGTGCTGAAGATTAAATGAATCAACACAGGTAAAGCACTTAGGATAACAGTGCCTGGCACATAGTAGGTTTTCAATTAATGTCAGCCATTACTATAATAATTATTATTACAGAGTTTTTCACTGTGGGAGAGAACTCTATCACTTAAAAGAATAAGAAAAAAAATTAACTGATGTTTTATGTGACAGCTAAAATGCAAGTTTAATCAATATATATCTTACCACTTAGAGAAACTTTGAATTATGATTATTAAACTCAAATGTAAGCATTACTTTCAGATTTAGTCAATGCTCCCAATTCATTTCTTCTAATCCCAGTTCCCTGTAATTACCACAGTTGGCAATTTCCACTTGTCTGAATATGTGATTAATGTTTGCCTCTCCTACTAATTTAGGAAGTGTGGAGACAAGGCTTTGTGTCTCTCTTGATCTGCCAAGTTATTAGTCCCTGCCATATATCCGGGATCTAATAAATGTTGCCCAAATGAAAAAGAACCAAAGGACAGTTCTTTGCAATAGGTAGAGGAAGAAGAACAAAACTTTAACAATGGGGAAGATGCCTGAAAATCTCAACGTGCTTCTCTTGGAGGGGTGTCTCCTCTCCTTCAAATGCCAGCAAGTCAGACTCAGAGATAATAAACACACGAGACCCCCAGCTGTTCATGGGGAGCTCAGGAACTCAGACCTGCTGGGTCCCGCCCAGGCTGGCCAAAGAGGAGGCCTCGGCCATGGCCAGCGGGGTCTGATCCCCCCTCAGAGCTAGATTATGATCTCCTTCTGGTCCCTCACTCTGGGACCTTCACAGGCAAAGGGACAACTAAGAATAAACATTCAACTCCAAATTTCACTGTGCATCTCCATGGAGACAGGCCAATGCATTAGCCTCTGAGTCTAATTTAATGGGTTTTAAAGATTTTTAAAAATTAAGGTCATCTCAATTATATAATAAAAAAAATGAGTAGAACTATGGCCAAACACAAAAGTGGTTCTACCAGCTTTGTGTTGGGGCTGTTACTTGTATATGGAAATGACCACAACACAGCTTCAGACATAACTGAGAGGTAAAGGGAAAAAGGATTTGCAGCACTGGCTGAAGATATAAACACATTCAAATTTCTGGAAAAACACCAAAGGGCTATTTCAACTTGCCAAATACACCCGCCAAAACCCAGCAAGCTGCAGGAACCCAAGGCCACTGAAGGATGCTGGGTTGGATTATGGTGGCATCAAGGAGGCCTCCTCAAGGCAGGGATTGCCACAACGGGACCAACATGGCCCTGTGGCCACACACTGTATACGGATGGCTGCTGCTTGGCACTGAGCAGGTGATGATGAGGATAGGAGGAGGCAAACCAAACTAAGGCCATTCAATCAACATAACAATGGTGACCCTCATCTAGGCCACCACCATCTTTGCCTGAAATACCACAACAGCCTCCTAACTAGTAGTCCTCTGGCTTTTACACTTATTCCAAATAAGCTTCAAAAAGTTGCTTATCAGCTCATGCTCCCGCTTCATACTTGCAATAAATTCTTTAATCTTCTATTGTAATTCAGATAAAATCCAGCTGCCTCATGGAACTTGAGAAGCTGAGTTTGACCCGGCCTTGGTTAACTTTTTTTTTTTCAAATGCCAATCTCCCCTTCCTCTGTGTCTCAGTCATGGGGGCTTCCATCAGCTCCTAAAAATGCTCTCCTCTGTCTTGGCTCATGTCCTTTGCACTTGCATTTCTGTGCCCGGCTGTTGCAGAGCTTGCTGGTTTTTATTCTTCCGCCAAACTTCAGTGTTCCTGCCTCAAAGAGGAGCCCTCCATCCATAAGGGTTTCTATCCTCCCCTATTATTCTGTGACAGAGTATTGTATGCTTTACGCCTTTCATAGCAACTATAGGATTGGGTAACTCTTTCTTTTGATTATTATCTGGATCCACTACTGGGATGGAAACTTCTAAAGTTAGGAATCACATCCATCTTAGCCACCTCTGTGTCCCTGGTTCCTGGAACAGACTGGCACGTAATAGGCTTTCAATAATTATCTGTTGAAAGAGTGAACAAAGCAATCAGAGGGAACAGATTGGTGGATTTACATAAAAGGTATAAGGGCCTGGCTGGCATGGCTCAGTGGTTGAGCGTCGACCTGTGAAACAGGAGGTCACAGTTCTATTCCCGGGAGGGCTTGATCCCAGTGTGGGGCGTGCAGGAGGCAGCTGATCAATGGTTCTCTCTCATCATGGATGTTTCTATCTCTCTCTCCCTTTCCCTTCCTCTCTGAAATCAATTTAAAAAAATAGATATTTTTAAAAGGTACTACTGTAAGGGTATAAAGGCATAAGAAGGATGATGGGTTTATATAAACATATGTAATAGGCATTTGTAAAGACTTAAAAATTAGCACTGAAAGATAATCAACCACCTTGGTAATTATCATCAGGCATGAACTCTATAGATTTTTAGCATGATCTGAATTGTACATTCAGCTTACTTGCTATCTGATCATCTCTACTTTTAGTTTCCACTGTTTCCCTTCTGCATCTTAATTCCTAACCTTTAAACTACAGACACAATATGACAAATCGAGAGAGAGAAAAAAATGAACGGTAAAAGGATATTACTACAAAAAAACAACAACAACAACAACATTAAGGTAAGTGGTAATGCTAGTCATTAAAATTTTAATAATAAAAAAATCAAACCCGTTGGTTGAGAAATAGCTGTGAGCCTCAACTAAAACTGAGTGATTTATTGAAGGCAGGTCTATGCTGCCGGTATGAAGAAGCAAAGACAGGCTAGGTAAAATTTATATCATTTGGTGGGCAACACATTATTCTAACTCATCTCTCCAGATATATGACACTGTGGGCTTAATTATAATATGCTGTAAATAAAGATTACTCACCGTGTCCGCCAGCTAGGGAAGAAGAACAAAGGAGATTAGGTTATTATTTGCTGGGAGAATAGAATTCTGTACTGTGTGGGAAAAGCAGGGCAGCTGAGATTCTGCACTGCGTGCTTTTTGTAGATGACTCAGAAATCAAAGCAACAGATAGGGTTTGGAGAAAACGCAGATGCATCCCAGCATCTTGGCACAAGCCCTGCACCTTCCACAGGGAATGGGAATGGGGAGGTGGGACAATAAACAGCCATAAATCAGCAGCTTGCAGCCAGCTGTCAAGGAAAAGAACTTTGGCCTGGGAAGGAGTATTATGTTATAGGGAGGTGCCCAGAATTTGGAAAGTTAAAAGGCCCTTTCCTCTCTTTATTCTCAATTTCCTCATGTAGATTTCTGGAGCTCTCCATTATATTTGTATATACATACATACATAAATGTGAGTATAAACATCAGGCATAGATCTATTCTGAAGCAAATGAAGCTTAAGTTTTAGGTCAGTACTGTCCAACAGGGAAGCCATTAGCCACATGTGACTTTAAATTTTAGTTAAAATGAAATTAAATATAAAATTCAGCTTTTCAAGTACTGAGAGTCATGTGGCTAATGGCCACTGTATTGGACAGTGCATCGGAACGAACATTCCCATTCTTGCAGAAAGTTGTACTGGATGGCACTGCTTTTGCTATCTCTCCGGCTGCGGCCCCTTGCAAGGCCCTGGGAGGGTCCCTAGCCATGGGCTCACATGAACACATACTTTTATAACCTGCAGAAATCATTGATTGTGATTTCCTTTCTTGTTCTAAAGAACACTTACTTTTGAAATAATCTCGTACCCTCCTTTGAATTAGTCATTTTCTATTGAGCCCCTCATAATACTTGGATCTACTCTGGAGTCATCAAAGTTCACAGGACTCCCAGTTCTGAAGGCCTACTGTGATAACTCAGCTCCAAAAGCAGCCAGTCTTCCTGACACAATGTAAATATTTTGACTCCCATCTTTGGATGGTTCCATTCTGCTGTATAACAGCAGAGTTAAGATCAACCCTGCAGCTCTGGTCAGGTGGCTCAGTTGGTTGGAGTATCTTCAGTACACCAAAAGAGTGTGGGTTTGATACCCAGTCAGGGTGCATATACCAATCCATATTTCTCTCTCACATTGCTGTTTCTTTCTCCCCCACCTTACTCTCTCTCTAAAATAAAGTTTAAAAAAATATTCTCAGGTGAAGATTAAAAGAAAATCAACCCTGCATTCAAGGTTTTTTACTCTGTATCTTTGAGACTAATGCTCTCTACAGAAATCAGCTCTACTTATTTATCTTTCCCAAAATGCCTTGAAGTGAAATTTGCTGCTTCATATCAGTCATAATGTTTGTTTAGAAAGTCAATGAGCATTTGTAGATGAACATTAAATAATCAACTCTCTCCTGATCTTGTACATGGACTTCCTCTGATGGTGATTAACACCTATTTTGATAGGACAAGCTGGCATAAGGGTCTTAAAGCAAATTCAAAAGAGCAAGCATTTGCCAAATCAAAATGTCTTTTTGCTTTTAAAATTTTGGGAGGAAAAACTATTGGCAGAATGAATAATTTTGTAAGTAAATCATTCCAACTAAAAGTAATCAATTATATCTTTCCAGGAATTTCCAATTCTCTAAACCAAAATCTGGGCTTCCAAACACCAGGACACCTTCTTATCACGGCTGTCTCTTTCACCTCAGGTGAATTCAATCTTGTCAGCCAGAGTCAGGCATTAATAATCATTTTAAAGTGTTCACTTTGATTGTCCATTGATTGATTGATTTCACTATCCAGAGAGTTCTGACCTTATAGCTCAATTTTCCCTAGAAGCACTAGATATATCATTACTTAGTGCTTGGAAGAGGTTCCATTAGACATGCTGGCAGCAAGAGAGGGAGTTAGTTAATAGCCACCAGTCTCTGCTGACTCAAAAATATATGCAGTGACATTTCTAATTTTAAGAAATTGGCTGGTAAATTGTCTCAATTTTGAGTGAGAAATTGCTGCTTTTCTTCTATGAATGCTGACAACTTGGGTGATCATCTTAAGCAGGGTACTTACGACTGTGTTCCCGCACATACTGAATGAGCTCACACATCTACAGTTCAAAAATAAAACAGAAAGAATTAACCAAGAGACTGCCAGATCCTGAAGTTTAAAAACAAAACACAGTTCATGCATGGCGTGCTTGGAACACTCTGCTGGAGTCAGGAGATACATACGGAAAATGAGGCCAATCCTTTGGCTCCTCTCACCCCCTAGGGGAACAAACAAACAAAAACGAGGTTTCACTGCTCTCGGCACATACATCAGTAGCCAGACTGTGCACCAACATTACCCTAAGAAAATGATAACTGTTTAACATTTTTATTCTTATTAAGTTCGAGGAGGAAGAAAGAATACACGTAGGTATTCCTCACCTAATGTGCAACCACATTCTAAGGGGAATAACCAATAAGCAGCAAGTCTGATGAACACAAACTTTAAAGGCTACTTTCCTCCAACCTGTGTCTTGTTAAGAAAGGGCTGTCCAGAATCTAAGGATGGAGCCGACCATGATTACTGGCATGGAAAGCTTTGGAGCAGGCCTATGGCTTACAAGTAGGTAAAGCTGAACCTTCCAGATGCTTGCCCCTTCTTAAGACAGAGGTTGGGAGCTCCTCAATTCCATGCTTTGTCTTGGCCACTGAACAGGAGCTGAGCTGAACCTTAATCTGTTCCCATCATCAGCTGGAGGACAAAGGGACCAGACTCAATCTGACATCAGGAAAGGTAATCCCAGTTGTCTTTCATAAATGAATATACTTACCTAGGAATGTAAATCTATCTGAGAGAGGATAGAAAGAACAAAGTGGCTTGAATTTCAGGTGTTAATCCCATCTTTGAAACAGGAAGAGTCTGGCTAAGAGAGACATTCAAAGAAAAATGCAATGGAGCCCACCCAAATTCCTGAAGAAAGCAGATGTCATGTCAATGAAACTTTGACCATTTTATTCACTGTGTATTAATTTCCTCTTACTTTCCTTCATTTGCTGATCACTTATTGAATGTAAGAAGAGGACAAGGACTGGATAAATGTGCTGATAGTTGAGAAATCTCATTTTAGTCTTTACACTGCTCATTTACTCCCTCAACTCTCTCCACCTCCCAAGAAATGGCAACTGATACTTAACTGGCTTCTTTTTTGCATCCTTTCTGAGCACATAAAGGTGGAAAATAGTTGCCAGAGACAGAAAGTATGTACATCTGGACAGAGAAGACACTCCACGCACTGACTTTTTATTTGGAAAAGGATTTGGTCTAATTTATGGCTTTTCAACTTACCTTGCGTCCAGGAGGTCCCAGCTCCCCAGGGGATCCCGGCTCTCCTGGAAGTCCAGCGGATATCTCAAAGCAGAATTTATTTACTTTAAAATTATATTTACACAGAGGTGTGTGTGTGTGGGTTTGGGCATTTAAGTTTCAACGGTAATTTCACTTTCATTTAGAAAGAGATGTACAAAAAGCATCCAGAAGGAAAAAAAGTTCTCAGTGATACCTTCTCCCCCAAATAATGCTTGCTAACATTTTTGTGTCTTCTAGTGTTTCATTTGTTTTCTCGGCATTAATCTCTATGTGCTTTTCTCAATTTTATACTTTTTTCCTTATTGCCTTTTAAACTAAATATATATCTCTGGACACTTTTGTGTTACTAAATATTCTTTTGCAAAACCATTTTTCCTGGCTGCACAGTATTCCATTATCTAGATATATTGTGATTTACTTAATCAATCCCTTACCACTAGCACTTAAGTTTGCTATTGTTGTAATAAGCAATGCTTCCATAAAGTTGTAAATGCAATTCTGATTATTTCCTTGGGAAGATTTCTAGAACTGGAATTGATGGGTAAGGGAGAAATTTTTCTCTAAATAAATTTTTATCTAAATTTATTTAGTGACTAACGTGAAAAACAAGTGAACAAAACCCCCTGAAAAAAACAAAAAAAATTAAATATAAAAACCCTTGAAACAACAATAAGAAAACATTTAACAGTTGGCAAAAAATATCTGTAGCAAAATGGGGAATAGCAATAGTCACAAAAACAACAGTTGTTGACACTTATTGTATGCCAGGAATTTTTCCATGTTCACACAATATAATTTATCATAAGGAAAGCTAGAATTTAGCTTAAAAATTTGAACAATATTTCTTTGTTCATTCAAAATGCCACAGAATTTATAACCTTTATAGGAATAAAAAATGAAGTTGTCTAAAATCAACTTAATTTGTAAAAGCAATTGCCTATGGAACAACAAATAATTATTGATGCCCTTTGGGTATTGTAATGATATCCACAGTTATGTGCAAAAAAACAACAAAACTTACTGATCTTGTATTTTTTTTTCTTTTAGAAGATATAGATTAACCTCTCAGAGGAAAATGGTAGACTGAACATATGCATTTAATTTTGAACCCTCCCAAAGTCTTACTACAAGAATAGTAAGTGGGTGTTTTGTTTTTTAAAGGCAAAACCATCCCCACAAAAAACCGACAAGCATGTAGAGAATGAGAAAGGAGATAATAGCCATAAAATTTTGGAGGCTAGAAAGCAGATGTTTAAGTGTTAAATGACTTAGCAGATCTGAAAAAGCTGAATCCTAAGCCAATAGCAGGAAAAGCCAAAAATTTGTGTGTTTTATAACATTCCCAGAAGGCTCAGAAATTGTCAGCACCAGGTACCTCTAGACGTAGAGGCAAAAGGGAGAGGCTAAATCAAGGGTTGTTGGAAAATCATCTTAGGAATCCACCAATCTCTTTCCAGTTCTCTGGGTGAATGTTCCTTTTTCCACCCAGACAGTAAATCTGAGTTGTCTATGCTAGGGACCTCCAGGAAGAGTTGAAGGCAATGGTCCCATCCTGAGAACAGAGACCAAAGGAAGCTATGTGAAGGTATGGCCCCTCAGCTCTTTCCCACATGGTCCTAGGAAGCTGGCAGCCAGACCTCACTCTCAGGTAGGCAACTGCAAGAATCTTCTCAGGAGAATCTAACTAGACAAAGAAGAAAGACCTAAGATGCTGGTACCACAGGTTTGCTAAGAACTCAGCCAGCTCACTTTCCAGTGACACTTGTGGCCAATCAGCCTTTTTGTCCTCAATAGGAAGAGAAATCCCATTCGCCAGACATATGATAAATATAGAGAAAACGGGGGAAAAAACCTTCTAGGAAACAGACAATTGGGGCAAAGGAGACTTAAAAAATATTAATTTATATCCTTGAGAGGTAAGAGGAGACATTTCAGCCATGAAACAATAGGAGAGTATATAAAAAAAGGAATATTCAGAGAAAAAATGAACTCTTGCAATCAAAATATAAGAAGAACATTGTGAGATAAAATCAAAGAATTCTCTCAGAAAGTAGAGCAAAGAGACCACTAGAAAAATAAGAGAGAAAAGAGAGGGGTTGAGGGATTGCCATTTTTTTCCTAACAGATCTTTCAACCAATGGTTCTCAATTAGAAAGAATTTTGAAGACCTCCCACAGGGGCCATTTGACATGTCTGGAGACATCTTTGGTTGTCACAGGGGGTCGGGGGTAGAGACAGTCGTGGTGGTTGTTGGCAGTGAGTGGATAGAGGACAAGATGCTGCTAAATGTAATAGAGTGCACAGGACAGCCCCTCACAACAAAGAGTTATCCGGCCCCAAATGTCACTCCTGAGTTTGAAAAAAAAACCTGCCTTCAAGTATGTGCATGTGTCAAGTTAATAAAAAAATATAAGTACATAAAAACACACTTGAATACACAGAGTAAGACAGGTTAAAAATCACAGCAAATTAAAAATAAAACTCTTCAGTTGGTAAAACAAAACACCAAGGTGAAGATTTAAGAAAACTTAAACTGGGAATGTAAGCATTCTAAGAGAACTAATCATTTAAGGCAAAGCTTTGCCAAAAATCCTCCAAGAGAAACATCAACTCTGGGAGGGAAAACCTGGAAGTTTTTAGTGTTTCAACTTCAACAATACTCACAGAGATGAAAAGCAGCGTGACAGGTGAAATAAGCAAGTTACAAACAGTGATAAATTGCCCAATGTGGGAAAAAGAAGAAATTCAAGGAACCAAAGGCCAAGAGAAAAAGTTTATGTATTACCCACTAGTTTATTTATTTTTAAAAATGATTCATGTGCCATTGGGGAATGGGGGAGAGGTAGGGATGTGGGACGAAAGAGTCTAACAACCAGCTGAACTTGTTAGCAAAATGTTCAAGGGTAAACGATTTCATTAACAAGCCAAGGGAAAGAGGTTCCAGAGATACTCCAATGCAGATGGCATCTAGATGAATTTGAAAGTCTTTCCCAATTATATTTCTAATTATATCAGCCTTCATTTTTTTATAAAGAACATAATGTTAAAGGAGCGTCATCCAAAAATATGTATGAGGAAAATATTTATAGCTGGGAAGCAATTCTCTTGGAAGAAGCAGGATGGAGAAAAAGAGCAGATTCTTTATTTTACACCCCTAAACCTGATCAGTGCTGTTCGGAACAAGAGAGACAAAGAACGTATCTGGAGACAATTGTCATAAGCTTGTCTCTTTCCTAAAGCAGCCATCTCATACCAAGCGTAGGATACAGCAAGAGCCAGTAAATGCAAAAATCCATTCTTGAGTCACCGGAACCCAAGGATGCTGATGAGAATTACTGCAGACTTGTGTTTATTCCAAATGATTCAGAGCATTAGGCAACATCTAACTCCCTCCATGGAATAATAAAGACACATTCAGCTACATAATAAATGGAGACTTTCTCTCCAAGCTCCAGAGATGCCCTCTTGAGCTCAATAAAGAGAGGGTCTTTCAGGGTACACACCTCATTAGAGCAGTTTAACAAAACCTTTCTAGCGAAGACAACATGCCAGTGGGCATTGGGTTGTGCTAAATCTGCCAGGGAAATGTGATTCAACTGGCCATATTTTGGCAGCGCAAAACATATTTTAGAACACTAGACCACTTTAAAAACCACCACCAGCAACTTTATTTCCAGTGTTCAGGAGGGTACTGTGGCAGCCAGAAGGGGTAAACTCGCTCACTAAAAGCAAACACTCATTCACCTTCTTGCTGGCATTGAAGGGTGAGCAATATTCCCTTCCCAAGCTTGCCCTGAACAAATACACACATTTTGCAAGTCTTTGGGAACAACTCAAATGCTTGGGAAACATGAAGAGGACTTCCCAGAGCAGCTGAGGTTGTAAGCATCGAAGAAACTTACTCTCTGGCCTCTAGCTCCCTTGGGTCCAGTTTCTCCTGGGCCGCCAGGATCCCCAGTCTCACCCTGAATAAGTTCAGAAAAATAAAATAGTTAATAACATCAAAGAGAGCTCTCAATGTGTTTTTAAACTAATTCCAACATGAAGGCATTTTCGTATGTATTTTTATCTTGAACAGTCTTCTTGGAGGTGTCTTCCCCATTTTCATAGCTGTCTGCCCAGCACACTGGTGCTCAGTGTTTTACTTCTGTCTCTCCAGTAAGAACACAGCCTCGTTGGAGGCATGAACTGTGCCCTTGACGTTGCCCACCACCGATCCTATCATGGGACCTGGCCTTTACTGAGCTCAGTCAACGTTTCTGGCAAAAGTGAAAGCCTTAAGGTAGAGGACAGCATTGCTGACTTATTTTTTTATTTTTATTTTTTTTAAAATTAATTTTTATTAATTTTTTATACATATCTCCCCATTGCCCCCCCTCCCTCCCAGGCGTACCCCGACCCCCCAGTGTCTGTGATCATTGATTATGTTTATAAGCATGCATACAAGTCCTTTGATTGATCACTTATTTACCTCACCTAACTTTAATCTTTCTGCTATAATTTCACAGTCTGTTTGATGCTTTATGATTTTTGTCCTCCTGAGAATTATCAGTCTACTCCCTTTCTGTGCTCCTGATTCTATTATATTCACCAGTTTATTCTGTTGATCAGATTTTTAATTCACTTAATTTTTAGATTCACTTGTTGACAGATGTGTATTTGTTGTTCATAATTTTTTGTCTTTTACCTTTTTCTTCTTCCTCTTCTAAAAGAGTACCTTTCAGCATTTCATATAATACTGGTTTGGAGTTGATGAACTCCTTTAGCTTTTTCTTCTCTGTGAAGGTCTTTATTTGCCCTTCAATTCTGAATGATAGCTTTGCTGGATAGATTATTCTTGGTTGTAGGTTCTTGTTGTTCATCACGTTGAATATTTCTTGCCACTCCCGTCTGGCCTGCATCGTTTCTGTTGAGAAATCAGCTGACAGTCGTATGGGTGCTCCCTTGTAGGTAATAAACTGTTTTTCTCTTGCTGCTTTTAATATTCTCTCTTTCTCTTTTGCTCTTGGCATTTTAATTATGATGTGTCTTGGTGTAGTCCTCTTTGGGTTCCTTTTCTTTGGGGTTCTGTGTGCTTCCTGGACTTGTAAGTCTATTTCTTTTACCAGATGTGGGAAGTTTTCAGTCATTATTTCTTTAAATAGGTTTTCAGTATCTTTCTCTCTCTCTTCTTCTGGCACCCCCACAATTCTCATGTTGGTACGCTTGAAGCTGTCCCAGAGGCTCCTTACATTATCTTCACATTTTTGGATTCTTTTCTCTTCTTGCTTTTCCAGTTGAATGTTTTCTGCTTCTTTATATTTCAAATTTTTGACTTGATCCTTGCCTTTCTCTAGTCTGCTGTTAGTACTCTGTATAATAGTTTTTATTTCAGTCAGTGTATTTATCATCTCCTCTTGGGTCTCACTAAATTTATCCATCTTTTCTAGCATATTCTTGAAAAACCTTATAAGCGTGGTTTTGAACTCTATATCCAGTCTTTTTTTTTCCTCCATTTCTTTTGCTTGTAATCCCTTCCCTTGTCTCGGCATTTTCACTGTGCCGGTGAAACTTCTGTGCTGGATTCAGCCGCAGAAGCCTCTGTTGAGCTTGGGAGGGGTGGAGTCTCAGGGCTTAAGGGACCACCTTGCCTTCCAGTCGGCCCCGCCCTCCACGGCCCCTGAGTCTCACGTGACTGGGTAATGGCTGGAGCGGTCCTTGTGCGCACACGCACCCGCAGTGCCTCTAACCGCTGCCTTTCCGGCTCCCCTGCGAACCAGGACCACACGAGTCTAGGTCTCCAGGGTTTCGCCCAAAACAGGGGCTTAGTGGAGTCAGAAGTGGCACAGTTGGGAGGGTCTGTCTCCTGCCCACTCTCGAAAGCCAGCGGCACAATCAGCAATCCGTTCTCCACGTGGTGCCGTGCGCGACCAGACCTCCGATCCTTTGCAACTCCCCTAAATTTCCGTGCACCTCTCCCTTTTCACAGTCCAAACTCCCCCCGTATGAGTTTCAGCTGGATCTGGGGTTTAGTGTCGCAGGACAAGGGATTCAATGCCTTTGAGAGTCTCCGTCTCCCTCCCGCCAGAGAAAACCAGCCAGGTACTCCAGCACCCGCTCTCTCCTCGTGCGCGTCTCGGTACCTCAGCTTTTTGCAGCTCCTCTGGGTCTCTGTGAGCCCCTCTCTTTCCCTCTAGTTGTAGAACTTCCACTCAGCCAGCTTTCCTGTGGTTCTGGATGATGTCCGTTCTGTCTTTTAGTTGTAGTTTTGAAATTGTTGTGCGAGGCAGCAGTGTAGGTGTTTACCTATGCCGCCATCTTGGATTTCTCCTCTTATTTTATTTTTTTATTGTGTCCATTGCTGACTTGTTATCTGAGGGTGATTTATAAACCCATAGGGAAAACTGGGGCAGGTGATATCAGATCATTTTGGTTTTCCTTACATTTTACTTTCTTTCCTTTGAACAAAAGAAGAAACTAGATATGACAGAGGAGACGGAGCACAGGTGCAGAGGCAAATAAATAAGGTAATTTCTTCCTTTGCCCATGAATTTAAAACTAAAAATGTTTTTATTTTTAAAAAACCTGCTGTCTTCCCTCCTTCCCCTGTGAAGATTTTTAAATTCATTTCTAATGAACTGTCCTTCGATGGTCCCTTGTGCATTTCATAACCCAAAAGTGTCTCTGACCAATCTCTAGTTAGCATGCAGCACACAGTACCTTAGGTCCACCTTCTCCAGGGAATCCTTCTTGTCCCTAGAATGGACAGTATGGAAATTAACATTTGCATATATCACCAAGGTAGGCTTAGACTGAGTTTAATTTTACCCACTGCCTTATTTTGCTTTAGTGCTCCTGAACCAAAGAAAGGTTGAAAACAAACTGTACAGCACTATTTGAGAAACTGACTTCAACTTCTACTAAAATATTGTGGAACACAGCGTACGTGGGTAAATGTGTCCTGTGGAGGAATTACACATCAGCTCTCCTCCCGAAGGCATGTCACAGGAAAGCTGGTTTATGGGGCCAGGTGTCTCTGAGACAGTCCTCTGGAAACGGATTTCAGTGGAGAAACTGGGAAAGCCTGGAGCCTAAACTTGCTCTTTCACTTTCTGCTTCTCTGCTTACCTTACCTTGGACACAGACTAGAGTTGAAGACATATGATAATCTCCATTTGCTAAAAACATTTTTCAATTTAAAGTTTGTTTTTGATTATCAAATGTAGTATCTCCTCAAACATATATAAAATACAAAAGAATAGAAACAAGAAAAGTCACCCACTTCTCATCACCCAGCATCTCATCCCTCATTATAAATGCTAGGTTATATTTCCTTTTAGCTATTTAAAATGCATTTGAGCACCACTGGCATATATGGTGTTTGTTTTTTTTTGTTTTTTTTTTTCTGATTGTACTCTGATTTTTTTTTGCTTATGTAACATAATGATATCTTTATATAAACTATATAAATTCATTATAAAAAACAGCTAATGTTCCAATGCTGTATGCTACTTAATATTTCCCTTTTTATGAGATATTAAGGTTGTATCATTCCTACGGGGATTTCATTTGGAATGACACTGATCCTTTAATATTTTAGCCTTTAGTCATTGAAGTTTCTCTTCCACATTTCAGTAATTCTTTGTCATAGGTCCCAAATATTTTACATTAAGGATATTCTTTTTAAAAAATATGTTTTTGTTCATTTTAGAAAGAGAAGAAGGGAGAAGGATAGAGACAGAAATACCAATGAGAGAGAATCATTGATTGGCTGCCTCCAGCCTGCCTCTAACTGGGAAGCAGGCCTGCAACCTGGGCATGTACCCTGACCAGGAAATTGCACAGGTGACCTCTTGGTTCATGGGCTGATGCTCAACCACTGAGCCACACCAGCTAGGCATAAAGATATTCTTCACTTTATTGTTTTTATGAATGTTATTAGGATTTCTAAGTAATTACTAACTACTACATATAGTAGTTACTATATATAAATATATATAAATTACAGGTTTTGAGAAATTTGTCTAGCTTAGTTCCAGACCTTTAAAATATTCAGTGACAAATAAAACTTTCCGATGTAGTTGAAATGTTTTTAGTTACTACTTGGCCCATTGCACTTATAAATGCTCCGTGGAACCTCTCACTAACGGCTAGAGTAAACATAAGAGGAAGAGGACACACTTTGGAATCCTCCCTGCATGCTCTCAAGCCGGAGCTGCTCCGATTCAACGCACTGTTCAGGCCGAAACCAGTCAGGTCCTGGCTGCACGCTCAGCAAGGACCAGAACAAGGTGCTAAGTGTGCTCATTGAATCAATAAAATATATTTAAAAAGAAATTACCACTTGTGGCCCTGACCAGGTAGCTACAGTACCATTGCTTCTAGGCTCTATATGTGAGTAGATCTTGAAAACACACACACACACACACACACACCACTTTTCTAGGAACATCACTTTTACTTTAAAGAACAATAAAATAACTATGCTTATTCATTCAGACTTGGGAATTAGACATTTTCCAGAAAATATATGAAGTGACCTTGTTACTTCAAGGAAAACAACTTACAATATTTGCAACCAATGATAAAATTCAAGCTTTCATGTAAATATTAGAATTTTGAAAAACTTGTATTCACCACCATGAACTTGACAACTTCCTAAACTTTTCAGGGAAAAAAAAAGAGCGATGAGATTAACAAATGTGTGTTAGATATGAATAGAACGTGTTTTCTCATCAATAAAATGAAACTAATGTCTGCCTTATATACAAGGAATTGCCACATAGTAGGTGTTCATTAAATGATCTGTTGTTTTCAGATTATTTCTGGGCAAATAGCAGTGGTGTTTAGGGTTGATGAGCACCAACTCCTGGATTCTTTGGACTATCCTAATTGGAACTGCAGAGGAAGTTGATAATAAGAGAGAATATACAGAGTTGAAAAACTTGGGAGTTACCTAGGATGTAAGAAGAAAACAGGTCATCTAAGCCAGAACAGAGGGCTAGAGCCAGATTCTAAAACCTAGTGTACAGAGCCAGGGATCTCGACAATGAGAGCACAGAACAATTCAATCAGCTAATCAAATATGTATTGAACACCACTATGTACCATTGAAACTTGAAGTTTGCACCTTAAACCACCAGATTGTTGTTTCTTTTTTTTATTTCCACTCCATTCCCCATAGGATATCAGCAAATAAATTATCAAAATCTCTACAAGTCCCAAACTGCCTTGCTCTCTTTCTTTTTTCTCATAAGTAAAGTAAGTGTGGCAAACAAATGAAAACCACACAACAAAAGATACACGGAAAATGTCCAGCTTGCTGTCGACAAGCCTTACTTACCTTGGCTCCTTTACTTCCGATGCTGCCATAACCTGGGTGGCCATCATCACCCTGTAAACAAAGCGATTCATCACACCCACCCCAGACTACAGCCAGACGTAGGCTTGTTCACCAAAGAACTAGACAGCCAGTTCTGGGGTTTGATGAGGAGGAATTAGGAAGCAGGATTCTCTGGGGAAGGCCACTGGCATTGGGTGATAGTGGCACTAAAGACATCTCTCAATAACATGCACAGCACTGTCCCTCAGTCTCATCTAGAAAGTAGGAATTATAATTGTGCCCAGTCCTGGTGTTATTATGAGGATAAAACATTTCAGGCATGCAGTAATCTGAAAAAAAAGGAAGTAGTGGTGTCCTCCCTTCCAGGGAACACTTGTATTTTAATACTGTAACTCTCATCCATTTCCACTCTGCCAAATACAAATAAGACCTAAATGTCTGGGCACTGGCTATGGTTGGACCCTTACAGAAGGCCTTAGGAAGAAGTCCCCCAAGCCAGGGTTGGGTTTCTGATGACTGGGTTCTGATGGGAGGAAAGAATGGAAGAAGGGCAATGGGGATGCTGACAACAAGTTCTGTCTATTTTATGGTCTAGCTTCCAGAGCACTCTGGCCAGGCTGTTTGGTACCTGGGAAGTTGCCACGTTGGAAAAGCTGGCCAAGGAGTTAATCCAAGATGAGGATAACATCTCCATTTGTAGAAAGCTGTAAAGCTAGACTGGGGTGGTATCTCTTAATACTCCCTCCAGAGAACCTGATATCCATTGAACATTGCAAGCTCCGTCATTTTATCTAAAAGATAAAAAGTGATGCTAAACTACAAACCGGCAAGCCCCGAGGACCAGGAAAGCCGATAGCTCCTTTTTCTCCCGGATCTCCAGGTTCCCCCTGTTAAATAGAACAATGAAATGTATCCTTGTGAGGTTGTTTTTGCAAATAAAATGTAAAATGGCACTAAGACAACACTTTTTAACTGCATCCATGAGTATCACACATCCACCATGGGTTATGTGGCCAGTGCTGGGAATTGTGGCTACTGAGGTCTCCTCTATTGAGCAATGAAGCTTCAACAAGCCTGATTGATGAATTGCATAGTGCAAGTTGCCATCTTAGCTGCTCAGTGCCATGGAACGCACCCTTGGAAGTGTCATACCAAGGAGGAAGCTCTGCATTACTTAAATAACAAAACTGCGATCCATGAGGGCCCATGCAAATCATCTAGCTGTTGCAAAGATGACAGACTTATTGCTCTAGTTTGAAGGTTTGATGCGTCCATCAATATAACTAAAGTAGTACAGCGTCCCTCGCAATTGTTTCTGACTTCTGAATCAATCTCAGTATTATGTTGAGAAAATTTCAGCTACCTGGGAAAATTGGCACAGTTTTACAAAGGAAGGTTAATTCCTTTTCCGGAAAACAATGATGAAAAAACTTTCAAAGTTTTAGATTTTAGATTTACAGAAACATGAAGACGGTACCTAGAGTTCCTATATGCTCCTATTGACCATTACATGTCTCACAATAAATGAATATTGATTATTATCAACAAAAGCCCGTACTTTATTCAGCTTTCCTTTTTATCAATATCCTTTTTTGTTGTTGTTCAGGATCCCATGTCATGTCCCTTTGACTCTTCTAGACTGAGTGTAGCAAATATTACTTGTTCTTGATGACCTTAACAGTTTTGAGGAATAGTATTTTGTAGAATGTCCTTCTACTTGGGTTTCTCCAATGTTTTCTTCTCATGATTATGGTGAATTTTATGGGTTTGGGGGATAAAGACTACAGAGGTAAAGAACCATTCTCATGACATCATCTCAAGAGTGTGCCCTTGTAGACGTGGCTATCACTACTGATGTTAACCTTGATCACCTGACTGAGGTAGAGTGGGTCAAGTTCATTTATTGCCTGGTTTCCCCCCAACCTTACCCTTTGCACAGTGTCGTCTTTGGAAGAAACAGTATGAAAGTGGTGTAGCCAACACTGAGTGGGAGTGGTTAATGCATTTGTAAGGATAGAAAAGCAACACAGTAAGTGAGAGAAGTGCAAATGGACAAACGTTCACCAGCACTGAGCTCTGTGGTGAAACAGAAGAGGGTCCCATGAAAGGGAAGCAGATCACCTGTCCTGAGGCCCTTCCTTCTGGACAGTGGCTCTCAAAGTGTGCACACGCTGATGATACCCTTGACCTCTCGCTCTTGAACTCAGCTTCACAGCATCCAGTGTGCTTTTCTGTTTCTTTTCCATCCTTTCTAGTAAGTTATTGTCTATCTTCTCTTCCCCCTCTTACAAATAGATATTCCCAAGAGTCCAAATGACTCTGAAATCATCTCCAGTTAGCCCTAACCCCTTTCCTTCTGTGATGTGTTGCCACGCATGTTGGAAGCCCATGAATCATCTAGCCCTATTCCCTCTGATCCAGTTTCCACAAAACTGGAAGAGTCCCACAAAACTATCATGAGCTGCTCCTGTCCTCACCCTGCTAAATCACACGATCATTGCTTGTCTTGAAAACTGTGAACATACCAACTCATCTCCTCGCTTCCAATCTTGCAACCTTCAAAATATTCCTACACTGTGTTGCCTATTCAAATTTTCCAAGTCTGACTGTGTTCATACACTCCATTCAAAAACTGTAAATAGCACTGTACCGCTACGTAATAAAGTCAGTAACCACGGACATTCTTATTCTTTATGTACTCACCAGACAGGATCGTTGTTCATTCTCAACTACCTATTCCCAGGATTTTCCAACCCTGTGCTTTCCTTCGCTCTATTTCTTTTTTTTATGATAATGATATCTTTTGTTTATTTTTTGTTATTTTTTTTTATCCTCACTTGAAGATATTTTTCCATTGATTTTTAGAGAGAGTAGAACAGAGAGGGAAAAACAGAAACACGTTGACTGGCTGCCTCCTGCACAAGCCCCAACCAGGGCCCAGGCCAGGGAGGAGCCTACAACCAAAATACGTGCCCTTGATCAGAATCAAATCCATGACCCTTTGGTCTGTAGGCCAACGCTCCATTCACTGAACCAAACCAGGTAGAGTTTGCCCTATTTTTTTCCCCTGAAATTTCCAATGCCCATCTCTACTTGCCAAAGTCCTTCTTATCTTCCAAGGTCCATCAGAAGTCTGTAGCCACTATGATGCCTCTCTTCCCAGTTCAAAAAAAATACTTTGATGAGCACTATTTCAGCCCCACATTCCTGACTACTTGATGACAGAGATTACTGTCCTGAAAATATTCTAAATTCTGTGGGGTTGATTCCATGTCATATTTATCATTGTACAACGCACAAACTCTCCCAGGAATCCAGTATTTACTAAGCGCTTATTATGTACCCGTTACTGTTCTAAACACTAGGAATGCATCAGTGAGCAAAAAAGACAAAGATCTCTGCTTTCCTGGAGCTGATTTTCTAGTCCTGCTGCAGGCCAGCCAGTCCAGTCAGTGCCTTTGTCTTAAAAGGTGTTTAGCAAAGGTTGGTTTGAATAGAGGAAAAAAATAATGGAAGAAATCACAGTGTGTATCAATGGAGAAGAGAAGAAGGAAGGGAAAAAAGGGAAGGAGGGAGGGAGGAAAGAAGGGAGAAAGGAAAGCATGCCCCCAGAAGAGGCCCCCTTCCCTGAAGTCCCTCAGCTTAGATTGGGAGGAGCCCCTGTTGAGATTATGCTGAGCTGGAATCCCTGACATCATTCTGGTCCACACCCACATCCTTAGATATTGCTGGCTCTCTAAGAATCAAACCAGGGTGTAGGGGCAATGGGATCTGTTCTCCTTTCTGTTGAAAGGGCTCTGGCTAATACAAGCAGACACATTTCCCTGGAGGAGAAATCCTTAGCTTTGGTGTGTATAAAGAATGTGACCTACTTTATTTCCTTGGCTTCCCAAATGGCCTTGACTCCCTGCCTTTCCTCCTGGTCCTGGAGGCCCCTGAAACAAAACAAGAATTGCAAACATAGCAGAACATAACGCAAATTTCCTTTAAACAGTTGGTGTCTCTGCCTGCAGGAAAATGAACCACAGATGCAAAAAGACCTGTGGCTTTATTGACTCGTGCTTTGGGAAAAAAAAGTATCATAGCTGTCAAATAAAGACTGGTAAATAAAGGGAAATAAAGTAATTCACGCCAGATGTTGCCTAAATGATTGAGCTTCCTTCCAAAGAGATTTTAGATTTTAAGCAGATGTTGCTAAAATGTCAGCCATTTAAAGTGGGCATTCCAAATGACATTTGCCTTGAACTATAGTCTTCCTGGTTCCTTACTTTGGTAGAAAGCATGTTAAGTGTGTGTGTGTTGTAAACTGGTAAGAACAGATCTCTCCCCTTGATCAAAAGGCCTAAGAAGCAATGTGTGTGTTGTAAGGTAAACATCTTTACTGGAAAATAATATTACTTGTACAATAGAAAGATCAAGAAACTTGACTGAAAATAATTTGTTGTAGTAAGACATGTTCAAGTAGTGTAATTTTCTGAAATAGTTTTCTCTTTCCTAGCAATAAGTTAGAAAAGTAAGTGAATTTCCACCTACCAATGGGAAAAATACTGTAAAATTCTTAGAATAAACTTAACAAGAAATATAAAAAGAACTACATAAAGAAAGCTTTAAGGTATTACTGACGAATATAATAAAACTTAAACTGGTGGATAAACATACCACACATCTATATGGAAAATCTATTTGATATAATAGAAGTCTCTCCAACATTCTAAAAAATGTTTTAATGGAATAGCTTTAGAAGTGAACATTTAAAAATCCCAATTCAGAGACAGCCCATATGTCTTTGTATGTTATTGACACTGTTGATCAGATTTTTCCTTTGGGTTATCAAAACATATGGCAACAGAAATCTCACTTGGTTAAACTGTTTAAAAGTACTTTTAAACAATCCCAGTGAATTGAAATCACTTGCACAATTACTTTTTTTTTTACCATGGTTACTATAATTTAAAACAAACAAAATCTGTATAATTAGTATGATACTTGGCAAATTTTGTTAGGAAAAAAAATGACATTAATCTTTTCATCTTAAAAAAACTAAAATGTAATAAGCTGGACAACGAACAATTTTCCTAATAGGAAAGATTGTTGAACAATGAACTCGTTACTAAGAAAGATAATGTGGTATTCTCACAGCTCTCCATCTTTCCTTCTCCATTCTTTGTCTTAAGAGTCTCAATTTTATCACTCTTCATTGCTCTCAATCTTTTTCCTTCTTCCAGGTGCACTGCTGCATGGAACTAGCTCCCATGACCTTCACGTTCAATCCAGTTGACTTCTTGTTCTTACCTTATTTGAGTTTGATGATATATTCTTTGAAACTTTCCATTAACTCTGTACCAGCCAGTTATCACAATCTTCCTGGCCTATCTCTTGTCTCTTCTCAGGAGACTTTGAAGGCACCTTTTCTTCTGTTTGCTTCTTAAATCTCCATGGGCCCCATCCTCTAACCTTGTTTTCTCATTTTACACCCTCTTCCTGAGTGACAGCCCCATGGATTCACATATCACTTCTACAAAATGACTCCTCCATATATATATCTCCAGTCCAAACCACTCAACTGAACACCAGATTCATACATTAAAATGCCCATGGGCTATCCCACAGGAATTGATTACCAAGATAATCATATTTACCATGAGTCCTGCTTAGTTTCATATTTTTTTTCCATTAAGAAATGGTGCCATTTTTACTTTCCCTAAAACACAAGTCAGAAACCTAAGAATCACCCAGACCCTTCCCTCTAGCTCATCTCTCAAAACCAAGCAGGTATTACTATAATTCATACAGACTGTATCCCCTCTCTGTATCCACCTCTCTTCCATTTCCATTGCCATCACCTGCCTTCTGGCCCTTCTTGTTTTCTGCCAAATTCCTGGCTTCCTATGGCCTGGCTTCTCTATAATTCATTTCCCACTCCTTTCTCCTTTTGATTTAAAATGTCAGGCTGCTGCTGTCACTTTGTCTGAAATTCTGAATTCTGAGCAACTTTCAGCATAAAGTGTTAATACTGTTTTAATATGTAAAAATTAATGTTGGTATTGCATGCCTCTGTAGTCATCTGTGACTACTTCAATCATTCTATGTTCATGCTCATTAAACCATCTGAAGTCATCGAATACTTCTTATGTCTTACATGCCACACTTGTTTAAGTTATTCCTTTAGTTTTGGTCCATTTTTTTCATCTAGGGTAGGGGTGGGGAACCTTTTTGCTGCCAAAGGCCATGTGGATATCTATAACATCATTCGCTTAATATAATTCACATAATATAAATTTATGTTGCTATGATAAAAGCTCCTAGATTTATTGAATTTTGAGTCCCACCTGTGGTTGCCTTGGCAGGGCCAGACCAAATGATTTCACAGGTCTTATATGCCCCTTGGGCCAGATGTTCCCCAACCCTAATCTAGGGAGAAAAATAATCTCCCTTTCCTGAAAATCTTATTTTTAGCTTCACTGTCTCAAGAAGAATAGCCAAATACTGTAGTTGTGTTGGATCTCACAATTGTCCCACAGATTCCTCTATTCTGTATGCAACTGTTCACTTATTTCTCTCTCTCATCCACTAGATAAAAGCCTGCACACTCCTTAAAGGGACATGTCCTATTGGCTTTTCTATCTCCAGAACTTTGTATAGAACCCATCACTTCACCCCTCTTTTCATTTACTTATCCAACTGCCTATCTAGGAATGGTTTTCAGGAGAGAGAAAATCATGTATTTACTTTGTTGGTTTTCCAATGGGAATTTTCATATACATCACAGAAGGAAAAAGTAGAGGGATTTTAACTGTTCTTGACAATAAGGGATAAACTGGAAGTCTTGTCTAGAAGCCCATTTTCCATGCTTCCTTCTGGCATACTGGCTCTGTGAGGTGAAGAATATTTCTGGGAGATTACGTCTTGTGCAGTCACCTCAAGCACACACAGCACAATGAGAGACTATTCTGTTTGAAAGCCCGCCAAAATAAAAGATTTCTTGGATGGATGGATGGATGGATGGATGGATGGATGGATGGATGCAGAAAGAGCCTTTTCATTAGAACATCGGAAAACCTAATTATATTTCCTGTGCAGGACCATGCAAAGTACCAAAGTAGGGATTGCAGCTGTGTAAATGGGCTCAAGCTTCAGTGAGTGGTTACCAAGATAAATCACCTTCTCAAATACTGCTGGTTTATAAGGGGCCGTTTCTAAAGGAAAGGAGGAAAATTCCCTGCCACCCCCAGATATCAGAGTCAAAAAGCTGCCTTGATCTGAGATCAAGAGTAGCTGTGAATAGGATAGAAGCTTAGGGCTGATTCTGATTCTGAAGTGGAATTCCCAGCCACTCTGTTAACTGTTTTGAGGTCCATGTCTTGGGTGGGATCTCCAAACTCTTACGAACTGTGCAGCCTTTAAGACTGAAGTTTCAAAAATGTAAAACTCCAAACCAGATGCAGGAGTCTGGGGCCAGATCTAACCTCCAATAAGGTGACTTTTGTTCACGTTGAGACTCTGTTGCAGTCCTTGGCGATTCCAACAGTGTTAAGTGAGGATAGAAGAATTTTAGAATTTAAATGTTTTTTTTAATTGTTCTTAGAAAGCATCTTATCAGAGGGCATTGCACTGGAGTTTGGGATTCATGGCTGGGGCATTGACAAGGATACCTCAATTTTGGATGGGATAAAAGGTGCAGGTTTTTCTCAACTTTAAAATGAATTCTGCTTGTTACTATACTCATGGGGGCTTATTCACATGCCTATGCTCACAATCAGCAAATATCAGGCTGGAAACAACCCAACGAGATTAAACACTCAACTTCTGTAAGTCTGAGAGAAAAAAATCAAGAGGTCAGCCTGGCCAGTGTGGTTTAGTGGTTGAGCATCAATCTATGAACCATAAGGTCACAATTCAATTCCCAGGCAGGACACATGCCCAGGTTGGGGCAAGATCCCCAGGTGTGGAGCATGCAGGAGGCAGCTAATCAATAATTCTCTCTCACCATTGAGGTTTTTCTCTCTCTCTCCCTCTCGCATTCCCTTCCTCTCTGAAATCAATAAAAATATATTTTTTTACAAATCAGAAGGTCAACGAGGGGAGGGCTAATGCAAGTACAAAACACCGAGACAGTAGATAATGAACTTGACAGAGCCAGTCTATCCCACATTCCCTCTACTTGAACCCCACGTGGTTATTCAAATTCCCCTTAATATCCTTTTCTATATAATCTGGTTCTTTTCCTTGGATGCCTGCCCTTTTCCCGTGGTCACCTGGAAAACACCTCCTTATCCTCCAAAAGCTAAAACATGCTTCTCGTCCTTTAACTCCATCCTTCTCCCACTACTCTATGTTGGGCATAATTCTATTTTTTTTTCTGGCTAGAACATTTATTGTTTAAAAAATAAGCATCCTATGTAACTTGAGATGGTTAGATTAGATATTTTTGGATTACTGTAACAATGCTGGTAAAAAACACCAATCATCTTAATAGTCATGCACACTTATTTCAGTCATTTTAAGAACTTCCACAAATAACTCTATGGTAATAAACACACACACACACACACACACAAACACAAAACTCACAAATGTCACAAGAAAGTTAAGTAATGGTCTATGCAAAAAAATGATAGCAAGTAGGCAAGAGTATATTTCTATTTTTAGATTTAGCATATCACATCTCAATTATCTGTTTGCCTGAGTTCTTTTATAAGCCTGGGAGCACTGGGGGGTAGGGTCTGTGTCTGACTCATCCTTTTATCCTACTACAGAGCCTGACAACAGGAAACATACAATAAATGTTTGTAAATGTGTAAAAGAAATGATTGACAGATCATCTAACCTAGGTTATGAAGAATGATGAAATGTGATAATTGCAATACAGATTATATATTGTTGTATGTTATTTTGGCTTTCCTTGGATTGGCTATAAGCATGCTTTGGGTATAAAATGGCTCTGTTAAATTAGGTAACACTGATGCAATATAATAGTAATAAATATATATACTGTTCTTACCATATTGCAGGCATTGTTCTAAGCACCTACATATTAAACCATTTCAATTTTACAACAATCTAACCAGGCAGCTACTATTGCTATTCTTATTTTATAGTAGAGAACATTGAGGCACAGAGAGGTTAAAGAAATTACTAAAGGCCCCACAGTTATAAAGGCACAATTCTGGAGGTCACACCCAGGAAGCCTGGCTTTGAACGCTATGCCCTTGACCACTATGCTATGCTGTGTAAAGATGAACTTCTACTTTGTATCCCAAATTCTCACTGAATAATTTCAACCTTCCTTGATATTGCATATGATACTAGTCATTATTTCATTAATTGCAGCTCCTATAGGAATTGGTATTTTGTGTCTGATTTCCTATTCCTTTTCTAGCCTATGGTTATGTAATTGTAGAACCTTTAGCTAAATCAAACAAGAAAGGAACAAAGAAAGGTACAAAGGAATATGCCATGATTTTCTTTTCTTTATAAAATATATTTTTATCAGGAGAAAACAAGATGGCAGCATAGGTAAACACCTAAACTGCTGCCTCGCACAACAATTTCAAAACTGCAACTAAAAGACAAAATAGACATCATCCAGAACCACAGGAAGGCTGGCTGAGTGGAAATTCTACAACTAGGAGGAAAGAGAAAAGCACACTGAGACTCAGAGGAGCTGCAGGAGGCAGAGGTACTGAGACACGCATGTGGAGAGGGTGGGCAACTAAGTATGTGGCTGGTTTTCTCAAGCGGGAGGGAGACAAAAGCTCCCATCTGCACTGAATTCCAATTCCGGGTGAAACTCTGGGGACCCAGATTCATTTGGGGAGAAACCAGACTGTCTGGCTGACGGTGGAACTTCAGGGCAGCTTTCTCTCAGAGGTGCATGCAGTGATTACCACGGTACACTGAGACACAGAGACCTATTAGGGCAGGGTTGACGAGAAACCAATGCTGTCTGTTTCACCCTGAGACTCCACCCCATCCAAGCTGAGCACAGAGGCTTTTGCAAGTCTCCTTTCATAAGGGTGTCTCTAGCACAGAAGTTCTCCAGCATAGATATAGCTGATCCTCACAGCCAATTGGCCTGGAGGTCAGTTCCTCCCAGTGATAACAACAACAATCAAGGCTTAACTACAACAAGACTGTGCACACAACTCATAAAGGGGTGCGTGCACCAAGAGTGTCCACCTCAGGTAACTGGGGAAGCTGAGCTACTGGGCCCTATAGGACACGTAGCACACAAAGGCACTCTATCAACTCAGGGAAGCAGCCAAAATGCAAAGACAAAGGAAGAGATCACAAATGAAAGAAATGGAGGAAGGCAAACAACTGGGTATAGAGTTCAAAATCACAGTTATAAGGTTTTTCAAGAATTTTCTAGAAAAGGCTGATAAATTTAGTGAGACCCTCAAGGATATGAAAAAGGACCAACTAGAAATTAAGCATACACTGACTGAAATAAAAAATGTATTATACAGAGATCTAACAGCAGACTAGAAGATTGCAAGAATCGCCAAGACTGGTTTGGCTCAGTGGATAGAGCGTCGGCTTGCGAACTGAAAGGTCCCAGGTTTGATTCTGGTCGGGGCATGTACCTTGCTTGCAGGCACATCTCCACAGTGGGACGTACAGGAGGCGGCTGATCAATGTCTCTCTCTCATCGATGTTTCTGACTTTCTGTCTCTCTCCCTCCCTCTCTGTAAAAAACCAATAAAATATATTTAAAAAAAAAAAGATTGCAAGAATCAAGTCAAAAAAATTGAAATACAAAGAAGAAGAAAAAAACAACAACATTCAACCAGAAAAGCAAAAAGAAAAAGGAACCCAAAAATATGAAGGTAGTGTAAGGAGCCTCTGGGACAACTTCAAGCGTACCTACATCAGAATAATGGGGTTGCCAGAAGAAGAGAGAGAGCAAGTTACTGAAAACCTATTTGAAGAAATAATGACAGAAAACTTCCCCTACTGGTGAAAGAAATAAACTTACAAGTCCAGGAAGCACAGAGAACTCCAAACAAAAGGAATCCAAAGGGGACCACACCAAGACACATCATAATTAAAATGCTGAGAGCAAAAGACAAAGAGAGAATATTAAAAGCAGCAAGAGAAAAACAGTTAGTAACCTACAAGGGAGCACCCATACAACTGTCAGCTGATTTCTCAACAAAAACTATGCAGACCCGACGGGGAGTGGCAAGAAATATTCAAAGTGATAAATAGCAAGAACCTACAACCAAGATTACTCTACCCAGTAAAGATGTCATTCAGAATTGAGGGTCAGATAAAGAGCTTCACAGATAAGAAAAAGCTAAAGGAGGTCATCAACACCAAAGCAGTATTATATGAAATGCTGAAAGGTACTCTTTAAGAAGAGGAATAAGAAGAAAAAGCTAAAGATAAAAATTAGGAACAACAAATACGGATCTATCAACAAGTGAATCTAAAAATTAAGTGAATAAAAATATCTGATGAACAGAATAAACTAGTGAATATAATAGAATTAGGGGCATAGAAAGGGAGTGGACAATTCTCAGGGGGGAAAGGGGTGTGGGGAGTGTGGGAAGAAACTGGACAAATATCTTACACCTATGGATGAGGACAGTGTGGGGTAGGGAAAGGCAGAGGATAGGTGGGAACCGAATGGAGGGGAGCTATGGGGTAAAAAAGAGGAACAATTTAATAATCTGAATAAAGATTTATTAAATTAATATATATACATATAATAAATTTCAGAGAGGAAGTTAAGAGGGAGAGAAAGAGATAGAAACATCAATGATGATTTATGCCATGACTTTCAAAGTTCTTTCTTCTTTTTCATTGTGCCATGGATTGTATTTCTTTTATATCATAGCCATATACTTGGCTGGATTAGCACATGTTTGATTTATGCAAAATGCTCCCACACTCCATAAATTAACAAGCCTTTAGAACACTGTCAACAGAAATCACACCTTTTTTTTTTCTAAATGTTTACCCTAAGAGCAACTTTCCAGCCTGCAATTAGAAAACACTCATGTGATTCCACCCAAGTGGCTGGTCCCTGTGTGTTAAAAGGGAATATAAAGCCTGTGTCAGTGGATTTAGATCCAGTGAAGAATAACACCCTCTTGTCTACCTGTTTGTGTTTGTCTCTGTGGGTTTCCTTTAGAAACAACAATTATGAGTTCACATTCATCATGTCCTGAACATAGAAAATTCTACACACTCTGAAATACTGCTTTCACTGTGTTGACAAGGGTATTTAAAGGAACGCAAGCAAAGAAAGAAAACCATGCTTTCCAGCTAGATAAACGGAGGAGCTAGACCAGGGACAAGTAGTGCCTTTTGCTACCTCTGGCAATGCCAAGACGTTGAATGATTTATGACTATGACCAATCGTGCCAAGGCAAGATTAAAGGGGACTCACTCAGAAGTACACTATAGGAAAAATGGAATAACTTGTTAAAGTAACAGCCACTTGGATACAATTTTGGATTCTAGAGAAAAGGAATTACTAACCTCTTTGAATTTCAACCCATCTACATCTCAATATTTTATATAAACAGATGAGATAACCACCCCATATATGTTTCCCTTGGCTTTCTTTTTTTTTTTTAAATCCCAATTTGTGGTGCCAGCAAGCTTTTAATGATTCAAAGATGTGAAGGCAAAATAGTTATTTTTCATCACTTTAATCCTACAGTAAAATTTAAAAATTTTCATGCTTTTTGAAGGGGCACATTCATCAAAAAATGGGGGAAAATATCCTCATGAGTAGTAATTAATATGTTTTAAAATATTGTGTCATGAGATATAAGTTTATGCAAATAGCCTCTTAAACATTTTGATGATGACTACATCCACTTGCAGTGTTGGACTACTGCCCAGTTGAATGAATGGACACAAAGTAATGGATTGATTTCCTTTATCCTCCTGCTAACCCCGAGTCTAAGTCCCAACTATGTCTCATTCATTCATTTACTAATTGATTCATTATTCAAATATGCATTGAGCTCCATCCACTGTGCAGCAGCACTGTTATTCTGGATTCTGGAATATGGTATAAGCAAGATAAAGTCCTGGCTGTCACAGAGCTTACAATCTAGACGAGAGACAAAAACACTAAATAAACAAATGTATATATGATAGCAGGAAGGCCTAGCTACGCCATGTGTGTTCCAGGGACCAGCACCAGCACCCTCCCCTGAGGGATTATTGAAAGTACAGAATCTCAAGCCCACCCCAGACCTCCTGAATTAGAATCTGCATCTTAACAAGTTCTGCAGGTGATTCTTACACACTTCAAAGTTTGCTAATGCTGATGTGGGTCAGTCATTCCCAACCCTGGCGTGTATGTTAGAATTGCCTGGGAGAATTAAAGTTACAGAGACCCAGGCCTCACCTCAAGATTCTGATGTCAGTGGTATGGGGAGGAGTCCCAAGTGCTGGGGAGTTTTACAATCTGTTCAGGAGCTTCTCGGATGTAGCTGGAATAGGTTGTATTTGAAAGGCCTTGGAAAGCTCCCGAGGATTGAGAGAAAGGGAGTGAGGTGACATGATTTACCGAGGGGGGAGTTATTTTTAAAAAATATATTGATTTTTCACAGAGAGGAAGGGAGAAGGATATAGAGTTAGAAACATCGATGAGAGAAAGATATCAATCAGCTACCTCCTGCATGCCCCCCCGCCCTCTGGAGATGTGCCCGAAACCAAGGCACTTGCCCCTGACAGGAATCTAACCTGGGACCTCCCAGTCCGCAGGCCATTGCTCTATCCACTGAGCCAAACTGGTTTCGAGTAGGGAGGAGTTCTTAACCTCACAATAATGGTTGAGTTGCTAAGGCGAAGAGTTAGAAACCAGCTCTTTGTTGAACAGAATGATAGCCTGCATAGCAAGCTAGGTGTGGCGGGTGTGGTGTGGCCATAATGAGCAATGAGGTCAAACCTAATACACTTTTGCGGGTTCACAGGCAATTAAGTAATCCAGCTGCAGGAAAGAAACCACAAGGACATGGACATTAAAGGCAAGATCAAAGCCAGAGGCAGTCACTGGCTCTCATTACATACCTGGGGACCTCTCCTTCCCAGACCCCCTTTTTCTCCTTCCACACCGGCCTCTCCTCTTGGGCCCTAGGTACAGAGAATTAAAGCATTATTTTCTCCCTAAAAGAGAACACCTGAATATTGACTTGAATATTAAAGTGGACATGCTAAGCCAGTGACAGGGACGGAAGAAATTGGAAAGAGAAGTCCATGCATATATTTGGTTCTGTCTTAATCTCTCGAGCTCTCCCTCTGGGGGCGGGGGGGGGAGTTGGGGGGGGGGGGGCGGGGCGGCACATGTATCCAATCTGACAGACAGTTGGGCATTTGCAGTCCACATGAATGCAGAACAGATGAGTTTTTCAGCACTGCTTTCTAATTATCCTAAGCATCTTTATACTCCAAACGCATATATTATGTTAAAAGAAGATAATCCTAAAAAGAAAAAAAATAATCCTCAATTATATAAGCCCCAAGACCGAAATATTTAAGTGGAATTTTTATTCAATAACCGCACTGAAGACTGGTCATAATAAACAAGAGGCATGCAGTGAGGTGAAATTTGGATAGTTCTATTTCTGGAATGTTATATTGTTTATTAACTGTGGCTTCCATATGTTATGCAGACAAACCTTCCCGCTGTGTTTGGTTTTCGCGTCTATTTTTAAGTTATGTCATGAAAAAGAGGTAAGAATCTATAAACTGGAAGAAAGGATATTAGAGGAATGTGGCTTGTTTAGCATGAAATAAAGCCAGGCAATCTATTGAAATGCTTCCCCACAGCCCCAAAGGCAAATCTTTCCCATTTGAAGGTGGGAAAAGGAACTTTCCTAGGCTGGCAAGTGAGACAAAGAAAAGCCATCTAGCTCGAAAGAGACAGAGGTCCAAGGAGCAAACTGTTTGCTGCCCCGAAATCTTGGTAAATGTGAACAAAGTTTCTCTTCTGAGATCTAAGGATATTTGTTTTGCCCAACGTCCATGCACTGCCAACTTCTTATAGTCACTTTAGGGTTCTTTGTTTGTTTGTTTGTTTTTAAACTATGTGGGTTAAAACTTTGAAAAATTGCAGAGCCCTTGCTTGTCCGGCCTTTGCCAAACAGCAAAATAATTTCTCAAGACTTCAAGACTAAAGAGAGAGAGAGAGAGAGAGAGAGAGAGAGAGAGAGAGAGAGAGAGAGGGAGGGAGGGAGGGAGGGAGAATATTCAGCCTTTCCTAGGACTTCCTTTCCTTTCTCATCATTTCAGGCTCCATCTCGCCCTTTCTGGCACATGCTTCCTTTTCCCTCATGTGAGCAGTGTGAGAGCCAGCCATGGCTTGTTCCTGGTAAAGCAAAAGAGGGCTGGAGGCAGCTCCCAGGAGAAGCGAGCTAGAAAGCACAGGCTGAGTGCCACACTACAGATCACCCGCCGAAGACCTCAGCTGTATTTAGAATAATTGTTTCCTAGCGTGGAGCCAACGCTTCCACAGCACAGCATCCAGATCTGTAACACTGAGAGCTTACTGTGCTCAATTGGCCCAAATTCCCAATTTGAGGCTCAATGTTTTCCTTGGCTCAAGGTCTCTTTAGAAGACCCTAGTTTGCCTGAACTCAACAGCAGGGCATTCTCTTCCTGTTGCCCTTGAGCTTTGCCACAGATAAGAATCGCTCATGGACCGCTGCCCAGCATGTTCATTCTCCATGGGACAAGACCTAGATAAGAGAGACTGAATACTGTACAAGTCAAGATTGTGTTGCTCCTCTACTTTATTGCCCTGAAAACACTTTAAACAACTATAATTCTTCAAGGGGGAAGGGGCCGAGAGAGATTCTATCAAGGCTTCTGAATCTTTAAGTTCTCACATCATGATTCGTCTTCTTTTCTATTTAAAAAAAATCTTTATTGTTGAAAGTATTACAGATATCCACTCCTCTCCCTCCCCAATAACCCCTTCTAGCCCACCCCCAGGCCTTCACCACCCTATTGTGTGTTGATTAGTCTTAATTGTACCTGAGGGCCCTTAAGTCCCAGTGAGCCTTCATGTCCATCTGGGCCTGGGGTGCCTGTTGTCCCCTGTAGTGAGAGAGAATCAACCTGTTAACACTGTTTCCTGAGAATTTTGTCTCCTTCATGTGCAAAATTATAAATATGTTTTCAACCACATGGCAGTGTAGGATCTTTGCAAAAAGATGAATAATAAAAGAAAATACAAAGATATGTATAAAAAATTAATAAAAAAAAAGAAAATACAAAGGAGGAATAAAATGTTTATATAACCTCATTAAATAGAAATAATGACAGCTTTATGTTAGTGTATACTCCTTCACACACACACACACACACACACACACACACACACACACACGTCCCGTGGACACCTTTATTTTCTTATAATGCTTATAATATGCTATCTCTAACTTGGGCATTTGGCCTAAAAAATCTCACAATTTACTTTGCATTTTCTTCAAAAACCTCCAGGCATCTTGAACATTCTATTTTTATTTGAGTAGCTTAAATATCTAAGGATCAATAGCTGAGCATTCTCTTCATGTTGCCCTTGAACTCTGCCACAGAGAAGAATTCCAAGAAAAGAAAGGATTAAAAAAATTTATTTTAGGCAACTACTGGGTTAGCCCAAATTTATGTCCCAGTTAGTACACAGTTGGATGTGATTAAATGCCTCTTACTGATGCCTTTCCCTAGAAATCAGAAAGAGGAAATTTCTCAACATCTTCTCTTCCCAATCTCATATCATTTGTTTCTTGCCATTTTTCTGGATCTGCTTTGTTGTTGTTGAAGTCTAACCTTGGCATGTACATGGATGGGGTAAAGTCTGTGGATGGTACAGTCGTAGTTTTTACCGATTTAAAAATGTCTGTTTTCCTCACTTATGGTATAGCCACCTACAAAATTCTAGGTTAACAGCTATTTTGCCTCTGCACCTGCAAGATATTAATTTGTTGTCTCTGGCATGTATAATTAGTGAACATAAGTCTGGTACAATCTAATTTGTTATTCCTTTCATGAGTAAAACTGCCTTTTCCAGATGCTTAAGATGCTTTCTTTAACATTCTGGGGGTTCACTGTGATGTGATTCAGAGTAGAATTATTACTTATCCTTGTTGTATTTTCAATATGAGAATGTGTGTTTTCTCAATTTCGAAAAATTCGAAGACATCACTGCTGTCTCACAAATATTGTAGGTTCACGAAGCATGTATAGTGTATCACCAACATGTACAAAGGGGATGGGATTATATTTGGTGTAGCCCACTTCTGAACAAAGCATTCAGAAATACCATTTACATTAGGGTTTTATTGTATTCTCTTGGTTAAAAATGGGTTTAAGTAAATTCTAAATAAGGTTTCAGAGATGATTGAGTAAAAGTCTACAAGAAAAGTCCCCAAATGAGTTACTAGAGTTTGTGTAATTCAAAGTTCAGTTTAACAGTAATGGGGCCAAGTAATGGCTCTTATCATTAACTTTTATGGTTTTGGATAAAGTGCCCACATTTTCACTTCTTTTAAGATTTGAGTGTTTGAAATTGTAGCCTTAAAGTTTTCCAACATTTTATTCCACAACCAATATCATAAAAAGGAAAAGAACTTCAGGCCGGAAGAGACGCGTCAGAGTCTTCATTCCAGTTCTTTGAGTGGACACAAAATATTTATCATTTGAAGTTTAGAAAACAATGTACCTGTGGGCCTGTAAGTCCCCTTCTGCCATGAGCTGCCTAAAATAGAAGGAAGAGGTATATATCAGTAACTCTGGGGAAAAAATGCTTTTGATATTTCATTTAAATTAGTAATTGGCACCTTCAGGCACTAACATTACAAAATGTTTCCACATGTTGCTCAAAACATTCAATTATCCTCTGCACCATGACAGCCAGATGTCGCTAACTCTGAACTCCTGTCCTAAGGCAAAAGGGAATTAAGATCATAGGCAAGTGAGATCTATAGATACTAATGAGAATACATTGTGGTCAATAATTCATCCTTCACCAAATGGTTACTGGAGCTGCTTACAGAAGCTCCAAAATGGACTGGTTTGAATTTTATTCCTTTTCATTTTTCCAAAGTCTGACCACGTAAGCCAGAAATCAGGAATAGAGTGGCCAGCAGGCAGGGAGCCAGAGGGTAAACTGGGAGAACTGACTTCATGAACTTTATTATAGATTGGGATCTCTCAGTAAGGTAATAGCAACACTGACATCCAGGGTTTGGGAAATTCACACTCTATCAGACAACATTTTCTTGATGGAAACTTATTGGAGATACTCAGCTCAAAATTCTGAGAGGCCAAGATTGCAGACTTTTAAGTTCTGCTAATATTATTTCAGTCAGAATTTATTATCTTCTAGGAAACAGACTGCATCTGGGGAAATGGTTGGAGACCTACTTCTTGAAAATCCTGAGGATTCAGCTTTGATGAAAGTCTCAGTCCTATCAGAAAGAGGGAAAGAAGCTGTCTGTCCTCCTTTAGCACAAGGGTTTATCTGTTCTGAGTCAGTTCACTTCAGTTTCATTAAGAAAAATATCTACCAAGGATTAACTACCCACAACACACATTGAATGGCTACCACAGAAGCTTAAGGATGATACCCACATATCTACAGACACAGAGTCCTTGATCTCAGAGCACCCTCACTCTTTGGGTTTGACAGGAGGAGATGAATATGAGGTGGAGTACGGCACAGGCTACAGGAAAGGGGAATGGTAGGGATATGGATTTTGAAGAAAGCAATAATTTCTAGTTGGTGAAATCGGGAAAAACATTCCTGGAAGAAAAGATTTTAAAGATGGGTTTTGGAGGTTGAGTAGGAGTCTTCTTTTTAATATATTTTATTGATTTTTTACAGAGAGGAAGGGAGAGGGACAGAGAGCCAAAAACATTGATGAGAGAGACATTGATCAGCTGCCTCCTGCAC
Source organism: Lasiurus cinereus (assembly GCA_011751065.1). NCBI lineage: Eukaryota > Metazoa > Chordata > Mammalia > Chiroptera > Vespertilionidae > Lasiurus > Lasiurus cinereus. The sequence goes on from JAAGEH010000125.1 coordinate 16,741,474, forward strand.
ACCCCCTACTGGGGATGTGCTAGCAATCAAGGTACATGCGCTTGACCGAAATAGAACCCAGGGCTTTTCAGTCTGCAGGCCGACGCTCTATCTACTGAGCCAAACTGGTTTCGGCAGGAGTCTTCTTTTTAGCAGAGGATACCAGTCTCAGTTAAAAATAAAATAGGAAAATAGGAAGTGTATTTGATACTGGCAATTTTGGGTCTAAGATGTGAGAAGAAAGGTGAGTATTAGGGTTATTAAAGCTGAAAATACTAGATGAAGGGTTATACTTCACTTAGCTTCTGCTAAATGAACTCACTGGGGTACTTAGAGCAGAAAATATACATGGCCAGACCTGGGGTTTAGGTGGATACATCTGGTTGTGGTAGGAACAATGAATGAAATGCAGCCTTATCTTTAGGCAAAATAAAGTTTCCTATATGATAAAAAACAGGCCTCCACATCCAAATATCTGGTCCATTATCATTGCATTTGAAAGATCATCAATAAACATTTGTTCTGTCTTTAAGGTTTGACCTTGTCAGAGCTTGATTTAAATTACTTAACACATATTTATTGAGCTCTGGCTTCCTAGAGGCCCTTGTCTACATGGTGGTGAAAAAACCCAGACTCCTGTCCCTAGGCAGGGGTTTATAAGCCTTGTGGTAGAGACAGGCCATAATCTATCATTCACACAAATAAAGGGAACATCTCCAGAAGTAATTAGCTAGAACCTTCATTATGAAAGTCATGGTTTTAAATACCATGGGTAGGTGTGAGAGCAAGGAAAAAAATGCAAGAAAAAATAGGGAGACGATTTTTACAATTGTGCCTCAAATTTTAAAATGTTTAGGTGGGAAAAATTAAGTACCTATTCATCTTAATGACTTGCCTAAAGACTTAGAGTTGTCTGGTAGCACATCCAGACAGCCTTACTCATCTGTGAAAGGGAATGTGCATGGGCATAGAAGAAAATCTCCCCAGAAAAGTCCTCAGTCCCTTGGTCCCTCATAGCCCAGCTTCCTGGTGGTTTACTCCCTTTCCCAGATAGGTATGGACTGATGTGGGGCACAGAATCCCCAGAAAAATAAAGGAGGACATTCTTAATGGTAAAGCATTCCATTAATATTGAATCTTTATTGAATCTTTTTTCCACAAAAATTTTTAAAATTGATTTTGAGAGAGAGGGGGGGGGGCCACGGGAAGGCGGGGCAAGAGAGAATAGATATTTGTTGTTTCGTTTAGTCACGCATTTATTGGTTGATTTTTGTATGTGCCCTGATCAGGGATTGAACCTGCAACCTTGGCATATGAGGATGAAGCTCTAACCAAAGTAGTTACCCGGCCAGGGCAATACTGAATCTTAATGGCAAACTCATTCATGATAAATGACTGTCTAGAGCACTTCAAGCTGTCCCTAAAATAGTGCCAAGAGAGAAGAAAAGGGAAAAGCATAACTAACATCACCTCAGGAATTAATAGGACTAAAGACCATGCTTTAGTTTGAGGCTACATTTGCTTCTCATTAGCCATGGCACAAGGATCTATTCTTATTCTCAGTAAAGTCTGGCTCAGAAAGAGCCAACATCCCATTCCAATCCCCTCCCCATCCTCAGCTTTCTGGTCCTGGTCCTTCCTCCTCCCAACCATCCAATCCATTATAGGCTCCTGGCACAGTGCTTGTTAGGTATACCTACAGGTCTGTCCTCCTCTATAACAGTAGTTCTTGACAACATTGGGGGATTTAGCCCCTCCCCCCACCTCCTGCTTCCTTCCCTAAGGAGTATCTGGCAATATCTGGAGATAATTTTTCTCACAAGTGATACTGGCTTCTATGGGTGGATGTCAGGAATGACACTAGACACCCTAAAATGTACAAGACAGCCTCTCACAACAAAGAATTAGCCCAAATGTCAAAAGCAAGTTGAGATACCATGCTCTACAACATGATTCTAAGTTTCCTGGGAGCAAAGGATATGTCTTATTTGAGTTTGTAGGTCTAGCAGTTAGTAGAGTTGCTGGTACATTGTAGGTGTTCAATAAACGTTTACCAAATGAAAGGAGAAACCAAGATGGCGGCATAGGTGAACACCTAAGCTGCTGCCTAGCACAATTTCAAAACTACAACTAAAAGACAGAATGGACACCATCCAGAACCACAGGAAAGCTGGCTGAGTGAACATTCTACAACTAGAAGGAAAGAGAAGGACTCACGAAGACTCAAGGAGCTGTAAAAAGCTGAGGTACAGAGACTTGCTCGTGGAGAGGGAGGGTGGAGGAGAGTCTGGCTGGCTTCCTCTAGTGGGAGGGAGAGGGAAAATCCCAATTGCACTGAACCCCAGCTCCAGGCGAGACTCATAGGGGGAGTCTGGACTGTCGTGAAAAGGAAGGAGTGTACAGAAACTTAGGGGAGCTGCGAAAGACAGAAGTCTGGGGGCTCAGGAAAGTGTGTGCGAATGTGCACACACAGAGCGCTGACGGCTGATTGTGCCTGGCTTCCTCTAGTGGGAGGAAAACAGAACCTCACAACAGCACTGAAATCCAGGTCCAACTGCACTGAATCCCAGTTTCAGGTGAGACCCTGGGGACCCAGACTCATGCGGGTCCCTAGAGCGCACGGAAACTCAGAGGAACCGAAAGGCAGAGTTCCGGAAGCACACGCACGTGAAAGGCAGAGGTCTGGAGGCAAGCCCACATGTGCAGACACAGCTGATTCTCACAACCAATTGGCTTGGAGGTCAATCCCCCCTCCCTTCGCCCCCAGTGATACCAACAACAATCAAGAATTAACTACCACAAGATTGTACACACAGTTCACAAAGGGTTGCACCAAGAGTGTCCACCTTAGGTAACTGGGGAGGTAGAGCTACTGGGCCACATAGGACAGCTATCATACAAAGCTACTCTACCAACTCAGGGAAGCAGCAAAATATATGGAGACAAGAGAACAGATCACAACCGAAAGAAATGGAGGAAAACAAATGACTGGATATAGTTCAAAACCATGATTATAAGGTTTTTCAAGAATTTCCTAGAAAAGATGGATAAATTTAGCGAGACTCAAGAGGAGATGAAAAAGAACCAACTAGAAATTAAACATACACTGACTGAAATAAAAAATATTATACAGAGACCTAACAGCAAACTAGAGGAATACAAGAATCAAGTCAAAGATTTGAAATACAAAGAAGCAGAAAACACTCCACTGGAAAAGCAAAAAGCAAAAAGAATCCAAAAATGTGAAGATAGTGTAAGGAGCCTCTGGGACAACTTCAAGCATACTAACATCAGAATTATGGGGGTGCCAGAAGAAGAGAGAGAGCAAGATACTGAAAACCTATTTGAAGAAATAATGACTGAAAACTTCCCCCACCTGGTGAAAGAAAGCGCACAGAACCCCAAACAAAAGGAATCCAAAGAGGACCACACCAAGACACATCATAATTAAAATACCAAGAGCAAAAGACAAAGAGAGAATATTAAATGCAGCAAGGGAAAAACAGTTAATTACCTTCAGGGGAGCACCCATTCCACTGTCAGCTGATATCTCAACAGAATCTACGCAGGCCAGATGGGAGTGACAAGAAATTTTCAAAAGTGATGAATAGCAAGAACCTACAACCAAGATTACTCTACCCAACAAAGCTATCATTCAGAATTGATGGGCAGATAAAGAGCTTCACAAATAAGAAAAAACTAATAGATTTCATCAACACCAAACCAGTATTAGATGAAATGCTCAAAGGTATTCTTTAAGAAGAGGGGGAAGAAAATGGTAAAGGTAAAAATTATGAACAACAAATACATATCTATCAACAAGTGAATCTAAAAATCAAGTGAATTGAAAATCTGATGAACAGAATAAACTGGTGACTATAATAGAATTAGGGGTATAGAAAGGGAGTAGACTGATAATTCTCAGGGGGAAAGAGATGAGAGGAGGTGCAGGGAGAGACTAGACAAAAATCATACACCTATGGATGAGGACAATGTGGGGGGAGGTAAGGCCAGAGGGTGGGGTGGGAACCAGGTAGAGGGGAGATATGGGGGGAAAAAAGAGGAACAATTGTAATAATCTGAACAATAAAGATTTATTAACATTAAAAAAAAGTTTACCAAATGAAGAAAGGTCAGATTTGGTCAACTGATGAGATTTCCCTGCATGCCATACCCTACCACTAGCCAGCCTCCAATCACTGATCAGTTCAACAAAATTTTGACTATTCATTACCTATATTTTAGAGTTTTTCAGTAATACAGATTTTTCTTCTTTCCTAAAGGATAATGATTTTACGTATTATAAAAAATGATACATGCTGGTTTTTAAATATTCAAGTGTAGAAAATACACAAAATAAAAATGTAAAAGCCATTCCATATCTTCCATCTAAAAATAACTTTAACATTTGGTAATCATGATTCCTGGTATCTTGTTATGCATGTTTACAGATGGAGTTCTTAATAGTGGTACTTTGGATTGAAAAAGGATCATGTATTTCATGCTATTTTGAAATTAAAATATTACATTTAATTTTATTTGAATTTAATAGAGTAAAAAAATAAAACTGAAAGAATTGGACATGTCAGTTGGTAACATTTCTTGACAATGAGAAATAATACATTCCTAAAAACAATAATCATTTTAAAAACTCAGGAGTTTAGGATAATACATATGTTTGCTTAAAATGATGCTTAGCCAATGAAATATGAGGACACAGTATACCAGCACTTTCCCTACACCTCTTCCACTTTCCTATTTTCATATAGCTTTTAGATTGTCAAACGTATAACATTTACATTTTGTTCTGTAGTCAGTTTCTATGGTTTGGCCTTATTTCTACATTTAGAGGGATTCAAATTTATTATTATAAAGTTTTAAAGAAAGGAACACGAGGGCTGTGTTGTCTGAGCTTTAGAAGGCTTGACATATGAAGTACTTATATACTTAAAGGACAATTTAGGTGAGTATCCAAATCTTGAAACTATTTCAGAACTCTGTAGCCATTCTCTTGTTCCCTTTTTCCCCTTTGTTGGGAAGAAGGCTGAAGACAGACTGAGTTTTCTATTTTTTTCCACTTGGAATTCTCATGATTCTTTCTTTTTGTAGTAAATTCAGTAATTTCAATAGGCTGTGGCTCAGTGTTGAAATATTTGTATCCATTTTTTTCTAAGTCAGAATATGTCTTTTTCTCTCTGCTTATCTGAGCTCTTGCTTTAAGAAGTGATAGTTTATTACATTTCTGAAGTTTCTTGGTTTAATTTAGTAATGCAAATTCTACATTTGTTGGCTCTCCACTGTTGATATTTTATCTCTATTTTATTCTATAGAAGAGGCCCGATGCATAAAATATGTGCAAGAGTAAGCCTTCCTTTCCCCGGCTGCCCACACCGGCTTCCCTCCAGCACCCGGGACCTGGGCTTCCCTCGCAGCCCTGGCTTCATCCGGAAAGATGTCCGGTCTAATTAGCATATTACACTTTTTTCAGTCATACTTTTTTTGTTGCTTCTAATATAGCTTATCTTATATGTATTTTTTTCACTTCCCATTGTTTCCCAAGCATGACCAGCTTGCTTTTTTCACTTTCTACCATTTTATCAATTCTTTAGACTTGTTTTGGAGTAGTCATACTGTTTTAATTTTTTTTTTGAGGCTTTGGAGAACTATTTGCCAGAGTTGTTTTACCTTTGCCTTAAGTAGTTTCTCTTCTCATGAGTGTTTATCTGCCCTGGGTTCATGTAGATTTTCTCTTATTTTCTTGCAATTTCTATGCATAAGTCCTGATTAGTAATCATCTAATTAACAATGAAGATTATTATTTCTTTTACCTTATGGCTCCCTCTTGCTTCAAATTTTGGCATTTAACTCACACAAAGTCCTTGAAGCCAGTTTCTCTGTGCTCTGAGAGTCACTGTTTCTTCTCCTGTCTTTACAGCCTCCATAGCCAAGGCTGCTATACTGTAAATGCTAAAAATTGAATACTCTTCAGTTTCTCATTATTTGTCTCCTCTGCTAAACTTTGTTTCTATCAGTATATTCCCTGATCTTCTCGAAATGTGTAATAGCCTTTGATTTTTTCAGGAACATGGCAGCTCCTTTTAGAAAAACCTGACCCCTGCTCGATGTCTGAGGTGGTATGTGTCAGCTCTCCAAAGCCTCCCTTATTAGAATACAGATTTTTAAATATTTGGCCAATAGTTGTCATGTGCATCTTAAAGTTGTGGTCATTCTTGGTTAAACTATTTTACATTTCTTTTGTTGTTCTTGGTGAATTGCACAAAAGGGGGATAGTATTAAAACACCACCTGGGCCCAGCCAGTGTGACTCCATGATTGAGCATCCACCTATGAATCAGGGGGTCCTGGTCTGGTTCCGTGTCAGGACACATGCCCAGGTTGCAGGATTGATCCCTAATGAGCGGTATGCAGGAGGAAGCCATTCAATGATTCTCTCTCATGATTGATGTTTCTATCTCTTTCTTTTTCTCCATCTCCCTTCCTCTCTGAAGAAAAAAAAAATATGACCTTGACTTTGCCATCTTTAGCTGGTAGTCCTACTTATACTTACGGTTGACAATGCTGAATCTAAAACCCAAGATGTGGCCATATTTCTTATGAGTTGTGCTGTTTAAATTACATATGGTCATATTGCATTTGCTTCTAGAGACACTATAGCCTCTATCCTATCTAGTAAAAGAGTAATTTGCAAACTAACCATCACTCTGCTACACCCACAAGTTACAACCATAAGCCACACCCACCAGCCAATCACGAACAAGTATGCAAATTAATCCCAACCAAGATGGCTGTGGCCACCAGCAAGTAGGAGGGAGGCTTGGGTTTCCACAGCAATGGAGAAAGCCAAGCTTTCCACACACTCTGGCAGGCCCAGGCCTCCACTCAAGGTACAAAGTTTCAATCATAGAAGATAAGTAAATCCCAACAAAAATGGCAGCATCCACGGGGCTGGAGAGAGTAGAAGGCTAGGGTTGCCCCCTGCAAGGAGGAAGTCAAGCTTCTGCAGCCCTGGCCTGTCTTGGCCTTCACTTAAGGCTACAAAGTTCCAATTATAGAAGATAAATAAATCCCAACAGAAATGGCTGCCACCATGGAGCAAGCAAGAGGCTTATCTTCACTCCCGGCTACAAAGTTTCAATTGTAGAAGATAAGTAAATCCCAGATATCAGGGCCTCAGCTTGGGTCACTGGGGGGTGTGGCTGACCTGCAAACCACCACAGACCCCTTGCCCAGGCTGCCCCATGCCCCAAGAGAATCCCCATCCTGATCCAGTACACGCTTCAGGGAAAACCAGCTGGCCCCCACTGGGCACCAGGCCTCTATCCTATCTAATAAAAGAGTAATATGCAGATTGACCATCATTCCAACACACAAGATGGCTGCCTCATGTGGTCAAAGATCCCGCCCCCATGTGAACACAAGATGGCTACCACAAGATGGCCAGCAGGGGAGGGCAGTTGGGAGGAACCAGACCTGCAGGGAAGGGTAGTTGAGGGGGACCCAGGTCTGGAGGGGAGAGCAGTTGCAGGGGGGCGGGGCTAGACCTGCAGAGGAGGGCAGTTAGGCATCAAAGATGCTGGCAGGGGAGTGGTTAGGTTGTGATCAGGCTGGCAGGCAGAAGCAGGTAGGGGCAATCAGGAAGGGAGGCAGGCGAGCAGTTTGGAGCCAGCAGTCCTGAATTGTGAGAGGGACTGCCCATTTAGGCCCAGTTGGACATCCCTCAAGGGGTCCCTGACTGGAGAGGATGTAGGCTAGGCTGAGGGACACCCCCTCCTCATGCACGAATTTCATGCACCAGGCCTCTACAAAGTAATAAAAGTACATTTCCTGCCAGGATTTCTGGGATGAAATTCTTGAAGTCCAAAATATTTTCTTGTGTATGTAAGCTGGCTACACCCTCTTAAAAGGTAAAATGAATAGCAAATGTATTTCTTTATCTTTCAATGCATTAAAACAGCAGTAGTAATGTATAATAGCCCTGCACTATAAATGTAATCAAATTCTGCACATTTTAAACATAATCTCTATTTTTATTTCCATTTCTCTGCCTTGCAAAGAAGGAGTGTGTTCCAAGGTAGAAAAATGTTTTCTCAATGGAGCAGAATAGCTGTTTTTATGAACTTCAGCTCAGAAAATACAATGCATAATAAATGGAATATATTAAACTAGTTTTTATTTGTGCTTAATTTTAAAACATTGTATTTTTAGTGGGTGGGAGGTGAAGGAAGTTGAAGAAGGCTAGATAGGTAATAAAGAGTGAAAGAAAATGTTGCAAAATGAGAAGAGGCAGGTTTAATTTAGAATCCAATGCAGGCATTTAAATATATTTTATCAAAGTTATCTCTCCTTATTGGATAAAGATTCTTTTACAATCTCTGTGCTCTTCCAAGAAGTCAAGCACGGAATCTTTTGTTTAAAGTACTCACTGAAAAAAAATAACAGAAAAGCAAAGAAGCCAATACAAAAGATTCTAAGGTTCCATAAGCCCATGACCTACCTAATTTTATTCTCAGGCATATACTTTTACACCCCTAAAAATATATAATGTCTTCAAAAGTATAGAAGTTACCACAAAACAACAACAACAAGAAACACCCTCCCCCCCGCAAAGAAAAAAATCTTACAAAAATATCCACACAAACAAGACAAATAGAACTATCATAAGATCCAGCAATTCCACTTCTGGGTATTTATCAAAGAAAATGAAAACACTATCTCAAAAATATATCCCATGTTCACTGCAGCATTATTTCCAATAGCCAAGACATGGAAGCAACCTACTAGTAAGTGTCCACTGACAAATGAGTGAATTAAAAAAAAAAAGTGGAATATATACACAATGATTTATTCACACAATAATATTCAGCCATTAAAAAAGAATGAAACTTTGCCATTTAGAATGACCTTGAAGGCATCATGTTAAGTAAAATAACTCAGAGAAAGACAAATTCTGTATAATCTTACTTTTATGTGGAATTGTGAAAACAAAACAAAACAAAACACAACTCAGATATAGAGAACAGATTGGTGGTTGCCAGGGCAGAGGGTAGATGGTTAATGAGATGGGTGAAGATGGCCAGAAAGTACAAATTTCCAGTTATAAAATAAATGAATCATGAGATAGGATGCACAGTATGGTGACTAACTTAATAATACTGTATTGTATGTTTGAAAGTTGCTAAGAGAATTTTAAAAAGTTTTCATTACAAGAAAAAATGTGTAACTCCATGTGGTGATGGATGTTAACTAGACTTATTGTGGTGATCATTTTGCAACATATACACATATCCAATCATTATGTTGAATACCTAGAACTAATACAATATATCTCAATTAACATGCATCATTTTTAAAAACTGAACACAAATAAAAACTAGGTTAATAAATCACATTTATTTTTCACTAGTAGCCCTGCACATGAATTCATGCACCAGTAGCTCAATGCAGGGCCTGGCCGCTCTGAGCTCGCTGCCCAGAGGACCTCTGCAGCCCAGAAGCCCATCCGCAGCAAGGCACAGAATGCTTGCCTCGTCGCCATGGGGATGAGGCAAGCATTCTGCCAGCCTATTCATGCTGCCCATTCTCAGCAGCCACTCCCCGCTCCCCTGGTACTGGGGGACTCTAGTGGGGCTAGGATGGCTGGGCGCCACCATCTTGTGGCTATTGGCGCCATCATCTTTGTGATGGAGTGATGGTTAATTTGCATATTACCCTTTTATTAGATAGGATTATATTTTCTGGGCAGAAGTTCATAGAACAAGCTATTATGTTCCATCAAGAAAATATTTATAAGGTAGAAAAAATGGAAGTAAGAACAGAGAGAGGACCTATACCAGGACTCACTTTGCTAAGTACATAGTTATAAAATTTGTCAGAGGAATGGAGTTTTGAATTTAAAACAACATCACTGGGCACCTTAGTTAGCCTAGTGTAATGATTTTCACCTGGTGTCCTGCAAGAATTTTTAAAACATGCAATACCTGGCTATTTAGTCAGGGGCTCTGACCTTTTCCCCCATAGATTTTCAAATTTAAAATATGACAACAGCCCTGGCCAGGCAGCTCATTTGGTTGGAGCATCATCCTGTATACCAAAATATTACAGGTTTGATTCTTTGCCAGGGCATGGACCTAGACTGCAGGTTCAATCCCAGGCAGGCACATATGGGAGGCACTGATTGATGTTTCTCTCACTCTTCCTTCCTGTCTCTCTAAAAATCAATAAAAACATATCCACCGGTAAGGGATGTTTAAAAACTGACAACAACCAACACAACAATAGCCATCCAGTGTGAATGGATCCAACTTATACTTATTTTTGTCAGATCGGCAAAAACAAACAAAAAAAACAACACACATATATTTTGATGTGCTGCAGAATTTTAGTAATTAGTTTATGTGTGCTGTGAGATGAAAAAGGTTGAAGATCGCTGGCCTAGTAGGTAAGCCAAACTCTGACAATGCTTCCTCTAGCTGGCTTTGTCCTTTCTGCCCAGCTCTTTCTCCTGATTGGTCATTTCCCCTGCAGCCAGCACCTTCCTGCCTGAGCTTTGAGGGCTTGCCCAAGTCCTTTTCCAGCTCAGTTCTCACAAACATCCTACGTCACTTTCCCAAGGTACTGAGCCCCCACAGAACCGCCCCACCACTCCCCACAATCAGCCATTTCCATGGCAATCTAGGCTATCAGCCTAGAAAGGCTCTTACTGTCTGTCTTCTGGAGCCTGGTGTTCCAGGGGGGCCTGGCCAGCCTCTTCTGCCCTGTCAAATGAACAAACAGACGTGCAGCAGCAATTACACAGCATTGACACATTTCTTCTGCAACCTCAGCTTGTTTGCTCCAGAGAAGCAGGCAGGATACCCACCATCCAGAAAGTTATTCTCCCTCTGGAATGCAGCATTACTCCCACTGGTCATAAATCCCATCTCTTTGTGGGTAATGAGGATCTACAGAACGAAGTGCTAAGGGCATGGCTTCATCTGCTCATCACCACTGCATAACTTGCAATTAGGGAGAAGTTAGAGTCTTTAAATCAAACTATCCCCACACAGTGGATAATGAAAGCATGCCACGTGTTCAGTATAGGTGCTACTGGTTTGGATTTCTAATTCTGGACTTCCTGTTCTGTTTAGTTATCCTGCATAGAGTACACCCTAATGTGAATAAAATCTCACAATACTCAAAAGTCTTCCCAAGACAGAAAAGGAAGGCCCACTTATGAATCTACATTGAGACATTTGTCACTTAAAAAATATTTCCTGAAGGTTTCTGAGATGGCAGGGTTAGTCATCAAATTCCTACCATAAAACTGCCAAAAGTAGGCTTTTGAGGTTTATAGAAAGTGGCCCAAGGCCACAGAGATGGTAAAAGACAAAGTCCCCAAAACAAAGTTCTTCCACCATATGAGACCTCTCCCCAGGTGGAGTCACCAAGGAAACTTCCTTAGCAAGAAGATCCAGAGACACATATTATTCAGATAAAAAAAAATTTTAAAACTAAGAAACACACAAGTTAAAATGATCAAATTGGTACAGTACTTGGAAAATTTCCTGAGATTAATTCCAGGAAACCTGCCTTGAGAATGTGTATAGCTCTATCAGATCTCACACTTTTAAGAATTATAAACTATGAAGAATATGATGTCTTGTTAAGGGATGTGTCCTCTGGATCCTGCCAAGGCCAACAACTCACTTGCTAGTTCTATTAGCTAGCCCAACATGTTAAGTTCGAGTTTAGATGTTTCCATTCATAAATGATGACCTCAAGGGTATGGCTCAGTGAAGTAAGTCCCCCCAAATTCAGAAGAAGAGAATGTTTCTTGAGTCCCAGAGTAGCAGATAAGGAGTAAAAGATCCTTTTGCTCCTAAAAATAATTTTTTTTTGCATGAAGCATATCCGCTCTGATTCCAAATTCTTTATGTGCATTTCATGTTCAAGAACTGGGGCCTCCCAGCCGCCACATCATTACAAGTTTCCTCTCAAATGCCCACATACTTACTTCTCTTCCACGTTCTCCTTTCAAGCCCGTAGGTCCTTCTATGCTGTTGTCAAATCCAGGAACTCCCTAAAACATAGAAAAGAAAAAGAAAAATCAGTAGGCTTTGAACATTTATCTTAAAAAACGTATATAACATATTTAGTCTCCACCAAAAAGTGGACAGAAGTCTAATCCAATTGAAAGCAGAAACAGATTAAGATTGTACATGATTACAAGAATTTTCTTTTCTTCCTGCTCTTTGTATTATCAGAAGGGAGTGCGTGTGTGAAAGTGGGTAGGGGAGTGGAGGGAATCTAGAGCTTGCCAAGGGAAGTAAGGGTGAGATAACTTGTGTTTATGACAACTCTTTTTTTTTTAAATGTTCTTTATTGATTTCAAAGAAGGAAGAGGGAAAGAGAGATGGAAACATCAATGAGAGAGAATCATCGATCGGCTGCCTCCTGCACACTCCCTACTGGGATTGAGCCCGCAACCCAGGTATGTGCCCTTGACTGGAATCAAACCTGGGACCCTTCAGTCCTCAGGTGGACACTCTATCCACTGAGCCAAACTGGCTAGGGCATGTTTATGACAACTCTAAACCTGGTTCTGGAGGTATCCCTTCTTGGTACTGCTGTCCTTTCTCTTAACTTTTCTTTTTTTATGGGAGCCTAGGCAAGTTTATTCTTGAGGGTTGGGAGACTTGACTCTCCCCTATCCTTGAGAAAAGGCAAATTTCGTAATGGGCTCCATCCACCACAGGAACATATGTGCACTGAGCAGAGCTGAGGACTGCATCTGCCATCCACTCCCTCTTTCTCCTCTTGGACGCCTGGCTGCGTTCTTCCCCATATGCTTAGCCCTCCTTTTTTTGGTTTTCAAAAAATCCTGAGTTTTCCCCAATATGAAAACAAATGTTCCAGGAGGAACTTACTGGAAACAGGATACACTGTTTCCTGTACAGCTGTAGGATATTATCTTATGTGGGCCAAACGGAAAGCTTTCTATCTTGGGTAGTTAGGACCACAAACAGCAATGTCACCATGATACCTGAACAATCAATGGAGCCAGTCAATTCAGTCAATGCTCCAATAAAATGAGAGAGGACAACAATCACCGGTCCTGCTGAGTGTCAGCTGCCGGGCTCTTTGGCGGACAGCAGCCCAGATTACCTTCATCAATCAATAAGTAATTTGTGATCACCAACAGGGACATGTCATTGTTCCAGATACTCAGTAAGCTTTTAAACAAGTAGTTTCTACACTCACAGAGTTTATAGGCTAACAAAATGAAAAATAGGGGCTTAGAACTTTTAACTGATATTATTAAACCTTAAATGAAAGATTATTTCTTGCCAAGACCGGTTTGGCTCAGTGGATAGAGCGTCGGCTTGCGGACTGTAAGATCCCAGGTTCAATTCCAGTCGGGGGCATGTACCTTGCTTGTGGGCACATCTCCACTGTGGGGCATGCAGGAGGCAGCTGATCGATGTCTCTCTCTCATCGATGTTTCTGACTTTCTATTTCTCTCCCTTCCTCTCTGTAAAAAATCAATAAAATATATTTAAAAAATCTTAAAAAAAAAGATTATTTCTCTCCCCCTCTCCAGTCCTCCTCCCCGCCACATACCAAAGCCAAAGATTTTCTTTTTTTCTGTTTTATTCTTAAGTTTAAGTATTTCTGTTAAGTTCTCCAAGCAGGGTATACCTAAGTTACAATATTAGAGAATTACATTTTGGTGAGAAAGGTGTGTAATGAAAAGGAAGGTAATGTACAGTCCAGAATTTATTCCACTGGATGTACTAGTATAAAGCTTCACATTGTGGTCCAACTCTGAACTATTTGATTGTAGAGATGACATTTAAAAACTCATATTCCAGCACATTGTACTGACTAGAGCATCCTAATTCTTATGTGGATCAATAGTTTGGTTAGTCTGATTGGGATCTTGTCGAGTCTTTCAAATTCTATGAAAGTGGACAAAGGAGTATCAGATAACACAAATGTATGATTAAACTTGGGCTTGTAATAATGGTATGTTTGAGAATTATTAACTTCTGTAGCTCAGACAAATGATCTAGCTCAGTTCTCCCCCTCTTTTACCTCTTGAGTTAGATGAGATAAAAAAATATATATATAATGGTCAAAATCAGAAACTCCAAACAGCCAAACTGTGATTGGATTTTTTGTATGATTGGACTTACTCTCTGAATAAGTATAGATTTTTCAGGAATTTGAATCATTTGCATGTATCCCTATAAATAATTTGACTGTGTGTGTTCTATTTATTCTATCAATCTTCTTTTAAAATTTATTTTTTTCTTAAATTTTTCCTGAAATAACAACCCACAGAAACCACAGAGTTGTCTTCGAGTAGAGATATATATCCCTAAGTGGCTGGGAAGAATTATGCATTGGAGAAGCATCTAAAGTTAGTATAATGACAAACAGCACAATACAGAGAAGCTCTAGTGGGTTGAACTGCAGTCATCTTGAAATCACAGAACATTTATTTTGAAATAGAAGTTCTTTTACATTATTCAGATTCTCTAATGGTGTTACATTATTATTCAGACAATTAGGAGGAATTTTGATCAAAGTGAATGGAAATTTTATAGCAATGCCCCAAGTGGATTTGTGGCCATCATATACTGAAATGTCTTTGTATTTAAACTGCTATTCTTAATTATCTGTATTTGTAGATAAGTTTTGTTTTTAATTAGCTAGCTTGAAATTGTTTGAAAACTCTTAGGTCACTAGACTATTGTCAGGAGATGTCACTTAGCAAGTATTGTGTTTCAGTGTAAATTCCTCGACTTTGTAAACAGTTATCTTCAGAGCACACCTAACGTTTACATTTGCTAATACATACTGCATCAAATTATTTCTCTGATCAACTCATATGTACTGGAGGAAGTATTATTAAAGGCCTGTGAGATTCCCAGTTGCCCACATTCTTATCAACACTTGGTATTGTCAGTCTATAAATTTTAGCCATTCTGCTCTGGCACATTGCTGGTGGGAGTACAAATTAGTACAAATATTTTTTGCAAACTGTTTGGTTATAAAAATGATAGATGAATATAGGTATTTAATTTATCATCCAGATAGTCTACTCCTGAAGTATAGACCTAATAGAAATGTGTGCAACAGTACACCCAAAGACACATACAAGGATGTTAATAGAAGTGCTATTTATAATAGAAAAACCCAGTAACAACCCAAATGTCTATAAGCAGAATAAATAAATCATAGTATAGTTATACAGTGGAATACTATACAGCAATGGGATAGAATGAACTATTGTTATCTGCAACAATGTTAATGACTCTCACAAGCAAAAGAAGTCAGAAACAGAAGAGTATATCACAAGTAATTCACTTACTTAGAGCTCAAGAACAGGTAAAACTAATTTATGGTCCTAGGATAATGATTAGCTTAGGGAGGACAGATAGGGATTTGAGTAGACATGAGGGAGGGTTTTCAGATACTTTGATGTTGTCTAATGTTCTCTCTCTTTACCTGGGTGGTGACTACACAGGTGTATTTACATTTATCAAGCTAAACATCGATTATTTGTGTACTTTTCCGATGTATTTTACAGTTCAGTAAGTTCTGAAGATGTAATATACAGCATAGTGATTAGAGACAATGAGATTGTATATTATATACTTCAAGGTTTCTAAAAGCCTAGATATTAAATGTTCTCACTACAATAAAGAAATGATAATTATGTGCCATGATAGAGGAGTTAGCTACGCTCTGCTGATAATCATACTGCAATACATAAATGTATTAAATCAACACTTGGTACACTGTTAACCGGGTTATATCCTGGTGAGAGCAAGCACCTTGTGTCTTAAGTTTGGCCTAACATAATCTTAGTTGGCTTGGATTCAAAGCAATGAAGCTAATGTGCTTAATCTCAAGACTCTTGGGGAATGGAAAAAAACATATGGCTTTGTTTCTTCTCCTCTGTCCATATTCTGAGGTACCCAGAGGAAGATGATGAAGCAGACTATAATTCTTTCACAGCCCCAAAGCACAGGGACAATTCTGAATGTGTATTCTCAAAAAATACATGTGTAAATGAAGAGTAAGGGCTTCTCACTGTCCATTCTCATCCTGTTTACAACATCTAACAAGACAAACCTCCTTTTAAACTTCCACAACTGTGCCTGTGCTGATTTGAACTCAGAATTGCTACTGCAGTACCTTAAAGTAAGAATGCCACTCTCTTATCAATAGTGGATGGGATCCGAGCCCTGATGTTAGTTCACAGCCCACACAGCCCCAGCACTTACAGGGTCTCCTCGCAGGCCCTTTGCTCCACGGTCACCAGCAAGCCCTTTCTTTCCTGGGCTTCCCTAAAGTTAATAAAAATCAGAGAAGGACAAAATAAGACTTTTTAATAACATTAATATTCACAAGGAGCTTATTTGATTTGAATAAATTTTTCCAAAGTTATTTTTTAAAAGAGGAACAACAACAACAACAACAACAAAATAGTTTCAGGCATCAAATTAATAATTTAAGAGTGACCTCAATTACCTACCACAATGGTGAATTCTGTTCCAGACACCTTTATCATCTTGTTTAGTTTTTACAACTACTTTATAAACCAGATATTGTTTATTATCTTTCTTTTAATGAGGCAGCTGGGATTCAGAAAGACTATCCATTTCCCCAAGGTGGTTGCATTAACTAGAAAGTGGGTTTCTGACTCAAGTGTTCATATGCTAAAGGCAGATAAAAGATAAAGTCAATGATGGAAGTATGGCTGCTGTTGGTATTTGTTGTAGATGGGAATGAACAGCACACACCTTCAATGTGCTGCCCTGCACCACACTCTTGTCAACACTCTATTATTATCCTTGGTGTGGTAGCTGCTTTTCATTATGACTTCAGTTCTTCACTCCTCTTTGCTCTTTGCCATGTAACTCTGTAGTATCTTTCAACTGTGCATTTGTGTATGGGGGGTGGGAGCTGGGGGCAAAATTCCCTACCCCTGAGTTTGGCTGTGATGTGATTTGGCCAACAGAAAGAAATAGAAATGTCACAGTGAGATTTCCTGGCCTAGACCTCAAGAAGTCTTGAGAGACCTTGTGTGTTTCTACTTTTTCTCATGCTTCTGCCAAGTCCGGGAAAAGGTCATGGTCAACATGGACAGGCAGTTGTCTGGTCCTAGAAGTAGGATAAGAGACATGTGGAACAAAGTTCCCAGCCAACCTACATGAGCTAAAGTTAGCCTAGATCAGTGGAATGTTTCAGACACATAAGAAATAAAAGTTTATTGTTGCACACTGACCAGTTTGGTTCAGTGGATAGAGTATCAGCCTGCAGACTGAAGAGTCCCAGGTTTGATTCTGGTCAAGGGCATGTACCTTAGTTGTGGGCACATACCCAGTGGGGAGTGTGCAGCAGACAGCTGACTGATGTTTCTCTCTCATCTATATTTCTAATTCTATCCCTCTCCCTTCCTCTCTGTTAAAAAAATCAATAAAATATATATTTTTAAAAAGTATATTGCTGCATGTAATTGAGGTCTTGTGATTGTTTATCACAAAGCAATTTTGTGATACTAGATGACTTATACACTTAAGATAACGCTTCTACTCTGTTAATCACCTTTTTAATTCCCAGTATAGTTTTCATGTTGTCTATTTACTGAATCCCTACCTGAGATCCTTCATCTCCCTTTTCTCCTTTTCTTCCAGGTTGACCTTTGTCACCCTAAGAAAAAGAAGAAGAAATTTAAACTCCCATTTTCTTAATGAGAAAATAGCTCAGTAAGGTCTTTATGGCACAAAGAGAAAGCTCTACCTGTACACCATTTAGTCCATCAATTCCGCTTTCCCCAACTTCTCCCTAAAAAGACAGGTGTGATCAGAATAGAGTGTGTTACATTTACGTGCAAAGAGATCCTACACCAAACAAAAAAGCTAATTTTGTGTTCTAATTTTGTTAGGCTGGCCTTGTGTAATATCAAAGAACACTCAGTAATAAAACTTTCAACAAATAATATACATTGCCTGCAATAAAATACAAAAATAAACCAAGTTAAATCGTTGACAAGAAGAAAGGAAGGTCAACAGAAACTTCATGCATACAATCTATTGGTCAATAAACTCAAAAATAAAAATATTTCTAGGTAGCAGATGAGAAGATAAAGGGATACGTTTGATACTATACCTCCTGTCCATATAGTCCTCTGTGTCCCTGAAAATAGGAAGGACAGTAGTTGTTAGTGTAAGAAGAAAGAATTAATGTTGGGAAGACTTCACAAAGTCTATTGTGACCCTTACCTTAGGACCTCTGGCACCATAGCATCCCTTAGTACCTTGCTCTCCCACTGGTCCAGTGGCTCCTCTTTCTCCCTGTGAAAGAGCACAGACCCAGGTGAACTTCTTATATTGTAATCTGGAATCTGTCTCGAAAATTTGACAAGTTTTGTGTTGGAAAAAAAAAATGTGTGACTGCTCATAGTTTACAATCCAGAATTCATGTTTATATAAGCTAAGTATGGAAGTAAATCAGACCTACTCTGTTGACAACTTTGTTTTGCTTTAGATCTCATGTGGATACTGTCATGGGTAGAGTAGTATCTATGTAAAACAACCAGCAGTTAAGATGTAGTCTCAAGATTTCAGTAGGCATTCCAGGAACAGATAACAAAAATTTGGTGAGACATCAGAGAAGGATGCGTCAGATATGAACAAAGCAAGAGGCATGATTTCTAGACCAAAATCCACCATTCTTCTCCCTTTTACTTAAATAAATACTGCTCCTGCAGTCCTTGTCATGGTGACCCCACCAGACTGTACATCTTGTGAGCTGAAAACAAAGTTGTCGTCTTCAGCTTCTCTCTCCCTACTAGTCAGTAAGTTATGTTCATTCTACTTCCATTCATACTGTCCCCCATTCATACTAAGATTAAGACCACTTTGTCTTGCACCTACTACTGCACGATTCCCATCTGCAACCCCTGCTTTATCATCATCCATATTATTGCCGGGTATGCTTTCTAAATCCATACCCCTATCATTTTTACTTCTATGCATAACCATTTAATGACTTCCCATCAACTGGAAGGCATCTCCAAATCTTTCACAGGGTATTCAAGACTCCCAATAATCTAAGTCTTAGTTGACATATAACCTCCTCTCACTGTGAACTGGGATCCTTCTAGGTTGACCATGTGACATTCTGCACACCTACAATTACGACTCATGCCCTTGAAATCACTGTTCTCTCTGTAATAGAATGTTGTCCCCCACAAACTTTGCCCGGATAAGTTTCTGTTTATCCTTCAGATATCTGCCATGCATAGCCTTCTTTTTCCAAGTCCCAACTGCCACCCAGGTTGTTAGGTATTTGTTCTGCTACACTCTGTCACACTGCATCTCACTGAACTTCTAGTATGGGACTTGTGTATAACAGTTGAAAACACGGTTTCCATCTGCTTTCTACTAGTCTAAAAGTTACCTGAGGTAAGAACCATATTTGTCTTTTATTAATTTTAATTTCTAGGGCCTAGCATTATAAGGAATACATTTGTGAGAGAGAAAACTTTGGTAAATAATGTGGCAAATGGTAAGATGCTTAATATATAATCGTTAAATGAATGGACGCATGGATGGATAGATGGAAGGGAGGAGAGAAGACAGGGAAGGAGAGATGGAAGGAGAGAGATAAGAAGGGAAGAAGTGGGGAGGAAGGGGAAAGAAAGGAAAGGAACGGATGGTGGATGCAAGAAAGAGTGAAATCCTTGATAAGCATTGTGCTGTGCTGGTTTACCTGTGCAAAATAGATCAGGAAAGGGGAAATAACAGTGATCTGACTCCTCTAGTGAGGAAGATTAAGTTCTGCACTGAGTTCATTGCGCAATGTTAGTGGATGATGAAAGAGGAGACAGTAGGTTAACAAATCACCACTAATGATCATCAGAAGCAAAGTCCTATGGGGAAAGACCTCCGACTTTTCCCATAGCCTGTGGATTGACACAAATGATTTCATGTTGTAGATATGTCCTTCGGAATAAATGAGGCTAGAAAAAAAAACCACTTTGACTTACAGCAATGCCTTCCTCTCCCAGGTAACCTTCACTGCCTTTGAGGCCTGGGAGGCCCTGGAAATAAGGAAAGGAAGAGCACATTAACACTCCATAAAGCAAAACCCAGAGGTAATCAAGCAAAATTCTTCAACTTTACAGTTTTACTTTATTTAGAAAAGAGTTTGAAAAAATTTAGTTTTCTAAACTTATGCTGCATTTATACACTTAAAAATAAATGGAATTTTGAGACAAGTATCTAAATAATTCCAGGGGGTGTGTATATGAGTGAATCATAAAATTGTCTGTATATCTTTCTGAGGTTATATATAGTGCTAGAGTTTTGTCCAGACAAATGTTTAAATGAACACAGCTCTATGTGCCCCTGACAAACTAGAATTATTCTCATTAAAAAAATCTTTTTTAGGATTTATGCTAAAAATAAAAAGTAGACCACCCACATTTCTTTCTATTCTTTCTGAGCCCTGTTTTTAAGAAAATTCTACCACTTTTTATTTTAAAAAAACCATGAAATAGAAGCAATCAGGAAATAATTAGTCCAAACACTTTCTTCGGTGACACAACCATGACAATTTGGGAGTTACAGTGCTATCTATAAATTATCCAAAAGTCAAACACATATATAAATAAGCAGTATTGAAATCATTATTAAATACATCCTAATATTGTTGCACATATTTGAATATTTCCTAAACTCCCAGACCATAGTTTTACACAGGGCATGTAACATTTTTTGGTTAGTCTGCTGTTGGTTACTGTTTTCAAAATTGGCCTGTTTTTGTCTATATACCTGTGATAACATTTGGGTCTGGCTAAAGATGAATAAAACATACGAACATCTTTTGCTATGACAGGGTGATCTGATCTAGCTTGATTTTTAGCAGGCTACACTAAATATTCCTGACTTAAATGGCTCTGCAGTCATTAAAAATGAAAATTGAAATGATAATGGTGTTCAGGAGCTTTTCATTATTCAACATGAAAGACGACAATTGATTTTCCTACATCACTGTCATCAATGCAAGAACATTGGATAATCAACGATCTTGGCAGTTTTTTCTCCTGAGAGTTGTATAAAGGTTTTTGAGAAGCACTCCAATTTAGAATGCCAAGAAAAAGCCCTGACCATCTAGTTTGACATATAAAAAGAGAATAACAGGTTGCCTCAGAGGCTCTACCCAGAAGTTAAAATCACCCCCTACTTCTACCTGAACTCATGTCTGAAAGACATACTACTTTCAAATAAAGTGAGCCATACATTTTAAAGCTACCTTTTTCCCGGGTGGTCCCGGCTCTCCCACTGTTCCATCTCCTCCAAAGCACTTGCAGAATAAACAACAGCAAGTCCTTTCAGCAACATTGACCTTGGGGGAAAGGCAGGAAATACATATTACTTCCTAAACACACAGATAAGCTCACCAGTGTGATTCAGACATCTGTCCTTTTCAGAAACCTGTTCACCATTAAAGTGACTGTGCTCTAGAGAGAATGCATGAGCCATTCTTTACCATCCATCTTTGGTTCTGGGATCTGCATTCTCCAGCATATGAGGAATTCGAATTCAACTCAAAGATCTTCTGTGTTCTCAAAATGCTATCAGTTTAGGCATGGCTAACTCGTTGTATACTAATTTATGTGATTTCCTGTTCCCATCCCAACCCAGCATTGACCATGGTGTTGTGGATTGCCCTATATAATTCTGCCCCCAAGGCAAAAATCAGTGAAGGTAGCCTTTACAAATCTTTCCATTGATCATCAACTACAACACAGGAATTCAATAAAATGAATGCATGCTGTTTTCTTCAGTTCCTGTCTTGTGAATTCTTTGTATGCTAGAGAGTTTAGATGGTGCTCAATGTCACACTGCTTGGAATCGAGTCCCCTGGAAAATGCTTTTAAAACAGTGTGTGTGACAGGATCTCAAAAACACCAATTGCATGTTCAACTTTTCAGAAGCACTTTCTGGAGAGGGTGGGGGCATGAGGAGAGTATTCTTCTGTCTGCTCTGGCCAAAAATTCATTCTAATTATATTCTATATTTAAATATCTGAGTAAATCTCATCCTGGGTTTAATTTAATCATACCCTGAATAATAGACATGTGCCATTGCAGTTTTACAATTAATCCACAAAATTTACTTTTAGGAAAATTCTGTTTACAGTAAATGCCATGATTTGCCTTTAGTGGGACAGAATCAGCCTTTGTATTGAGAAGTTTCCCATCAAAATTCTAGTGTGATGAAAAATGCAATCTTTTGTGATAACTATTTATCAATTTCCCCCTCTTTGTCTCTTAGTGTTTCTTTTTTGATATTAGAAAAATTGTGGTTTTTTTTTTTATGAAACTATCAAGCCCAGTAACACTTGAAACACATGAAATCAAATAATAACAACAACAACAAAATAGATTCTCTGATTTCATATTATATAATATCAACTTTCTTTGGATCACCTAAACCTTACAACTGAGCCCTGTTTTTAAGCACATTAACACTTCTACTATTAACATTAAAATCAATCTGTGTCTAAAATTAAGTTTTTCTTGTATTGTGTTGCATTTATGTAATATTTAAAAACTGACAGAATTATTTTGAGGAATAACTTCTTCCCGCTATGAATTACCACTACATATTTCTAAGAGCAGTAGATATAAAAAAATACATTGTTAAAAATAGATTCTCTTCCCATGTAGAAAAAAATTCCAAAAAAACTTCCATTTTCTTTAAATATATGTTATTGATTTTTTTACAGAGAGGAAGGGTTAAGGATAGAGAGTTAGAAACATCAGTGAGAGAGAAACATTGATTAGCTGCCTCCTGGATGCCCCCTACTGGGTATGTGCCCGCAACCATGGTACATGCCCTTGATTGGAATCGAACCTGGAACCCTTGAGTTCGCAGGCTGATGCTCTATCCACTGAGCCAAACCGGTTAGGGCAAAACTTCCATATTCTTTAAGCAATTATTTTTTACACAATTACTACACTGAACAAATTATGTTTACACATCTATTTATATACCAATTCTGTAGGTGCAAAATAGCAGGAGCTCTCACTTTAATGAAGAGTGTCCTAATTTGCTAATTATAGGCTTTATAAATTATAAGCAAATTATAAATTATTAGCCATTTATTAAGGTGAAAGTAGTGCCACACAACTTGGTAACACTTAATCACTCTAGTTTGAAATCCTATACATTTGTGAAAGAAATATGATTGAGACACATCTCACATAAAGTTTTAAAAATAGATCATAAGACAAAAATCTCCATCAGTGAAGGCAGCCTTCACAAATCTTTCTATTGCTCATCAAGTACAACAACAGAGGAGGTTATCCAACTAGTTTTTCCTCAACGTTGGAGCAGATGGCTCTCTCTCTAGTTAAACCCTAAATGTAAGTGGTTCTCACTGACAGGCCATGTTGCAGGGAAAATACATATCTCAGGCACTAGAGTCACTCTCACTGTGGTGAGCTGTGACACTTAGGACCCACAAGGTATGTGTAAACTGACTGGCAGAGGGAGCAGCTGATCAACTCTCAGATCTCACACTCTCTTTGGCACTTACATTCCTTCACTTAATTTGAGCAGTACTCTAATTGCTATTTAGTTGCTTCTTTTTCCTTTTTTTTTGGCCAATCATGTAAATCAAACATGCTTTAACATCTCTCTACTGTATTAATTTCTTTCAAAACATCCTGTTATTTCAACTGTCCACTAATTCAGAAAATTCTTTCTGCACTCCCCAATGAACGGAACTTGTTCAGATTCATAAGCATAAATTTTAAACCTGTATACAAAACAAATAGAGAATTTAAACTCACCTGCCTGTTCTGAATAACTTACCAGCTGCTTTGACAGTTGGCTCCCCAGATCCCTCATTCCAATAGTGAACTGGGTCTTGTACTCAAATCCTTTCCCAAATTCAATGTAGAGAAGATCAGCCAGGTCACTTGTATCGGTGGCTCCAGTCAGAGCAACAGTGATAAGGGCATTCAGGCCTGGCCAACACAAGGTACCGGTCTCCAGGTGAGGGAGGTTGTGTTATTTTAATCTTTCTGCACGTGTGTGTGTCTAAACTGTTATTCTAGGAAACCAGTTGCAAGAGGAACACTCATTTTTATTGTCTACTTCCCCCAGCAATAAAAGCCTGACAAGTAACAAGACTAATCAGAGAACGAAAGGAATTACATTTTCCAAAACTAATTAAATTGGAGACAGGGGAAATTATAAGAGCGAGATAGTGAGTTTAAAAGGATCCACAAAGCTTGGCCAGTGTTCCTCAGGGGTTGAGCGCCAACCTACACACCAGAAATCATCTGTGTTTAAATATGGTAAGGTCAATAGATCTTAGTCCCGGCATCACCACAAATCATGTGTTTAAATGTGGGAAGTCAGAGCTAGAGATATTCTTATCCATTTGACACTTTTCAAAGAACATATGGCCATCATCCCTTTGTCTCTCTCCCAAAGATCTTGAATTTCTGAGGATATGGAAAAAAAAAATGTAGCTTCTGAAGTTGAGATCGATTTACTAATTTTTCTTTGGGAATTGGAAGAATGATGATTGGTCTTAGAAATCTGGGTGTTCCAAGACAAACTTCCTGGAGAAAACTTTGATGTTGTCAGTAAGAGATACATCTTACCTTTACAAAAGAAAAGCTGAAATAAAACAAAGAAAACACCTACCCATTAAGAACTCTAGGGTCCTGTTCATTAAAATTTCCACAGGAAAGAAATGCCAAGACTTGATAGAATTTAGAGAAAGTAGCTTTAGTAAATGCAAAATATAGATGAGGACAATGGGGGCGGGGCAGGAGGAGGTAAGGGCAGAGGGTGGAGTGGGAGGCAGGTAGAGGGAATCTATGGGGGGAAAAAGAGGAATAATTGTAATAATCTGAACAATAAAGATTTATTAAGTTAAAAAAAGATTTAAAAGAGAGAATCAAAATAGTAAAGACAAATCTCTAATTTAAACTAAGCTTAGAAGCAGATGTCTTAGGTCAGAGAGTTTGGAAACAGAGCCTGAGACAGCGATTTGGCTGCACACAATTTACTGAGGAAGAACTCTCAGAAGGAAAGGGCGAGGGAAGCAGGGCAGGGCAGAGAAAGGAGCTGAGCAAGACAGTGTTTCAGCTGGAGTCTAGTGTCAGCCTGGTCCTCTGAGGAACTTAGAACATAAATCCTTGGGCTAAAAGAAATACATGGGTCACTTCTGCTGATACTGAAGAAGTAGCAATATTAGATAATGTGAGACAAAGTTAGACAGGAACACTTCCCTGGAAAGTTTGAGAGGAAGAAATAGAGTAATATGGGAGAAAAAATAGGACTTTGTATTCAGTGTTTTTTCATATACATAGGGCATGAGTTAAAAAAAGTCAATGCCAGAATGTTCTGAGAACTCATGTGCTCTGCCAAGTGCATACAGAGTAGAAAGGTTGTCAAATTCAGGGCTGTGTGCCTGGAAACTTAAGAGACAGAATTGAGTTCTGAGAGTATAAAATCAATAATCATCCCTCCCCGAGTCCTCCCCCATGTTCAATACCTTCTTTTCTAAGCTCATCAGATTTTTGTTCAAGTTTTTCAATGTCATCATCCAATCCATCTGAAAATAAGAGAACCACCTAGGAAAGTATTCCAGAAAGAAACATGAGTAAAAGGGAGGTCACTGGAACCACAGACCAACAAATAAAATAAAACCAAGTTACCTTGCCTCGAGCAGCCGATTTATTCTGAAAGGCATCCCACAGGGAACTCAAGAAGTAAGTGTTGAGAAAGGATGGTCCTTTAACTGTTATATCCTTCAAGCTATTCAGTATGTTTTCACTATAGATCTCAAACTTGGGAGAGTACTTTTCGGTGGCATTGGTTACTTGAAAAGCCACACTAACCCGAGTCTCTGTGCCCACCTCACAGCTAACCCCATTAAGGGAGCTGATGGCACGTAGGATGTCTGGAAGGTAGGTTTCCATCCAAGATTGGCCATCGAGCAAAGTCTGCCCCTTCTGCTGGGTGGAGATGTCAAATCCAACCACAACATCCACAAAACAGTCTAGGATTTAAAGAAAAAACATACCTTATTAGATCAAATAATCCTTTTATTATACTTGGATGACATGTCTGAACCAAGGGACTTGGAATTTTTATTTCTATTCCAGTTACAAAGTTGGAAAATGAGAAAGAACATGAGGGAATAATGAAAGAGGCCCAGAGTCACTTTTTCATAACCTGCAAAAGTATACAGTATTATTATTTTAGCTGGTATAAAATCTAGATGATTCTATAACAAAATTCTGAAAGATTTTTATCATGGCTATTGAAAAAGCTATGTAGAGTCATTTAAGTATTTAAAGTGTATTTTGGAAATTTGTAAAGAGTTTAAAACCACAAATTCACATCACACTACTTATCAACATTCAACAAATACTAAATGATAAGGGAAATATAAAAACATTTGCATAGAGCAATAATTTAGAAAAAGAAATCACAAAGAACTAAAGGAATGATTTTGATTTTTTAACATCACAAAAAAGAATATTTACTCTTTCTGTCTTCTAAAATCCATTCAGAAAATAAAAAATAAAATGGCAAACAAATGCTCCAAGAGATCCTTTGAAATCTTGCTTGATTTAGGTCCTACCAGTGAAAAACTGGGCACCAAATTCCCCACATTTAACCATGTCAAAGATGGTGCTGCCTGCAGAGCTCAGCCATTCAGGAAGACAAAGACAATGCCATATTTGGGTACAAGAAATATTTAGAGAGGTATTGCACTAATGAGTGTTATCCCATGCATCAGGAGGTTGCAGGTTCAATTCCCAGGGCACATGAGCAAGTTGCCTCTCAATCCCCAGTGTGCGGTAAGGAGACAGCCAAGCAATGATTCTCTCTCATCATTGAAGTTTCTTTCTCTCTCTTTCTTCCCCTCCCTCTCTGAAATAAAAAAACACACACATATTTTAAAAAATGTTTTGCTCTTATTCTTATCAACTCCAGGGGCATTTAAGCACTGGAAAAACTAGAAAGAGCATGTTATTTTCAGCTGAGCCTCATAAAGGGAAGATAATTAGAGAAGATAGTCATGTAACAATACACTTTTAAGAACTTTAACTTGGCTAAAAAACTCTAACCTTTCTAAATAAATTCAACATACACAGCTTGCTTGGTAAGTTAAACAGGAGAAATACATATTCTCCATTTGCTTTGTTTGGATAAGCAGTTTTTCAGATATTTGTTGTGTGAACAAATGTCTGCCTTCACCACCTCCAGACACACTGGTCAGTTAAACATTTTCAAATCTTTCAAATTAAAATGTCAGTTTCAATTCTTAAAGCAAGGGCCAGTAACTTGATTCATTTTTAATGAGAAGAGTCAGACAAGGGAAAATACAAAAGCCTTACTTGATAATCATTTTAAATCACTATGACATTTGAAGTAAATCAATATGTTATTAAGAAAACTTGAAAGGCGGGTTTTCTAATTTTACTGCACTTACTTTATTGGAAAAATCTCTTCCCCAATAGTCAGAAAGTGAAATGAAAAGAAAGAAACTAGTTAGAAGGAAGCTTAAGAATTTGTTCTTTCCCAAATTCCTCTTGAATCTATATCCCTTCATTTCTATCTTGAGATTGAAAATTTCCCTTTTGGATGAACATTGTTAGAAAACCATTTGGTAACCAAAATATGTTACTGCCTTCAAGGAAACCAGTCTCTTGTGAGGGAAAAAAACACATAAAAAACTTAGAAATGCCAAAATGTCATTGAGGAATCCTGGGAACTATCCCCTATAAAAACTGAGTATTTTATTTTTTTGGTCTAGATTACTGAACGTACAAAATCTAGTAAATAAGTTCCTTGTGTTTCTTTAATTCAGATTGGCAAATAATTCCATGATGATATGATCCAAGGAACAGAATTTGGGGAGCAAGTACAGAGCTAGCAGCTATGAGTTTAAATACAATTAGAGGAAGTAGGCCATACTAAACGAGTGGACTCACATAATGGCCTTGAAAACTCTACAGAGACATCTGCTCTCAAATTGGGTGCCTTCAAAGTTAATAAGAGGTAGAGATGGTTGGAGAATTGAACTAGGGAGAAAGTTAAAATTGGATTTCCAAAGAGAAAGGTAGGGTTAAATTAGGATAGCGAGAGTGAGGAGAATAGAAGAAGGGCACGGAAGTGCAGGGTAAGTAAGAAGGTAATTCACAGGACTGGCTACAGAGTGTGATAAGATGGAGAAGTAAACCAATGTCCTAAGCATTTGGCTAGTCCTTGCAAACAGCATGTGGAGGCGTGGAAGGGGAGGTCTTTGAGTGGGAAAGCACAAAGTTTAGTGTTAGTCATGTACCAGTCACGACTCTGTTACTGCTAAATAACTTGGCAAATCTCTAAACCCCTCTGGGCATTCATTTTCTTCCCCACAAAAATAAGATTATGTATTTCAAAATAAAAATACAAAAGAACAGGAAAGAATGGATTGGAGTGACAATTATAGCCTTATGGTTCCCTGCCAGACCCAAAAGCTGATTTTAATTATCTGACTTATAAAGAAAAGTCCTTAATCAGAGTTGATGATGGCAGATTCTTATTAAGAATTAGAAGAATCTGCCATCAGCATGAGGTAGGATATATGAATAAGATTAGAAGACAGATTCTTGAGAAAAATAAAGGGGAAAGTCAGACTGTTGGCAGTTATTAGCAAGTATAAATTTGTGTGTGGCCTTTGAAAGAAGGGGTATCTGAGATTTTTTTTTTTTTAAAAAAAGAATGAAGAAAACAGTTACTGTAAAAGATTTATTTTATATACCTTCCAGATTTACTTGAATCTCCTGCCCCCTCACCACTCCCCCTCCACACACACACCCAAGTACTTGGACATTTATCCAATGGAGAGCCTCGGCTGCCGCCATTCTGGTTTCCCAATGTTGTGTGTGGGGGTGGGGAGGACTTTGACATGGCCTCCATCATACTCATTCTAGTAGAGCCACAATAATTCTGATGCCCATGTCTAACCCAACTGTACTCATAGGAGTTCTGGCTCCTTCCACCATGCTTAGCCATAGATATAAAGCACTGTGGGTTCTGTATCTGGTTTACCCAAAGGGCTGGATAACACAACACATAGGATGGGAGAATTGACTCTCCATGGAGTCACCTCTGACCAATGAGAGGTCATAGATGGGAAGGAACCAGCAGATTAATCCCCTCCTTTATTCCCAGAAGGTCTATATGGCAGCTCTGTGTGGTTTCCTCAGTATTCTGAATAACCAACATGCTGGTGATGCTTTTGCAAGAAGCTGTAGCTAGCTTGGTAACATACATCTTGTATTACTTTCCCTCCTTTCCTGTATGACTTCCCTTCCACTCACTCTTGCTTCCCTGAGGTATTAGCACATAAAATATTAGCACAAACTTTGCTTTGAGCTCCATTTCCTAGAGAGCCCAGTAAAGACAGGGACATACAGAGATTTTTAAGATAAGCTGGAAATGACCATTTAATTTTCCTTATAGTTTCCACATTCCTTGAATCAAATCCTGAGGGTGTCTCTTACCTCATCTTAATCAGACTGGCCTGTTGCTTAATCTTTTTGATTCATCTCTCCATAATGATACATAGATAAGAGGTACACTTGATGCTTTGGCTACCTAATTATGGCTCCATGCCAAAGAAAAGGCAGGACTTTCCTATCCTGAGATCTGCCTGGTCTTCTCTATTCTAGTCAGAATAGCCAGGCTCAAAGAAAAACCAGGAAAATAAACACAAATTAAGGTTAAAAAACAACAAAAAACAGACTTTGGAATTTAGTTGCTTAGAGGAATCTGGTATATGTTGAAATATCAAATTTGAACTTGGCTCTAAAGTATTGCTAAAATATTAAAATTTCTAAACCAAGGACGTCTTAATAAATTGTCCTTCTGGAAACCAACTCATCACTCCATGTATTTTACATTTATAGGATCACTTCCTAGAAATATACCCTCTGCAACACTCTGTGATAGCTATTAATACTCACTGAACATTTACCACCTACTCCCCATTCAGGATCTCACTTATCCTTATGAAACAGACTAAGTAGGAACTCTTCTGATATTCATTCTGCTGAAGAGGAAGCTTACCCAGGGTCTCACAGTTACAACAGTGGATCTCACACTTGGAATTCAAATCTAGGCTTGTTTGGAGTCCATATGCCAAACTACCTTATTTTACTACTTCCTGCGGAGTGATGATAGGTCAGGTAGGTTACTAGTTCTGCTACTAGATTGTAATGTTGAAAGTGACAACTTAACAGTAAGTGGTTTCACTAGGGAGCAGCAGCTTATGGAAACAATTTCAAGGTACAAACCCATGATGTCTTCAGTTCCAGATATAAATCGATGAGGCAGAACGCTTAGACACTATTTCTTTATAACGTCAGCATCAGATACTCTAGACAACAACTAGGTCAAGAAAAAAGGCAGCTTAATTTAACAACAACAAAAAAAGCTGGGTTAGAGTCAGACCTAGGTTTCAAAATTTGCTTAGTCTGTTGTCCTGTATTTTCTGGGTCAAGTTAGCAATATTCCTTTGAGTCCCATTTTCCTCATAATTGGGAACCCTCTGTTATAAAAGAATAGTGTGCAAACTGTTCACTTGACCAGGAGTTGTCTGGGAGTTCAACCCAGGGATTGGGACTGGCTGGGGAGAGGGAGGGAGGCCCGGGCTGGTGGCGGCAGCAGTGGTGGCAGTCAGCCGGGGGGAAGGGAGGAGCCCCCAGTTCACAGCTGGCAGACACTAGGGACCCTACCAGTGTATTAATTTCATGCACTGGGACCCTAGTAAAAATATAAACCATATAGGTTTTGGGGAGAATTTATTGAGCTAATGCATTCAAAATGCTTAGAGCACCACACTTGACCCTTGATAGATGCTCCAGAAATATTGATCCTTAGTCACTTCTCTCATATCTCCACGCAGCTGCCCTTCCCTTCACACATATGAAATCATAGGGTACAATTAGAGAAACGGAGATGATGTAACTTCGCAGATGAGAAAATTAAGAAGGGATACTGATGTCTCCAAAGTTATGCATATTTTAATAAGAAGCAGAGCTAGATGTTCCTATTGTGTGACTCGCTTTGAGCCACACCGAGCTACTGTCTGAATTACCTTGAATTGAGAGTTTATAGTTTAAGAAGAACAGGCATCCTCTGATATATTTGCACATGCCTTTGAAGCTTTATCAGTGTTCATTCCAGCCTCCTCAGTCCTCAGCCCCGGCTTGGCTCTAAAAGCCTCACATTCTTGCTTGCTGCCATAATGACTTCAAGTTTATCTTAGAGTACTTTCCTTCCTTATTTATTGGTCTTCACACTCAGGGTCGTTTCCTTTAAAGAGAACTTGCTCACTACTTGGTACATAGACTCCTGGCTTTGTTTTTCCACATGGTTTTCTTTGACTCTCTCAAGTAGAGAGTAGAGAGTTCCAAGAAAAATTTCTGCCTAATAACTGGAAATGGGTATTTCATGTGAAACACTAAGTTAATGTAGAAGGTTTGGCTGAAGTCACCAGACACATGCCAAAGTATGGAGAGATTATGAAGCAGGATTTACAAAGACAATAGTCCTTGGTAAATTCTCAGACTCTTAAGCTTTAGCCTACACATTGGGTTTTATAAAAGGTTTGAACTTGGGAGTCCAGAAGAGCATTTTTGGAGAGAACTGTTGATGTGTAGTGAGCTCTTCCACCACAGATACTCATACACACATGTATAAGGAAAGGAGGTAATATTTCTTCTTAAAGTCAGGAGAGAGGAGCTTTAAGAGATAAGTTGGAGATTACCCAAGCCTAGAAATTCTAAAGAATGAGATGCAGGTTGGCATGCTGCTCTCTCTGCAAATGAGAGGTGGCCACACTGGGGGCGGAGGTGCATAAGTTCCAATGTTTATCAGAGGAAACTGACATGTTACTGTTTCCCAGGGAATTGCTATGGTTGCCTATAAGAAAGGGCTGTTGTGGGCTCCTCTGATCTCCTGTCCAATAAGGCTACTGGAAGGGCAAAGACACGGCAGCAGAGTAAAGCTGGAGACATACCCAGATGCTCAGAAGTGGAGGAAGGCATGGGAACGTCTGGAATTGAGACATGCATAGCCTCCTTGAGGGAATGATGGTGGAAGGATTCACTGATGCCCTAACCGGTTTGGATCAGTGGGTAGAGCATTGGCCTGTGGACTTAAGGGTCCCAGGTTCGATTCTGGTCCAGGACATGTACCTTGGTTGTAGGCACATACCCACTAGGGAATGTGCAAGAAGCAGCTGATGGATGTTTCTCTCTCATTGATTTTCTAACTCTATCCCTCTCCCTTTCTGTCTGTAAAATATTAATAAAATATATTTAAAAAAAGATCCACTGACAAATGTGCCACAGTGGGGGGAGTTAATGATAGGGGCAGGTGGGAAAATCTTTGAAGGACCTAGGGATGGACCCCACTTCAGACACAGGCTACCATCATAGAAAACCAATTGCTGACATGAGCTGTCAGGTGCCAACTTCCCTGTACGTCTTTAGCTCTTCTCCCTTCCCCAGCCCATTATGGGAAGGCCAGAAAGCATGGTTAGCAAGAAGAGGACAGGGCTTAGAAGGGGGTAAGAAGTGAGAGGTGAGAACAAAGGATAAAATGCCAACCACATGTGGCCTCTTCTCTGTGGCTGGCTACAAAAGCAGAGTGCCCTAGAATGAAGTTTGAAGTTTAAATCGTTAACACTGGGATGGACATTGAATCACCAAGAGGAGGTTCACTTATCTCCTGAAAGTGAGGAGCTGGCCCTAATGAATCAATTTCATGGGTCGGTGGTAGACAAAAATAGAGCACTTTATAATTACATCCTTGGTGTCATGCTTCATCAAAGTGAAGCTTAAATACGCATTAAGTTTCACAATGATCTTCTGAATTAGGTGCTGCTATTGTTCGCATTCTACAGATGAAAAAATCAACTTATAGAAGAAACTGTCCAAGAAAAGATAGCCATGGAGCAGCCAGGTTGCCTGTCTTCAGAGCTGCTCTTAGCAACTATGTAGGCTTTTCTCTCCCTGGTGAAAATCCAGGGTTAATGTTTACCATTATACAGAATCACAGCCAACCTATTAGGCACTTTTTATACAAAAATAGAAAAAGCTACCTTTCCTTCCATCTGTTAGGGGATGGGGTAGGGGGGAATGTCAAAATGTGCTGAGTTTTAAGAAGTAGTTGACTAACATCCACAGTAAAGTTTCATGATAAAGACATAATCCTCTAAAGTCATTCCCTGCATCCTTGTACCACAGCACTTGGCAGCTCTGTAGGCCCTATTGCCAGGCAACCCAAATCTGTCAAATGGTTTGTTTCTTTGGTACACGTCCTCCAGCCTCTGAAACCAACCAGATTACAAACAATGGCTTTTTCCTCACAGCGTCTGAAATTGAAGGATTCATATTTACAAAGAGGGCATGCTCTCCCAGGAGGCAAGGGGGAGAAAAGACAACTCTCTCGAATGCCCTGTTTTTCAATCCACAAGTCACAAGAAAATACTTGATAACTGTGAAACATTCCACTTGAAATCCAGAGGCAGGCATCTAAATTCTCCCACCAGCCATAAACAGAGCTCGAGGAAAATGTCAGTGAACACGAGGGACACATTGGAATACTTACTGCTGTCGCCCCCTGAGGTGCAGATATTGCGACTTATCCTTTTCTTGACCTTCTGCAGTTCGTCGAAGTTATGAACCGTCACTTTCTTACTTGCAGTCCCGGTGATCTGAATGAGCTGCTGGTCATTCACATCTCCGATGCCCACGCTATAGATGTCTATACCTTTGCGTCTCAGGTCTTCAGCAGCCTGAGCCACCTCATCTTGGGACTGGCCATCTGTGAGGACCAGCAACACCTGTGGGGTGCCGGCATTTATCCGGCTGCCCATGTCTGGCTGGAAGAAATGCCCCACCCTCCGGAGTGCAGTGCCGATGTATGTGTCTCCCGAGATCTGCTGGATGTTTTCAATCTGAAAGGATATCTCCTTTTTCCCTATGTACGCTCCCAGTGGAAACTCTGACTGATAGTTATGGCTAAACTGGGCTGCTCCTATACGCACTCTGTTGGCACTGACATCAAACTCTTGAACAATCGATGCCAGGAAGGCCTTCATCTTCTTGAAGTCCTCTGGAAGAATGCTCGTGGAACCATCCATGAGGAAAACAAGATCTACTTTTTCAATTTCACAATCTACAAAGGAGAGGAAAAGGAACAAAACAGCAATTAGATTGCTCTCCGTTCTTCCACCCAGCCTGATTCAGTTAAATGTTTGCAGCTATATAGAAATGGTATTCCCTGAAAGTGGTTTCTTATCGTAGGCCACACTGTGGTCACATTAATTGGAGAAGAACTAAAACCCATCAGTTCCAAAGGTAGTACTAGGGGTGAACAACTCACTTTTTTTTTTATTCTTCTCTTCGCTTTTCCATTTGGTTTTATACCATTTTCTTTTCCAAGAATGTGGGGGAGGAAGGTTGCTACAGAGAACTTGCTCTTACCTGTGATCTAGCCTTAACCCTTCTGGAGAACTCGGGGACAGTAGCACATCAAGAAAAACAAGAAGCTCACATCCATTCAGAACTTCACCCAAAGAGACAGATGGTTTATTGTACTGACAGCCTCCCTAGCCATTTGAGCCAATGAGTACTTTTCTGGTTTATTAAGACAAATTGAAGTTTTAAAATCATGCCTTCTGATCTGTATCTCAGAAGTTTTTCCCTTTATCAGCCCCTTTCTGATACATATAGGCAAAAATATCTACTTGAGAATACTATTTTTGAGCAAACAATTCAGTATAGTATAATATGCTTCCTTGGTATTAACACAGAAAATACAAAACAAAAAGAATATGAAAGATGATTGCCAGTGAATGAGTTATGCTTGGCACATGCTCATGTGTATCCCTTAGCCTTCTGGTAAGCATTAACATTTCTCTGAATTCCCCAGAGATCTCACCATGGACCTAACTCACTTAGTTTTGTGAAAAACAAAAGGTGTCTGAGAATCCTACAGTTGAGAAATGCAAAAAGAGATAAAAAGAAATATGATTAAATAGATCCTTCAGGAATTGGTTAACTTACTAAATTTCTTTTAGATTCAATAAAGGAAACAAAGTACTTCTTCCTGCCCAAGGAAGAATTTTCTGTTTAAAAATGCAATGTCAGGCCGACTGGTGTGGCTCAGTGGCTGGGCATTGATCTACAAACCAGGAGCTCGCAGTTCGATTCCTGGTCAGAGCACATGCCTAGGTTGTGGGGCTTGATCCCCAGTGTAGTGCATGCAGAAGGCAGCCAATCAATGATTCTCTCAACATTGATGTTTCTATCTCTCTCTCCTTCGCCCTTCCTCTCTAAAATCAATACCAATATATTTAAAAAATAAAAAAGCAATGTCACTCCAGCTGGTGTGGGTCAGTGGTCAAAGCATTGCACCAAAGGGTCATGGGTTTGACTCCTGGGCAAGGGCACATGCTTGGGTTGTAGGTTCACTTCCTGGCCCCAGTGGGGAAATAGTGCGTTTCTCTCACCTCTCTCCCCTGCTCCCTCCCTTCTACTCTCTCTAAAAACCAATGGGAAAAAATATCCTTGAGTGAGGATTAACAAAATGTATTTTTAAAAAAAAATATAATGTCAACTTCTACAGTGAACTTGAAAAGGACAGATTGAATCTTAGGCAGGAGATAAGAGATTTGTCCTAGTTTTCAGTAAGACCCAGAAAGAGTTTGCTAGTTTTGTGAAAGAAAAAGACAGTAGCTGCATGCTTAGAAGGCAATATCTATGAAAACTAGAAAAGTTAGTTTTTAAAAAGAACTGTACCAAGATGTTGGAATCCTAGATTGATAGCAATTTATCTAATAAAAAGTAGTCAGTATTTTTAATACAATACTCTTAATAAAGACAAGAAATTTAAATAGACCATGATCTCCCTTTGAAAGTGTAAAAGCACAGCTGAATGAATTAATTAATTACATACAGGCATACAGACACACACACACAGACACATAGACATAAAGGTGGCAATGCAATCTTCAGATGCCAGAATAGAAACAGCATCCAGGGCAAAGGAAGTCCTACTGTACTCTGCTCTGGCAACATCTGAGGCTGGAATAGAATGTTCATCATTGTGCTGTGTCTTAAACAAGCTTGTGTCATAATAGAAACAGGTGAGGGAACAAGGGACCAGGGACTTCAGCCTGGAGGAGAGAAAAGATTCAGGCAATGATCACTAGGCAGTAGGAAGGTATAGAATTTGATTTCTTGTGTAAAAAGCAGGAAAAAGAACTAATAGGTGGAATGACATGGAAACTAATTTGTGACCCAATCAATAAAGCTTACTCAAAAAATGGTGAATTCCCAATCATGAAGAGAGTCTAGACCGAAGGGAGTAGTACTGTTGTGGAATAGATTACTCTTTAGGGAGGGGGCCAAATGAGATGTCCTATAAAGTGATTAGTGCTCCTCTCCTGTTGGGAGAACTTACTCTTGAGGGATACTGCTTTCTCTCTCATTTGAACCTCTGCTGATAATGAAGAAAAACTTAATTGGCAAACCGTACCTACTTGTGAGGAGTTACACACACTGGCTGACACGTCTGAAAATATCCCCTTCAGGCCTCCAAAAGTCTCCACGAAGAAGTACTTGTCCCTTGATCCTGCCATGGCGAGCAGCTCCACAGGGTTAGCACCCGCGATCCCCACAGCCAGGACAAGAATGCCTTTGTCCCGCAAGGCCTTGGCTGTGGCATTGAGCTTTTCTGTATCATGGGATTCCCCGTCGGTGATTACGATGAGGACTTGGGGGACCCCTCGGTGCAGGCGGCTGCCCCGGGCTTCAGTGAACATGTGGTCCGAGAAGCCTAGTGCCTCAGCGGTGTACGTGTTGCCCCCCATGGGCTGGTCGTTCTGGAGCGCTGAAATCACCTCTGATTTTGTGCCAAGGTCATCCAGATAAAACAGCACTTCTGGGTCATCAGCATACTTCATAGCCCCAAACCGAACCTGATTCTTGCCAACATCAGCTTTTTTCACCAAGTTTATCATGAAATCCTTCATGGTATTATATTCATCATTGTCAATGCTGCCAGAGCTGTCAATTACAAACACAACATCTAAAACTTCAATTCGCTTGCATTCTAAGAGGAAAAGAAAGGAAAACCATGAGGTTAGCTTTGGATATCATGGAAGACTCACAGACCCTTGCCTGCTTTTTAATTGCCAGTGTCTCCTCTCCATTGGATAAAGCAGTATATTAGAATGTCCATTCCTTAGATAACATACACAGTCCTATATAATAAAAGGCTAATATGTTATTCAACTAACTGAGGAACGACCAGTCACTTTGACATGTACTGACCACTAGGGGGGCAGATGCTCAATGCAGGAGGTGCCCCCTGGTGGTCAGTGCGCTCCCATTGAAGGAGTGCCAATCAGCCAGAAGCCCTGAGCTGGGCTCATGGCTGGAGAGCGCAATGGCAGTGTCGGGAGCCTCCCACCTTCCCAGCTGCGCTAAAGATGTCTGACTGGGGAGCGGGCCTAAGCCATCAGTAAGACATCCCCCAAGGCTCCCAGACTGCGAGAGGGTGTGGGCTGGGCTGAGGGACCCCTCCACCTCCCAAGCCCTCTAGTACATATATATTTGTGTTGATAGTACATAATAAAATTCAACGAGGGGAGTTTTTAGAACAAAGCTAATGTAAAGTAAAATCTGTAAGAGTTGAGAGGGAGACATGGTTTTGGACTAGAAAAAAAAATTTACAATTCTGTGGAAATTTTCCTGTATAAATAGTTCTTTCAACATGTGCTTTCATTTACACGAATTTGTCTGTTTAAGCCATAGGGTTTATGAAATTTTATTCTCAAGATAAGCCTTGGGGAAATGGCCAAAGAAAAAAATTAATTTGGCAACACTGTATAGTTTTTCATGGTTATATATGACAGCTGACTTTTCAGGGTTACATTTTCTCCCTTTTGGACATTCTGGAAACTCTATCTATTTTCATTACTGGGCCTCATCATAGAAATAAGCCCATGTCACACTTGGCCCAACTACGGTGAAGCTCCCGTTAATTTTTTATTCCTTGGGTCAATGCCATGGAAAGCAAAGCAGGAAAGACCCAATTATTACTTAACCCACATGTATGGAGGTATGGGACATATTCTACGTAAAAGTGCAGAGGTCTAAACTCTAACTCATTCATTCTGGAGAAGTAGGATTGTAAGGTGTTTAATGATTTAATCTTTATGTAACCCAATGTCTCTGGAGGCTTTACAAGAATATGTTCCAAATGTTAACTCCTCCATTCTGGAGAAATGGGAGTTGTGAGAAAGGATTCCCCTATCCCTTCAGCAGAGGTTCACCACATTTCCCTCTCTTGCCAGCCACTCTCTCACTAAATGGTAAGGCTGTTGAAAACCCTAGGGCCAATATATTTACCCCCAATGACTTCAAGAAAGACTGTGTGAGGTAACAGAAAATACATATTGGTCTCTTCTCATTTTCTGACACAGAACTCCCGAAACCCTTATAATTTCTTGGGTGACAGGAGTGTCTTTTGTTCCAATGAGGTGATTCTGGATGGACCCCTACTATGTGTTTCTTTCCTGTTGTCTCCTGGAAAGAATGGCTCCTGGGTGCGGGCGAGTTACCAGGAAGAGAAAGCATGGAATTTTCAGCCTCATTCCCATTTTTCTGAGAAGGGAGAAGGGCTGAAAATGGAGCTAATGATGGATCATCTCAAAAGGAGCAACCCAGAGTTCAGAGAGCTGTTTGATGAACACATGAAGATTCTGGGAAAGTGAGGCGTTTGGGAATAGCATAGAATATGCTATATATACTTGGAAATTCTGCACCCCTTTCCTCATAACTTGCCCTATACATGTCTTCATTCTTAATGTTCATCTATACTCTTTATCATAGATTTTAATAAACGGGTAAATGTGTTTTCTTGGGTTCTATGAGCCACTCTAGTAAGTTAATTGAAACCAAGAAAGTAGTTGTTCAACTTCCATCTACATAGCAGGTTTGTCAGAAGCACAGGTGATAACCTGGGCTTGTGACTGGTGTCTGAAGTGGGGAGTGGGGCAATCTTATGGGAGTGAGCCCTCAATCTATGGGATCTGATGCTACCTCCAGGTAGACAGTGTCTGACTTGAGTTTAATTCTTGGACACCTTGCTGGTATCCGAGAATTGCTTATTGAGATGTGAAATATTTCCACACATTGGGTGACCAGAAGTATCAGAAGTGAAGTGTGCCATGTGACTAGTATAGAAGACAACAGGAATAAAACAGTAGGGAAGAACGGGGTTTTTTTTCAACATAGGAAGGAAAAACATGAGATTTTTTTCTTTAGGGCTAGTTCTACCAAACAGGAAATAATGTCCTTCTGCCCTTCAGCTGCCCTGGGAAGCTGGCTTGGATCCCCCCAGCGGTCTGGGGTAGTTTACTCAGGGTTGGTCCTTCAAAGCGTTCAGATTTGCTCCCAGTAGAATTACCAGGAAATACAAACCAGGTATATCGCATTTACCACAATCAACCTTCTAGTGAGAATTGAACAAAACTGTTATTTGAGTAACAGTACAAGGTTTCTCCTTTCCCTCGAAACTCCACTGAGACAATCATAGAGATTATATTTCAGAATGCTTCTGTCATCAAGCCCCTAGAATCACAGCATAAATAAGTTTCTTCTATTTGTAGGGCTTGTTTTATCACTTCCATTCCTCTGTAGTTTCATGAGATAAGAACTGGGACTCTACTTTTTACTTCCTTTGAAGCAACTATTGCCCAAGTTCCCCTATTAGAGTCCTCCTTTATAAGATTTAAAAAATATCAGTGTTTTTACAAATGTCATGTCATTTTATATAAGTGATGAATTTTAAAAACCGTAAAATAATTGGCATATAATAGATGTTAGGTCAAAGGGAAGCTACCTTGCCCAGCAGGAGGGTATGTCCCTCTATGGTCTGCTGTGGAGCCTACACACAGCCCAAGGACTCAGGCTGGGCCCTACAGCTCAAGGTGAAACAGACTGTGGTGTAATTCATGCTTTAGTTTCCCAGGGATCAGGCTGAAGTGAGACTCCCGTTAAGACCACCTTCTTGCTTAGCTCCTATCTATGCCCTGTGTGCTTTCCTTACTTCCCTTCTGAAAACAACTCCTCAAAAAGCCACTTCCACAAGAATGTAGGGAACCTGATCTAAGACCCAGGATGTTACCACTTTTCTTCAATGGAGGCCTCATCACCCTACTGCTCTTTGTCTACAAATGTGAGAGAATCTATGTGGACCAAAATTGTTCCTTACTGACTCTTTAATGCAACAGTTCTGTTGAAGAAGAAAGTCACATTGCCTATGTAGGTCTAAAGCCATTAGGATAAACATTTCAATCAAATAAGAAGTTTACAGTGTCCAATATGTAGAAACAATGACTAACATGAACATGTGGTGTTTGGGCAATCCCACTAGCAGGTATGCCCAGGCCTACCTTCACGGGGGCTGCATATTCCAAAAACAAGATCATCTTCAATGCGCTGCAGAATGTCAAAATTCTCAACATAAAACACCATGTCTGGCCTCCCGCTGATCTCCTCCAGCTGGGTGACATTGGAGCCAAACACTCCCACCGAGTAGATAATGATGCCTTCTTGCCGAAGTGCTACCGCGGGCTCCTTGACTATGTCATGAGCTTCACCATCCGTGATGAGGATGAGAAACTTCCTGACATTGGGCCGGGCCCCCTTGGCGGGGCTGAAGTACTGAGACACAAAGGTCAGGGCACTACCAGTCATCGTGGTTTGTCCAATGTGAGGCATCTGGTCGATGGCATCTGAAATTTCACTTTGCGAGATGTATTTGTTGAGTTGAAACTCCTCCTTATTGATGTCACTGAACTGGACCACGCCGACTTGCACCCGATCTGCCCCAATCTGAGATTTACTCACCAGGTTTTTCATAAATGTTTTCATTTTGACGAAATTCTCATGTCCTATACTGCCAGAACTGTCCACCAGAAACATGATGTCAGCTTTCATCTCTTTGCAGGCTGCATGGGAGAAAGTGAAATGTTTATCATGTAAAAAGATTAAGAGTGAAGAGGAAAAAAAATTTTTTTTAATTCTATATTGAAGTTAAAGGTGTGCTTGGCAAGGATGGTTAGTTAGCAAGTAAATAAAGCACTGGAGGCCATACAATGACCACTCTATTTGTTATCTAATGATTTGATTGAGTATATTACTCAGAGTTTCTCAACCTCAGAACTACTGACATTTCGGGCTGGATAATTTTTATTGGGGAGGGTAGTCTACGCACTGTAAGATACTGAGGGATGTTTAGCAGTATCTCTGACTTCTACCCATTAGACGCCAGTAGCCCTTAGTTATGACAACCAGAAATGTCTGTAGACATTACCAAATGTCCCCTAAGGGGGAAAAATTCCCTTGGTTGAAAACTACTGATAGAGCTCTCAAAGAGTCCATAGAAGTTTTGTTAAACTTAAATAAACCTAAAATATTCCTTAAAATAAGAAATCATTTGGCCATTCACATACACAGTATCTAAGCATATATAGATGTTAGCAGGGATTTGTGGGAAGAAGCTAATTAATACTAATAAGGGAGAACTCCATCAAATTTCTTTATGCCTCAGAACCACACTCTAGTGTCTCCTCCCCACCCCCCCTTCCATTTTGTTCTGGAAACAAACACAGCCACACAAGTCAACAAATCTCAACCGGGAAATTCATGCTGTTTCTGCAAACCTGCAATGTCAAATGTTGCAGGAGGCCCACCTGTGAGCCCAGGTCCAAAGAGAAAGCCCTTCTCCTACCTTCTTCAGTACAGATTTCTTGAACAACTTGGTTTCTTATGTCTTTCAAAGCATCAAAGTCATGCACGTAGTACACCCTCTTTTCCTCGCCCGCAATTTCCCGCAGCTGTGTTTGGTTGGCCTCCTTGACCCCGATGGCATAAACACGGATGAGCTCCTCCCTCAGCCTGTTCGCAGGCTCCAAGATGCTATCCTGGGACATGCCATTTGTCAGGACAACAAGGTGACACGGCACTCGGTTTCCTCGCTGCTGCTTTGCTTTTTGCAGCAGCCCCAGTGTGAAATTCAGGGCTGCGCCCGTGTTCGTGCTCCCACCCACCTGCCGGATGTTCTCAATGGCCTTCCCCAAATCCTGCTTGTTTGAGTATTTACTGATCTCAAATTCCAAGTCCCAGCGGTCGGCGTACTGGACGGCCCCAACCCGCACCTTCTGGGGGGCGATGTTGAACATCTTTACGACCTCTGACAGGAAGGTCTTCATTTCTTGGAATTCTGTGGCCTGGGTGCTCCCGGAGCCATCGATGAGCAGATAGATGTCTGCTTCTTCAGTGTCCACACAACCTAAGGGGGAACCGAGAAGCTGAGTGTGGCATTGGGCCACGTGTGAGGAAGGATTGGGAGCAGAATGCAAGAACGAGTATGAGCATCTTCAGAGGGACAAATGGGAAACAGCTTCCAGGTGTAAAGTACATGTTCTGCTAGCTTAGCACAGGGGGCTCAGCATCGGTGGGCCGAATGAGTTTCTTTTGAAAGTTTAAGACTATTTTGATAATTCTCTGTCATGAACCAAGGCCAATTGGGACACAGCAAAAGGTAAGAAGAAAACGTGAAAATGCTTTTCACAAGCCACTTCTCTCGTTAGTAAGTAACTGCTTCACAAAAAGTCAAGTGGTATGTTGTAAAATGGAGAAGGTCTCAAACTGAACATTGTGGACATATGAGCTCTATTTCTTGAGAACTTGAATAAATAGTTTACTCCTTATTCACTCCTGGTCATTTAATAAAAGTAGGAGTATTGCCAGTGGCCTTATTTGTATAGGACAAGGGCAATTTTATAGTAAACATGCTACAAATATTTGTTGAAGAATGTAAATATATATACTTACGTGTGTATATACACACGCAAAATATTTACAGAGCACACATGTGTGTCTATATAAAATATACAAAATAATTGTTTCTCCAAAATCATGGGTATTAGACTTGTACTTCACAAAATTAATTCAGTGTTCTAATCCAAATCATGCTTCCTGTTCATCTCTAAGTTGGAATTTGAGGCTGAAGGGAGAGGGAAAAAGAGAGAAAAGTTACAAAAAGAAAAAAGGAACAAAGGAAAGAGCAGGGGAACATGAGAGGCGAAGGAGAGGGGGGAAAAGTGAAGAGAAAAAAACAGCAAAAGATGGTATTCTGGGGTGTTTTTAAGTAACAAAGAATCCAATTAAAGCTGCACAAAACGAGAGGTAGAAGGGAGAACCCTTTTGACCTATACCTCAATAGCTTTTATTTCCTCCTAATTATGTTCCATGTAATCAAGGTCAAGTAAGAAATTAGGAACTTATTCTCACTGCTCACCTAATATCCCGCCAGTCACTTTTATACACAAAATGCCTAAAAGGCAAGAGAAAAAAAAAGAGAAAAAGATGGAATAAATACCTCCCTCAGCAAAACACTTTACCGGATTTGAGGGTTTCGGTGCGCTCTGAGAAGACAGAGACTGTGTGCGTGATTTGCTTCCGCAGCTTCTTCAGAAACGTCTGGTTGTGAGCCACCAGGTCGGAGAAGGTCTTCAGTTTGGAGACGTACAGTTCGGCGGGGTGCGATGCTATTCTTTCCAGCTGGCTGTCGCTGGCTCCCTCCACGCCCATCGTGAAGATGGCCACGCCCTGGCGCCGGAGGTTCAAGGCTGCCTTGGTCACGTTGTCTTCTGAAGGCTGGTGGGTCACCAGCACGGCGATCTGGGGCACCCCCTGGTTCTTCCGGCTGCCGTTCTGCACACTGAAGACCTCCTTCCTGATCTTCCTGATGGCGGCCCCAGTGTAGGCCTTCCCAGCCAGCGGAGAGAGGCCCTCTATAGACTGGAGAACCTCCGACTTATTGATGCCCCTGCTCAGTGAATTGATCACCTGCGTCTCATTGCTGTAGGCCACAAGGCTAACCCTCATGCAGTTTTCCTTTATGTCAAGAGCAGACACACTTTCTTCTAGGAACTCTTTAAGGTAGTCCAAGTTGTCCTGGCTGCCATTGATGGACACATCCAACAGGAACACTACATCCGCCACAGAGGGGCCTTGGCAAACTGTGTGGGCAAGGATGGAAGGAGCACAATTTTAGTGGGTCAGCTTCTTTGCTCAGCATTTAAAGGCATGGAGAACATCTGCAGAGCTGGGTTATGCACTTAAAGAAAGAAGGAGGCATATGAAATTATTATCAAGCTTATATCAGAGGATCCTGGGTTCAAATATTGGATCTCAGCTAAACTCCCAGCTTCAATGCCCTCCTCTATAAATTGGAGGTAGTAGCAATATTTAGCTCATAGAGTTGTTATGGAAATTAAATGAGATAAGGTGTTTAATCTGTGGCCTGGGACCTAAGAGTCTTTCAATGAACAGCCGCTACTACTATCATATTAAAATCATTAAGCATCATCGCTGTTGAAATCAGCATATATTCTAAATATTCCTAAGGGATAATACTGAGATGTCAATGATACTTTTGCCATTATTTTATTTGGGAAAGATACTCATAATAGGACTCATATTTTCATAGGTGACCACAAGAAAAGGATTCTCTATTGACAATAGATCATTTTATATGTCATGTCATTCCAACTGATTTCATTGGAAATAATGCAGGTCTCCAAGGTTGCATGTACACCTGGAGCAAAT
Source organism: Lasiurus cinereus (assembly GCA_011751065.1). Classification (NCBI taxonomy): domain Eukaryota; kingdom Metazoa; phylum Chordata; class Mammalia; order Chiroptera; family Vespertilionidae; genus Lasiurus; species Lasiurus cinereus. The sequence goes on from JAAGEH010000125.1 coordinate 16,786,258, forward strand.
TGTTTCTTACTGGCTCTCCCCCACCCCTCACTTGAATGATGTTCAAAGCTCTTGCCCATTGTTAATAGAACAGTACAAGGTCCCCAGGACAGCAGGTGGGAGGTGGAGCAGAACACAGGGCAGCTAGTTCAGAGCAGAGACACTGGAAGGGAGGCAGCATGGGGCTGAAACGACCGGGGCCTGGGAATCGAGAGACCTGACCTAGCTCTGACTTCACACTGCATTCTGCCCTGGCCCAGGTTCTGTCACCAACTCTAAGGATGCCTACAAGCTCCTCTCTGTGGAACAGGGGGTTTGAATGACTTAATTAAAGCTGTTTCCAGCTCTAACATTCTGTGGTCAAGGATTTCTCTTTCAAACAAACCCTTCACATGGTTAAAGGGTAACAAGAAACACCAAGAACTGTGAGGTTAACTAGATTTAAAATGTCCACAACCATTCCAGCAGGCATGCATGGCTCAGTGGTTGAGTGTCAACCTATGAATCAGAAGGTCACAGTTCAATTCTGGTCATGGCACATGCCCAGATTGGGACATGATATCCAGTGTGGGGCACGCAGGAGGCAGCTGATCAATGATTCTCTCTCATCATTGGTGTTTCTTTCTCTGTCTCTCTTTCACTCTCTGAAATCAATCCTATGTAATAAAAGGGTAATATGCAAATCGACCAAACGGCAGAACAACTGGTCACTATGATACACAATGACCACCAGTGGGCAGACGCTCAACGCAGGAGCTGTTCCCTGTGGTCAGTGTGCTCCCACAGGGGGAGCGCTGCTCAGCCAGAAGCCGGGCTCATGCTGGTGAGTGCAGCGGTGGTGGCAGGAGCCTCTCTTGCCTCTGCAGCAATGCTAAGGATGTCTAACTGTCAAGCCGTCAGTTGGACATCCCCCAAGGGCTCCCAGACTGTGAGAGGGAGCAGCCAGGCTGAGTGATCCTTCCCCCTCCCACCTCCCCAGGACACGAATCTCATGCATTGGCCCTCTAGTAAAAATATATTTTAAAACAATAAAATAAAATGGCCACAATCAGTGGGCCCTTTGGAACACCAATATTTAACAGCTAAAAATACAGCCCAGCTTTGGGGGAAAGGGATGTCCATGGAGCCTCAACCCTCTCTCCCTGTTGATTCCCCAAAAAGCGTTTTATCATCATTTTTATGTGTGCACCCTAAGCCCACCTTCCATAAGAACATCATCCACTGCTCCCGCCTTGTACTGAGCCGCCTCCTTGATGATCTGCGTCATGTTCTGGGAAAACGTGCTGAGGTCTCTGACAGTCCGAAGGTTGACATGAAACTGAGCCGTGGCCATGGCCTTCAGGTTCTCCTCGGACGCTTTCTGCAGCCCCACCGAGATGATCCTCACCCCGTCTTCCCGGAGAGCCTTGGAAGCCTCTTGCACGTCATCCTCGGACTCGGCCGAAGCCAGGACCACCAGAATCGGGGGAAACAGCTTCTTGTCTCTGCCGGTGGCAGGCCCAGAGAAATAGGTCCTGTGAGCCTCCCGGAGAGCGTTTCCGATCCGCAGGGCGCCACCCATGAACACAACATTCTTCTTGAGGTGGTTCAGCATGGGGTTCCTGCTCTTGAAGGTGTTCAGCTGGAATTCACTGTGCAGCTTGTCGCTGTACTGGGCCAGGGCCACGCGGTATTTGCTGGCCTCTATGGGGAGACTGCTGATCACTTTGTTGATGAAGGCTTTCACCAGAGGAAAGGACTTCATGCCCAGGTGATCAGAGCTGTCCACCAGAAACACCACGTCTGCGTACTCAGGGCCTGCAAACCCACACACAGCAAAATCAACAAAGCATAAACTTCAAAAAGGCACTGCCATGCTTAATGCCAACCATATGGAGGAAATGTATTTTCCTCTTTTATCTGTAGTCTTAATACCTTCCCAATGAACTGAAAATAATAGCTTGAAATTACATATCTTCTCAAGAAAAAATACTTATTTCTAGGGCCAATTCGTATATATTTGAATATATGAATTCCTCTCATTTAAACCAATTGCAAAATTAAACATCACTTTTGCAAGGGTACGTTCATTAGAAATAGGTAAATTCAGAGTAAAAATCTCCTGTGTTTTTATACTGGTAATGGGTAATTTCCCATTATACTTTTTAAATGTTTGCTTTTAGAATTTGGCCTCAGTTTATATCAAGAGGATAAAAATTTTAATAGAGAAATAAACTGCTTCAAATTTGCTTGAATAGAAAAATCTGAAAGATAATCTTTTATTGTGATTCCAATTTAAGCATGGCAACAAAGTGAGTGATTTATAAAAATATTTGTTTCATTTGCCAGTGTCTAATAGATGAAGTTTAAAAAATATTTAAAAATCATAGAAATATGAGATTGCCTTAATTTATTTTAAGATTACTTACAATATTTTTATAAGCCATATGAGTGGGCATCACAATTGATAAATTTATTTGTACATGTGTAAATGTGATGGAAATCAGTATACCTTAAGCTAGGAAAATGATTATGATTTTAGTTTCCCCATGTAATTTTTATAGAGGAATATAATACTTTGTTAAACTTTAAAGGCTTCATTCAATGCCAGATTCAGTGCTGGGTAGATAGAATTCTATTTTTATGTGCTAGAGAATCACTGGGTTCAAGCACAAATGCTGTGTATTGGTGATCTGCTGGTTTGAATTCAGAATTTTCAGCACTTTAGGATCTATTTCTAATCTGGGGAAGGAAGGGAAATGTCTGTGTGTGTCCGGATGGTGCACATTTAAGAAGATATGATGCAACTGAAGAAATAACAGAAGTCCTGACTTTGTTATCAGCTAACTCGAATAGCTCTGTCAAGCCATTCAATATAGTTGGGCCTGTTTCCTCACCTTTAAAATGAGAAGATTCAATAAGAAAATAGCTAAGGTCCCCTCCTCACTCTCAGATGATGATTATCTGATATCTTTACTAGATACATTATAATCAAATTAAAATAAAATAAATCTTTTCCTATCTACAACTGATAGAAAACCAGCTTTGGTATCCCTTAGGAGTTTTTTTTTAAATTTCTTTATTGGTTAAGGTATTACATATGTGTCCTCATCCCCTCATTAAGCCCCCAACTCCACCCCCACTCGTGCCCTCACCCCCCTGTTGTCTGTGTCCACCCTAGGTTTATTTCATTCTCTTCATAGCAGTCTCATCGAGACATAGTAGATAAAACCTTTCTTGTCTTCTAAATAACCTAATTTCAACCACTTTGGGCTTCCTTTGACTATCACTTAGCCAGTAGCAATTTAGGGGAAGAATTAAGAGAGGGTGCATTAATATCTTTCTCTAAGAGAAGGCTGGAACCCCTACAAGGACTGCTGGGCAAGCCCTGCCCAGGATGGCTTGACTTATGATCAAAGCAACCTTCCTATTCATGGATAAACCATCACTTCTGTGTGTGGAGAAATGAAATGTAGACAAATGGCACATGAGCTAGATTCAGCTTTTTCTTTAAAAAGCTTAATACCAGGCCCAGTGAGACATCCATGGAAGATGCTTGCAGGGCAAAGTCTTAGTTTATCTCTTCAGAAAACTTACTACCAAGGTCAGAGTCCCTGAGAAAGCTGTACAAGCTAACACAGGTGGCCTTGGACATGAGGGGACCAGTGTGCAAACTAGTTATTTAAGAAGAGGTAGAGACAGAGAGAAGGATAAGGCCAGTATTTTGAGTTCAAGTCCACTGGATACAGATTGCTGACAGACCGTAGACAGCTATGGTGCTTTCTCTTCGGAGTAACAGCATTTCCTTTACAATATCAGATCAAATCGCTTAAACTGGAGCAAAAGCTGTGTGCATAACCAAGATAAGGTTTGGGCACAAATGAATTAGGAAGATACATTCCAAGATTTTCAGGTCTGAACCTAATAGTAAGAGACAGAATTTTATGCAACTTCCCAGAAGACCTAAGTGGGGTTGAAACCGAGGACAAAATAGCAGCCCTTGTATCTTCCTATCGTTAACAATGAGCAAATCCCAGAGAAAAATGAGCTTCAGAAAGAAACGGAGCTACGCCCCCCACCCTTCCCACTATCAAAATCAAGATGAAGCGAGACGAAACTCAACTTCTAAGTCAAAACCATATATATTTTCCACAATGAGTTCAAGAATTCTTCCCAAAATTTTTCCTTACCAGAATCCTGGTTCACAGAAACGTGGGAGCAAATTATTATGAGGAGCAAAATCAGCAGCATTTTCATATTATGAATGGAAAAATAGCCAACTTGAAATCTGAAAGGGCGAAAAGAAAACCATCTAAGACTGTTTTGGATATTATTTGCGAAACAAGACTCACACATATAAGAATACACAAAATTATGTAATGAATTGGGTGCAGCAGAGGATAAGGAACTTTTGCGGTTTCCTTCTAACCTTCTGATCTGTGAAGTGCCTTAGAGAAAAGCGAACCACCAGCATTTACAGAATCGCAGGTTTCTCCTGGTCCCTGGATCCTGCACAAACATAAGATTTTAGACTGTCAATAGAGGTAACCAAAAGCATTATAGTGCCAACGATAATATGTGTTCCCATTAGTCACTTTTTTTTGGTACCCTAGTATCATCCACTGTCTACTCATTGCCAAGACAATTCAGAGTCCATGGTCTGGACAGTCTCAGGCCTGATTTTGCAATTACTCCATGACAAACATGATTTCATATTTGAGCAATAAATGTCTTTAGGTGTGGCCAATTTTTTTCCTTTTCCTACATAATTAGAAAAGTAATAATTTCTCTTCACCCTTAAATTTGAAAGAAGACAAAAGGTAAGTAGTGACTCTGTATCCCATATGATGTCTTGCTGCTCAAAATGACTCAATTTGTCATATTTTGCTTCCAACTGCCTAGATCTGCACAAGGTAAGATGTTTCCAATTCTCATTAATCGCCTTCAGTTATTCATTTTATGGAATGAAACAGGATATTAAAGATATTGAAAATAAATATTTTAATTAAGTGATAGGCTCATTGATAACACTCATTTATCCACTGAATGGAAAAATTAATTGATTCATATTAATAAACTAATGTCTGTGTTTTGCTTTATTTTCACCCACACGTGTATTTGCAAGGTTCTATATGGCTGCCTCACTCCTTGTCTGGCAGGGTCTTGGTGCTTAATATTTCACCCTCTTCCAAAAAGGAACCTTTGCCATGAGGAATTCCACTCCTATTTTCTCACCTACTTCATCATCCCTCTGACATTCTGGAATTTGGGACTCTGTTCTATTCCTTTATCAGAAGCCTAGATGAGATCAACTTTTCAGACTGTTAGTCAATTTATCAATCCTTTCCCAGAGTTAATCAGTGAGCTGGAAAAGACTTGCAAGTGGTTGGTTTTGGTTTCTGAGTTCAACCTTAATCATGTTAGAGGAGTTTTAGTCCCAAAGTGGATCGCCCCAAGGAAAAACCAAGTCAAACCATCTGTGCAAAGTTTTTACTAATGTGTATACAATAATAACAAATTCTACCTTTGCCGTGCTTTCAGTATGTGCCATGCCCTGTGCTAGCAGCTTCACATTTGCTCTCCTGTTGGATATCGACAAACCTAGTAGCAGGTGATGTTATTTCTTCAATTTTACAGAGAAGGAAACAGAGACTCATGAAGGAGATGTAACTGACCCACGGTCACATGGATAAAATGGGCCCCAGTGGAGACTCCAGCCCACACCTGCCTGACTCTAAAATCTGCACTTTCAAACTCAGTTCCTCTGCACCCTACACTCAGTATTGTGAACACAAAAAGTATCCTCCAGTTTCCTTCCTTCTGTGACTTTTTTTCTAAATACTTTCAACAATAAAGATTTTTAAAAAGAAAGAAAAAAGAAGTATCAGGAAACCCTGGTATTTCTTTTCTTGCCTTCTTATTTTTGCTTTTCAAAACCAAGGACTCCTGTTAGCCACTTCTTTTTCTGCTTATGTGATGAGCTTTATAAACAAGTGCAATCTTTAAGAGTTAGGAGAGAGAAAACAGAAATGGCTTCAGGAACAGTCCACAGGGTAAATGACAAAGATGGAGGAAAGGAGTATAAGTTAAAAACCTGGATAGAAAAGTGAGGATTAGGTGAGGCCAGAACACTCCCAAAGCAGCATGGAGCATCTAGGAACCTCCCCATGCAGATGGTTAACACATTAGAAGTTGTACATTCAGAGCTGAGTTCTTTGAGATGGCATTTAGTAACACAATCTCCTTGCACTACTTTAATGGAATCCACAATCAAGGGTGCTGTAAAGCTATTCAACATTTTGGAAGCCCTGTGAAAGGTTGCGGCCTGCTTTGTGGGTATGCTGGGACCAGTGGTAGGACTGAACCTCCAAGTTCATGCTTGGGAGGCTTGGTTTATAGTTACCACATCAAACCAAAGATGAATCGCCTATAATCTGTATGTTGTTTTACCACTAGATCTGACCAGGATTTACATAATTTACATTTTTTTAAATATCTCAATATTTAAAGTAAATTTTAAAAATATTCAAAGACATGAGGGGAAAATGCAGGAGAAATTTACATAAAATAACAACATAAAATTTCAATTCATGGTACACTCCATTTTAATGTAACAGCGATGGGATTGATTGCTTCTCATTATGTAAGCACTCTCAAAGGTGTAAGTCTCTTTAAACTCAATTTTGTTGTACTGCATTTATTCTAAATCAAGTAAGATGAGGGTAATACACCTCTTTTGGAAGTTTTATGCTATAAAAAGCCTTTTTATAAAATGAAAGATAAAGGAAACATTTCCTTCCTATAGTTATTGTGAGAATTGAAAGAAAACACCAAGCCCACTGCATGGCACATAATAGTACTCGATAAATATTAGGTTCTTCTGTCTACTACTATAATCACGAATACTAAAAATATTGCTGAGGGGGTACAAAGCCTTTTTAAAAATCTGGATCTCACCACAGCCCATTTTGGTAAATGGTTAGAGCATTAGCCAGTGCACCAAAGGTTTGTAGGTTCAATTCCCAGTCAAGGGCATGTACCTAAATTGCAGATTCAATCCCCAACTTCAGTAGGAGACAACAAATCAATGTATTTCTCTCATATCAATTGTTTCTCTCTCTCCTCACTTCCCTCCCTTCCTTCTGCTCTATCTAAAAAAATTTTTTAAAAAATCAATGGAAAAAATATCCTTGGGTGAGGTTAACAAAACAAAAATAATAATAATAAAAACACACACACACACAATCTGGATCTCTGTAAAATTTCTGCTGAGAAGGTAGGATGTTTCTAATTTAAACTACAGCTGCAAAAGCAACACAGCAAACCAACAACCCTTGGCTTCAAATCAGAATATTTAGAGCTTGTGCAATACCTCTCTTGAGGTTATCAAAACTCGGGGGTTTCAGGGAGACCTCTGCTTCACAGAAGCCAATTCTAGTACATGTCTTTGAAAAAGTATTTATTTAGAGCCCAGAAAAATACAAAAGAAACTTCAGCAGAATTAATGACCATTTCTTTCCTTTGAAATGAGCATGCAGGATACATCATTTGTACTAATTTTATTTTTCTTCAGAAACAAGAATATTGTCAGCTGTTTCTTTGGGAGAAACTACACTGGCTCTGTGCCACACAGTTCAAGCAAACAGTTGTTCACTTATTTAATCCCTGATCTCTATTTCCCTTCCTTGATCCATCTCGACTTCTCAGAAGTCAAAAGGCAGAAAGACAAGTGTTCAAGGTAAGATCTTAGTTCATCTTTAAATGCTGCAGGATGAATATTTGGCGCACAATAGGAACAAATAAACCCTGAGTCAATGATGCTGAGCCCAACCACACACACTTTCCCCAGTGGCATTTTCCGGGATCAGCAGACAGGGGCCGTATGTGTTGATCATATTGAACAAGGTCATGCAGGTGACCTTGCTACGGTATAAAATGAACACTCTTCTGTGTGGAGAAGGGTGTGCTTGGCTCAGTGGAAAGAGTGCAGGGTAGTCTCATGGCCTGGCTGTCACTTCTTTCCGAAAATGTATGACTTTAGACACCACCACCTCACTTCCATAGGTTTTTCACCTGTAGCACAGGGATGACATTCTCTCTCAATTTTGACAGTGCCACATATGAACAGGTCTTTGCCTAACAGTTGGTACTATAAGAGATAAATATACAAACAATTAAGACAAAAGCACATTGAAATGCTGAGCACAAGTTTTGAAATGGTCCATTGAAGGAAAGTGCCCCTCAGACACCACCTGGGCAGGTCTTCCATTGGAGGGGTGAACAATAGCCAAAGAAAGAGTATGTCTTGACTATTAAACCTCTTTGGTCAAAATCTTTGATGGAGTCCTCCCAAACCCAACTATATGAACTTAAGGGACTAAAATTCCAAGTCAGGCCACTAGGAATTAATGCCCAGTTAGAAATTAGAAAAAGTACAGAATTCATCCAAAAGAAATAGAGATGCTAAAATGCTAAAAATGTGTGCAGATTAGCAAACTAAAAAACAAAGAAAGAAAATTAGGTTTTCAAACACCAAGCTCACAATAAAATGATCAAAGAGGAAGAGAGAAAGGACACAAATAAATAATTGTATGAATGTAAAGGAGATACAACACTAGATAAGGTAGGTACTTTTTATAAGTTAAAAATTAAAGCAATCCTATGTAATAAAAGAGTAATATGCAAATTGACTGTCACTCCAACACACAAGATGGCTGCCCCCATATGGACACAAGATGGCCACCACAAGATGGCCAGCAGGGGACGGCAGTTGGGAGGAACAAGGCCTGCAAGGGAGGACAGTTCTGGGCAATCAGGGGAGGGCATTGGGAAGGACCAGGCCTACAAAGGAGGGCATTTGGGGGAGATCAAGCCTGCAAGGGAGGGCAGTTAGGGGTGACCAGGACAACAGAGGAGGGAAGTTGGGGGCGACTGGGCCTGCAGGACAGGGCAGTTAGGGGTGACTAGGCCTGCAGGGGAGGGCAATTGTATGGGACCAGACCTGCAGGGCAGGGAAGTTTGGGAGGACTCAGGCCTACAGCGGAGGGTAGATGGGGAGGGGGGTGTTTGACCAGACCAGCAGGGGAGAGCAATTAGGGGCAATGAGGCTGGCAGGGAGGGCAGTTAGGGGTGACTGGGTTGTCAAAGGAAGGCAGTTGGGGGTGACCAGGCTGGCAGGATAGGGCAGTTAGGGGCAGGGGAGAAGTTAGGCATCAATCAGGCTGTCAGGGGAGTGGTTAGGGGGTGATCAGGCTGGCAGGCAGAAGTGGTTAGGGGCAATCAGGAAAGCGGGAGGCAGGCCAGTAGTTGGAAGCCAGCAGTCCTGGATTGTGAGATTGGGCCTAAATGGGCAGTTGGACATCCCTTGAGGGTCCCAGATTGAAGAAGGTGCAGGCTAGGCTGAGAGACACCCACCTCCATGCATGAATTTTATGCACCGGGCCTCTAGTAGTTTAAAATAATCACAGAAAGAAAGCTCCAGGCCTAGATAGTTTTACTGGCAAGTTCCACCAAACTTACAAGAAGTAGATAATCTGAATCTTTTATGAATTACATCAGAGACTAGAAATAGATAAAAATTAGCCATTTCAGTTTTATGGAGCCAGTATAATCTTGATATGCAAACCAGACAAGAACAGTATGAGAAGGGAAAAATTAAAGGCCCATTTTACTCATGAATACAGACACAAAAACTTCTAAATAAAACATTAGAAAAAGCAACTGCTTCAGTGTATATAAAAAGAAAAATTCACCTTGATAATGGTGTAGTATCTCAGGAATGCAAAGATATTTTAAAATTAGAAACTATATAAATATAACTTACAATGTTAACAGGCTAAAAGAAAGCCTAATAAACTAGAAGTTTAGTTACTTAACTTGACAAAGAATGTATTTTCAAAATCTCTAATACATATCATCTAAATAGGGAAGTATTGAAAGCACTCTCTTTAAAATGAGAAACCAGAAAAGGTAGTTCTCTCACTCCTAGGTTCTAGCAAAATTAAAGCCACAAGGATTGAAAAAGATCAAGAAAAAATAATTATTGTTTGAAATTGACATATTTACATCTATAGACAAATTATTAAAAACAAGGGAAGTATTCAAGGTATCTTCTTACAACTAAGCGGCACTATATCCACAATAAGTAACTCAAAAAGTTAAGTATTTTTAGAAGAGTCAAGTTAAAATTGCATTATTATATCAAATACCAAGCAATACATATTAAAATATGTAAAAGATTGATGACAAAATTTACAAAACTTTACTGAAGGACAATGTGACCAAAGAAATGGAATAGATAGCCGGAGACATAGTATGCATAGTTGCCACGGTAGGTCACTGGGCTCGGGGGGAGGAGATGGTTACTCACATGGAAACGGTGAAATCAGATCTCTTCTTCACACTGTACACAAAAATCATCTACAGGTGGATACAATTCTTTAATATTAGAGGCAAAATTTTAAAATATTAAGTAAAAATCATAAGTCGGTATATTTCTGGCTGTGGTTAGAGTTAGGAAAGAATTTATTAAGCAAGACATTGAAAGTACAGAAAAAATCAATAAATTTTACTATATTAGAATGAGAACTCCTATTCAAAGATATCTTAAAGAGAGTGGAAAGACAAGTTACTTTTTGAAAAAGGTATTCACAATACTGACAAAAGTTTAGTATTGAAAATATATAAATGTTCTTAGAATTTCTAGGATTAAATAACCCCAAAATAATGGACAAAAATCATGAACAGGTGTTTTATAGAACTGAAAAACATCTGGCCACTAAACACATAAAGAGATGCTAAAACATTCTAATTAAATTGTGATCAAGGAAATACAAATCAAAATCACATCGAGACATCATTTTATATTCATTTCCTTGACAAAAATTAAATAGTCCGGAAAAAAAAAAATCAAGTATTGGAGAGGATGTGAATCAACAGGATCTCCTATATATTGCTGGAGGAAGTGTAATTGGTACCGACACTTTGGAAAACAACTTTGCACTATCTTATAAAATGGAATATTTTCATGTCCCATGACCTGGTGATTCTACTTCTGGGGAAGGTCTTCCACACATATGCCAGGTGAGGTGTTCAAGAATTTTCACAGCAACACTGATTGCAAGAACACAAACCTACAAACAACCCAAGCGGTTGTTATTGATAGGAAAAAAAATGAGTAAGTCAATGTAGCATACTGACACAAAGGCATATTACACATCCATCAGTGGAATTAACTACAGCTATGAGAATGACTCATTAAATGAGTGAAAAATAAGTTCCAAAAAACTACATGCAGTATATCCTTCTCCATTAAGAACTAAAATTAAGTTATATAATTTTAATGAACTGTAAATGTGACAGAACTATATTTTAAAAAGCAAAAGATGGGTTCCAATTCAACAGGTAAGAAGCTTGAAAAGTTGTCATGGGGGAAAAGCTGAGCAAACTGAAAAATCAACAACTCTTATATCCATAAGGGAAGTGAGCTCACCAGGCAAGTTGCTACTCACCTCCCAACCCCAGAAATGTGAGAGAGGAACAGGGAAATACAGAGAATTACAATTTATCTGGGCAGAAACCAAAGAGCTGAGCCCCCGGAGCCAGTGCTGGGGTAGACCTGAACTGTAATTGGCAATTGCTGCAGGCTCACTGTGGACAAGTCTGAGACATAAAAACTCCAGGAGGACACACTTTTGTGAGTTTTACTTCGGAGCTTTCTTGGGTTCTCATAGTGAATATCTGACAAAAATACCATCCTTTTAAGGATGGGATAAGGGGAAAGGAACCATTTTGAAATACACCAGGAATTCCCCTCTTCTTAGCAAAGTCTGCCCTCATGAGAAACTGTTTAATCAGAACCTAACCAGCTGGTTTTTTTTATCAGAGCCTAACCGATCAGTAGGAAATGTAATATGCAACTCCAGCCCACTCTACCTTCCATGTGGGAGTCGGGAAATACCAAATTCCAGCTCCACCATCCATGCTGTTCCATCTATCCTGTTTCCCCGAAAATAAGACAGTGTCTTATATTAATTTTTGCTTCCAAAGATGCTCTAGGTCTTATTTTCAGGGTATGTCTTATTTTTCCATGAAGAAGAATACAGTACACATTTATTGATGAACAAAAAAAAAAAAAGGAAATTTATTACCTGTATACGGTAAGGTAGTAGTTGTCATCACAAACCAGCTCACTGATTGGCCACAGCTCAGCCGGAGCTGTTCAGGCAGTGCGCGATCTCTTTAAATCAGGAGTCAGATGCCTTCCGATAGCTTCGGGGGCCTTATATTCTAGGGAGGCCTTAAGTTCGGGGGAGGCCTTATTATCGGAGAGGTCTTATTTTCGGGGGGATGCCTTATATTACAGCAAGAGGCAAAATTGGAAGTAGGTCTTATTTTCGGGGGATGTCTTACTTTTGGGAAAACAGAGTAGGAATGGGAGCTTGTAAAGCTCAGACTCACTAAAAAACTGCACCCTAATCATGGAGAACACTCCCCTCCCCCATACCCAACCACCATGTGGATAAAGGCTTATTTACAGCAGTTTCTGTCACCCACTGCATCATGTCTGGCTATCAAGAAAAATGACAAGACACTCTGAAAACAAAAAACCAGCGTTTGAAGAGACAGCAAGCCGAATTAGACCAGATCTGACAGAGATGTTGGAATTATCAGACCATGATTTTAAAACAACTATAATTAATATGCTAAGAGTTCTAACGGATAAAGTAGACAGCATGCAAGAATAGATTGCAATGGATGGAGAGATGGAAATTCTAAGAAAGAACCAGAAAAATATTAAAGATAAAAAACACTGTAATGATGGTGAAGAATGTCTTTGATAGACTTATTAGTATTCAGGCACAACTAAAAAAGAATCTCTGACTTTGAGGATCTCTTAACAGAAACCTCCAAAACTGAAAAACAAATGGGAAAAGAACCACACCCTAGAATATCCAAGAACTGTGAACAACTACAAAAGATGTAACATATGTGTACAGGAATGCCTGAAGAAATAGAAAGGGAAAATATTTGAAATAATAATGACTGAGAATTTCCCCACATTAATGTCAGACTACCAAATCACAGATTAAGGAAGCTCAAAAACCACCAAGCAGGATAAATTAAACAAACACACAAACAAACACAAAATTAAACCAAGGCACATAATTTTCAAACTACAGAAAATCAAGGAGAAAATCCTGAAAGCCAGAAGAAAAAAATAGCTTATCTATGAAGAACAAAGATAAGAATTACATCTAGACTTCTCAGAAAACATGCAAGCAAGAAGAGAGTGGAGTGAAATATTTAGATATTGAGGGGGAAATTCACCAACCTGCTTTTCCTTAATAAATTATCCTTTAAAAGTAAAAAAGAAATACTTTCTGAGACTCATAAAAATTGAAGGAATTTTTTGCCTTGCAAAAAATGTTAAAAAGAAATTCCTGAGAAAAGAAAAATGATAGAAACTCATTCATAAAGAATGAAAGAAAACTGGAGAAGAAATAACTAAAGGTAAAATAAAACTTATTATTCTTAATTAATCTAACAGATAACTGTTCAAAATAACAGCAACAATATATTCAATTATGTATTTTACATATTTGTAAATATACACGTTTATGTATGCTTTTATATATATGGAATGATTGACAGTAATGCTATAATGGGTGGCAGGAGAAATTAAAATTATTTTATTATAAGGTACTCACACTGCTGTGAAGTGGTATAGTGTTATTTAAAAGTGGACTTGAATTAGTTATAAACATATATTGCAAATTCTAGTGTAAACACGAAGTAAAAAAAAAAGTATAACTGATATGCTAAGGAAAGAAAATGCAATAATATATTAAATTAAAACTTAGAAAGCCATAGAAAGACTGAAGATAAAATTAGGATATTGACAGTCATATTGCATTAACGGAAAGAGATTGTTAGACCCAACTCTATGTTGTCTACAAGAAACCCATTTGAACTATAGACACATATGGATTAAAAGTAAATTGATATAGAAAAATATACCATGCTAACACTATTCAAAAGAAAGCAGCTGTATTAATTTTAGAAAGAACAGACTTCAAAGCAAGAAAATTTATTAGGAATAAAGAGGGGCATTACATAATGATAAATGGATCACAGCTCTAGGAAAACATAACATGTATAAACCTATCAACAGTGCTTAGGGAATTCAACATTCACAAGGGAATAACTAATAGAAATGCAAGGAGAAATAGATGAATCTACTATTATAGTTGAAGAATTCAACAGATCCAGCAGACAAAAAATCAATAAGGATATAGTTGACTTCAACACCACTATCTATCAACTGGATATAATGGGCATCAATAGACTACTTCACTCAACAACAGCAGAATACACTTTCTTCTCAGGCTCACATGGATCATTCACCACAATAGACCACATTCTTGGCCATAAAAAACACCTTAAATTTAAAAGCATAGGAATTATGCTTGCTGGTGTGGCTTAGTGGTTGAGTATCAACCTACGAACCAGAAGGTCACAGTTCAATTCCCAGTTAGGGCACATGGGTGCATGCCTGGGTTGTGGGCTTGATTCCAGTGTGGGGTGTGCAGGAGGCAGCCAATGATTCTCTCTCATCATTGATGGCTCTATCTTTCTCTCCCTTTCTCTCTCTGGTATTAATAAAACTACATATTAAAAATTATAAAAGCATAGAAATCATACAATGTCTGCTTTCAGACCACAAGGGAATTAAGCTAGAAATCAGTAACAGAAAAGATACAAGTAATATATCCCAATTGAAGATTAAACAAGACACTACTAAATTGTTGAAGAGTGAACAAGACACTACCTCAAAAGAAACTGAAATATATTTAGAACTAAATGAAAATGAACACACAATTTACCAAAATTTGTGGAATGAAACAAAAGGGTTTAGATAAAAGTATATATCATTGAATGCATATATCAGAAAAGAATATCTAAAATCAGTCATTTAAACATCTTAAGCAACTAGAAAAAGAGTAAATTAAATCCAAAATAAACAGAAAACATAAGAAAAACAGAACAGAAAGCAATGGAATTAAAAAGAGGAAATCAATTCAGAAAGTCAACAAAACCCAAAGCTGGTTCTTTAAGATCAATAAAATTGATAATCATCTATCCAAGTTAACTGAGTAAAAAAGAGAGAGGACACAAATTACTAATATTAGAAATAAAAAGGGGGATATCACTATAGACCCCATGGACATTAAAAGGATATAATCAAGGAGTACTATGAACATTATAACCTCAAATTCCATAACCTAAATGAAATGGACCAATTCCTTGAATACCACAATCTGTCAAATTCACACACAAAAAATAGACAACTCGAATAGGCCTATATTTAATGAAGAAATTAAATCAATAATTAATAACCTTCTCAGAAAAAAACAGGACCAGACAGGTTCACTGGTGATTTCAACTAAACTTTTGAAAAATAATACCAAATGCTCTAAATTTCTTTTAAGAAGACAGAAGCAAAAAAAATAATAATTTGTAACTCATTCATGAAGCTCACATTCCCTTAATACCAAACATAACAAACACATTACCTGAAAACTATAAAGCAGTATGACTCATAAATGCAAAAATCCCCAATAAAATATTAGTAAATCCAATCTAACAGTGCATGAAAAGAATTACACACCATGACCAAATGAGCTTTATTCCAACTATGTGAGACTGGTGCAACATTGAAAATCAATTAATGTAATCCATCACATCAACTAGCTAAAAAAGAAAATCACACAATCATATCAATAAATATAGAAAAAAACATTTGACAACATTTAACACCCATTCATGATAAAAACTCTCAGTAAACTAGGAACAGAGGGATACTTCTACAACTTTATAAAAAGTATCTACAAAAAAAAAAAAACAACCCTACAGCTAACATCATACTTAATGGTGGGAAACTCAAAACATTTCCCACTAAGATCAGTAACAAAGAAAGGATTTCCTCTCTCGCCACTGTCTTTCAACATCATACAGGAAGCCCTAACTAATGCAATAAGACAAAAAAAAAAAGAAAAGTATGTGGTATCAATGTAACTCCTATCAAAATCCCAATGGCGTTTTTCACAGAAATAGAACAAAGAATTGTAAAATTTGTTGGAACCACAGAAGACCTGAACAGCTAAAGCAATCTTGAGAAAAAGAACAACGCTGATTTCAAACTATTACAGAGTTATAGTAATTAAGGCGGTATTGTATTGGCATAAAAACAGACAACACAGATCAATAGAACAGAATAGAGAACCCAGAAATAAACCAACACATATATGGTTAATTTACAACAAAGGAGCCAAGAATATACAATGGGAAAAGGATAGTCACTTCAATAAATTGTCTTGGAAAAAGTGGAAAACCACATGCCAAAGAATGAAACTGGACGGCTATCTTACACTATACACAAAAATTAACTCCAAATGGATAAAAGACTTGAACATAAGACCTGAAACTATAAAACTCCTATAAGTAAACATAGTTGGTAAGCTTCTTGACATAGGTCTTGGCAATCTGACACCTAAAGCAAAAGCAAAAATAAACAAATGGGACTACATCAAATTAAAAAAGCTTCTGTACAGCAAAGAAAACCATCAACAAACTAAAAAGGCAACGTCCTAAATAGGAGGAAATATTTGCAAATCACCTATCAGATAAGGGGTTAACATCCAACGTATACAAAGAACTCATACAACTCAACAGCAAAATAATAATACTGATGGCCAACAGGTTCATGCTCAACATAATTAATCATCAAGGAAATGCAAATCAAAACCATAATGAGTTCCTATCTCTCACCTGTTAGAAGGGCTATTATCAAAAGACAAGAAATAAGTGTTGGTGACACCATGGAGAAAAAGAAGCCATTGATTACTGTTAGTGGGAATGTAAATTGGTGCAGTTACTATGGAGGTTCCTAAAAAATGAAAAATAAAAATACCATATGATCCAGCAATTATATTTCTGGGTATTTATCTGAAGAAAACAAAAACACTAACTTGAGAAGATATAGGTACCTTCATATTTATTACGGCATTGTTTACAACAGCTAAGTTATAAAAACAACCCAAATGTCCATCAATAGATAAATGGATAAAGAAATTGTAGTGTATAGATACAATGGAATACTATTTGGCCATAAAAAAACACAAGGAAATCCTATCATTGGCAAGCACACGGACTTTGAAGGCATTACGCTAAGTAAATTAAGAGTGGGACAAATACTATATAATCTCTCTGACTTGTGGAATCCATAAAACAAACAGAAAAACTCAGGCTCATAGATACAGAGAACAGATTGGTGGTTGCCAAAGGCAGGGATGAGAGAAGAAATTAGCAAAGTAGCAAAAGAAATTCAATGGAAACAAGACAATCTTTTAAACAAATGCTTCTGGAACAACTGGACATTCACATGTCAAAAAAATCTCTCTCTATATATAAAAAGCCCATGGCTCTAATGGCGTAACAACCAAAGACTGGCATGGCTGGGAGCGCAGGTGGGGCACGAACAGGTGGGCGGGTCTGTGTAATTTCAAGTGCTGGCCTTCTTGTAAAAATAAGTCTAAACAGACTTTACACCTGCACAAAAAGTAATTCAAAATGAATAACAAACCTGCATTTAAAATGAAAAACTATAAAACATTAGAAGACAACATAAAATAAAGCTAGATGACCTTGGGGTTTGCTATGACCTTTTAGATATAAGACCAAAGGCTTGATCAATGAAGGAATAATGGATAAGCTGGACTTCATTAAAATTTACAACTTGTGATATGTGGAGACAATGTCAAGAGGATGAGAAGACAAGCCACAGACTCTTAGATAATATTTGCAAAAGAAACATCTGATAAAAAGACTGTTATCTAAAATATACAAAAAACTCTGAAAACTCAATAATAAGAAAACCAACAGGCTGGTTTAAAAGTGGGCCAAAGACCTTACTTAGCCAACTTAAATAAGACTTGCATCAGACAAATAAGCATATAAAAACATATTCTACATCACAAATCATCATGGAATTGCAAATGAAAACAACTAGATACCACTACACTTGTATTATTAGAATGGCCAAAATCCAAAATACTGGCACTACCAATTGATGGTGAGCGTGTGGGGCAGCAAGAGTTCTCACAAATTGCTGGTGGAAATGCAAAATGCCTGTCACTTTGGAAAACAGTTTGGTGGTTTCTGACAAAACTAACAGCTATGCTTCTTGGTACTAATCCAAAAAAAGTTAAAAACTTATGTCTACATTAAAACCTGCAAACAGGTGTTTTCAACAGCTATTCATAATTGTCAAAACCTGGAAGCAATGAAGATGTCCTTCAGCTAGTGAATGGATAAAGGGTATATATTCAGACAATGGATATATTCAGCAGTAAAAACTAGCTATCAAACCATGAAAAGACATGGAGGAAACTTAGGTGCATATTACCAAGTAAACGATGCCAAACTGAAAAGGTTGTATGATTCTAACATACGATTCTACTATATGATAATGACATTTAAACACAGTGAAAAGATCAGTGGTTTCCAGGAGCTGGGGCGGGCGGGGGGGGAAGTAAGGATGAACAGACAGACCACAGATGATTTTTAGGGCAGTGAAACTACTGTGTCTGATACTGTAATGGTGGGTATATGTCATTATAGATTTACCCAAACCCACTGAATATATAAAACCAAGAGTGAACCCTAATGTACACTATGAACTTCGTGTGGTAGTGGTATGTAAATTGGAATAAATGTACCACTGTACTGGAAGATGTTGACAATGGAAGAGGCTGTACATGTGTAGGGGTAGTGGGTATATGGGACATCTTTGTACCTTCTGCACAGTTTTGCTAATACAGAACTGCTCTAAAAAGTAGTCTTTTTTTTAAATCAAGGAAATAATAATACAGGATCCAGGATAGTGGTTATATAGGATGTGGGAGGCAGGGGGTTGGGATTAGAAAGGAACCTATTAAAGATATGTTATTAACCTTCTGATTCTCATATGGGTGGCTTGATGTGTTTATTATTAATAAATAAGCATATAAATACATATTTAGGTAAGTCTTGCAAGGAGCCATGGATGAGATTGTGTAATGAACAAAGGGTTAGGATTAATCCAATTCTGTGTACTAGAGATCCACTAAATGTATAGAAAAAGAATAACCAACTTTCTGCCCTAGCCAGTTTGGCTCAGTGGGTAGAGTGACAGCCTGCAGACTGAAAGATCCCAGGTTCGATTCCAGTCAAGGGCATGTATCTTGGTTACAGGGATATGCCCAGTAGTAGGTGTGCAAGAGGCAGCTGATTAATGATTCTAACTCTCTATCCCTCTCCTTTCCTTTCTTTTAAAAAAAATCAATAAAATATATTTTTAAAAAAAGAATAGGCAACTTTCTGATTAAGTATAGTTAGAAGAAAGAAAAAATCAGGCAATTAACCTAAGAGCCCAAGGGCAGGTATGGGACAGTTATAGGAAGAAATTTGTCCCCCTGAGACTCATCTCTAATAAGTTTTGTAATAATGGAATGAGAAATAGGGAAGCAAGGTATAACATTTTGCACCTTTCCATAAGTCCTTTCATAGCCCATGAATCCTGACAGCACCGCTGTGAGGTAGGTAGGAATTATTATTCCCATTTTCCAAAAGGAAACATCCGAGGCTTAGAAAGGAAACATCAGAAACTTAGCAAGAGCAAGCATTTCCCCAGGGCACAGCCAGCCCTAGTGTTCTAAATCCACTCTTTTTCAACTACATCATACTGCCTTCCTTGAGGTTAAGGCTTGCATGCACTCCAGTTCTCTGCAGATGGAGATTTATCTAATGCAGTGATTTTCAACTGATGTGCCGCAAGAATTTTTAAAACAGGCAATATACCTATCTAGTCAGGGATACTGACCTCTTTACCCTTAAATGGTCAAATTGAAAAAGGACAATAGCCAACACAACAACAGCTATCTGGTGTGAATAAATCAAAATTATACTTTTTTTCCCCCTTTGGTCAAATCAGCAAAAAATATAATTTTTAGTGTGCCATAGAATGTTAGTAATTGGCTTATGTGTGCCATGAGATGAAAAAGGTTGAAAATCGCCAACCTAAGGTATTAGAATTAACAGATAATCTACATTTGTAATTATTTTTTATTAGAAATTATTTTCTTTAAATTTACTTCTTTTTCAATGAATATCAAATGTGAATTTCTGTTTACGGCTGACCCCATTAATCTGAATACAGGCTACTCATCTTAAGATGCTGTTTTTTTCTATTTGGCTAAAGATACAAAAAGATTGCCATACTGACACAATTTACAAAGCCAACAATGATATCAGCTCATCTGAGATCTGTCCAGCAATACCCAAAGGACCAGAGTGGTAATAAAATATGTTGGGTAGCTGATAAAATATTTATTTATTGCACTAAACCAAAAGCATACATGGCTTAGGATGACAGGGAATAGGAATTATATCTAAATGGCTCTTTTCAATAGCCTGGCAGTTAAGCCTAAAGTAGACATTTAACAAATGCCTACTAATTGTTGATCTGCAAAGTTGCAGAGAGATTCAGACACAGAGTGGCATTCTGAAGTCGGCATGGATTTTCTCTATCACCTTTGAAAAATATTAGGTATCTTTGAAAACCATTCTGACTTTGCATTGAGCAAACAAGGTAGAGAGTTCCTCATAAGATTCCTAGTTTGACTGACTGTAGTTGAGGGGAAGAGTTCCCAAAATCAATAAGAGTTACTTGCTGAGCATGTGTGCCAGGCATTGTTCTAAGGGCAAACGTAATCTTCTCAACAACCCAGTAAGTATCAATAAATACTAAACTCAATTTTCAGATGAGATTGATTCACAGAGTTAAGAAACTTGCCAAAAGTCACACAGCTATTAATTGACACAAATGGAATGAAATAATCTATCAAATGTGCATGCAGCGTGTCCAACTATGTTAGCCTGTGTTGAGGGATACAGACCCACTATTTAATTGTTGAGTTGTAACACATACAGGGGTGGGCAAACGTAGGTCTACAATAGTATTACAAATAAGTACAATGATTAATAAATAATAATACAAGAATAAACTCTGTTTTGTGTGTTCACAACTATAAACATACTTTTGCCAACTCCTGTGTACCAAATAATGAAAAACAACCAACTGTTAAATTATGCACAGCTAACTATAGCTGCCATCTCAGTAGATGGTACCACTAGTACAAAGTTGCCCAGGCTAGAGACATAGGAGTTATCATTGATTCTTCTCTTTCTTTTCATTCCCATGAGCAAATACTGTTGGTTTTATTTTAAAAGTGGGTCTCAGATCCAGCCATTTCTCAGCACCTTCTTTCCTTCCACCCTAATCCACAATACCATCCTCTCACCTGGATTTTAGCAAAAGCCTACTAATTGGATTCCCTGCACCTACACTTGCCCAACTATAAATTCTTCTAGAAGACTCTATTTTAAACTAAAAAAATGAGATCCTATTACATCTATTCAAAATTCCTTATCATGTCCATCAAGGCCTTATGCAGTCTGGCTTCTATTAATCCCCTGACCTCATCTCCTTCCTCTCTCCCCTCCCCAAATCATTCCAGCTTCACCCATCTTGCTTTTCCTTGAACAGAACAAACTTGCTCCTTTGAATTTTCTGCTTCCTCACTCGACTTAGATATTTAAATAGCACATCCTGCTTAGGTTTTGGTAACTACCCTGTAGAAAATAATTTTACCTTGAGAAGAAACCAAGATGGCAGCATAAGTGAACACCTAAACTGCTGCCTCACACAATTTCAAAACTACAACTAAAAGACAGAATGGACACTATCCAGAACTACAGGAAAGCTGGCTGAGTGAAAATTCTACAACTAGAAGGAATGAGAGGGGCTCATGGAGACTTAGAGGAACTGCAAAAAGCTGAGACACAAAAACACAAGTGTGGAGAGAACAGGTGGCGGGGGGGTCTGGCTGGCTTCCTCTAGTGGGAGGGAGATGGAAACTCCCGGCTGCACTGAACTCCATATCCTACTGCACTGAACCCCAGTTCTGGGCGAGACTCATGCAAGGGGAGTCTGGACTGTCGTGGAAAGGCAGGGGAGCACGGAACCTTAGGGGAGCTGCGAAAAGGCAGAGATCTGCAGGTGCGCACACCACTCCACACAGAGAGGGCGGACTGCTGATTGTGCTGCAGGCTTTCTCTAGGGGGAGAGGGAGAGAACCTTCCAACTGCGCTGAACTCCACTTCCGACTGCACTGAACCCCAGTTTCAGGCGAGACCCTGGGAACCCACACTCATATGGGTCCCTGGAGCACAAGGGAACCAGAAAGGCAGAGGTCTGGAGGTGGGCCTGTGCACAGAAAAGGCTGCAATGATTACCCAGAGACACGGAGACCCAGGGGCTGCATGGGTGGAGCTGACTGGAAGCCAAGGCTGTCTCTGCTCAGCCCAGAGACTCCACTGTATCCAAGCTCAACAGAGAGGCTTTTGCAATTTTGCATGTCTTGTATGATAAGGCTGACTCTAGCACAGAAGTTCTTCAGGTGTAGCAAAAATGCAGAGACAAAAGAACAGATCACAAATGAAAGAAATGGAGGAAAACAAACTACTGAATATAGAGTTCAAAACCACACTTAAAAGGTTTTTCAAGAATTTTCTAGAAAAGATGGATAAATTTAGTGAGACCCAAGAGGAGATGAAAAAGGACCAACTAGAAATTAAACATACACTGACTGAAATAAAGAGACCTAATAGCAGACTAGAAGAACGTAAGAATCAAGTCAAAGATTTAAAATACAAAGAAGCAAAAAACACTCAATTGAAAAAGCAAAAAGCAAAAAGAATCAAAAAATGTGAAGATAGTGTAAGGAGCCTCTGGGACAACTTCAAGCATACCAACATCAGAATTATGGGGATGCCAGAAGAAGAGAGAGAGCAAGATACTGAAAACCTATTTGAAAAATAATGACTGAAAACTTCCCCTACCTGGTGAAAGAAATAGACTTACAAGTCCAGGAAGTGCCCAGAACCCGAAATAAAAGAAATCCAAAGAGGACCACATCAAGACACATCATACTGAAAATGCCAAGAGCAAAAGACAAAGAGAGAATATTAAAAGCAGCAAGGGAAAAACAGTTAATTACCTACAAGGGAGCACCCATATGATTTTCAGCTGATTTCTAAACAGAAACTATGCAGGCCAGATGGGAGTGGCAAGAAATATTCAAAGTGATGAATAGCAAGAACCTACAACCATGATTATTCTACACAGCAAAGCTATCATTCAGAATTGAAGGTAAGATGGAGAGCTTCACAGATAAGAAAAAGCTAAAGTAGTTCATCAGCACCAAACCAGTATTATATGAAATGCTGAAAGGTATTCTTTAAGAAGAGGAAGAAGAAAAAGGTGAAGTTAAAAATTAGGAACAAATCATATCTATCAACAAGTGAATCTAAAAATCAAGTGAATTGAAAATCTGATGAACAGAATAAACTGAATATAATAGAATCAGGGGCATAGAAAGGAAGTGGACTGACAATTCTCAGGGGAAAGAGGTGGGGAGTGTGCAGGGAGAAACTGGACAAAAATCATACACCTATGGATGAGGACAATGTGGGTCAGGGGGAGGTTAAGGGCAGAGAGAGGGGTGGGAACTGGTGGAGGGGATCTATGGGAGGAAAAAAGAGGAATAAATGAATGTAATAATCTGAACAATAAAGATTTATTAAATAATAAAAAATAAAATAATTTTACCTTACATACTTCTCATATCTCATTTACAATATTGACTGTGAAAAAAAACAACTTGGGATGTTTTAAGATAGGATAAAGTGCAACTGAAATATTCAATAACAACAACATGGAAGATGGGAGAGATATTACTTAAGGAAAACATAGTATTTCTTAAAATTAAACTCTGATAAAAACAAAAGGCTCCCCAAAAGCAATATAACAAAAAAAAAAATACAAACCTAAATCATTGTAACTTTGGAAGAAATTCTTAAAGAAGATAGGATAAAGTACAAACCATAAAGGAGTGAAGGTAAGAACATTAAAACCTTAGATGTTAAAAAGACATCATAAATAAGAAATAAGCAACTAGCCTAGAGGTAAAACACATTTAACCAACAACAAATTAACACCTAGAATATGTGAAGTATTTCTACAAATCGCTAAGAAACTATTAAACCCTGTAGAAAAGTGGACAGTGGATACAGACAAGCAATTCACAGCAGAGGTAATCTGAATGGTCAGCAGACATAGGAAAAGATCCCTAATATTACCAGTAACAGGGAAATGCATATTAAAACAATGAGAAGATAGCATTTCCTTCTTCTTAGACTGGCAAATTTAAAGAGACTGACAATGCCAATGGTTGACAAGGATGCAGGAAAATTAGAGCTCATGTACATGGCTGGTGGGGATATAATTTGATATATTCACTTTGGAGAGCAATTTAGAAGTACCTAGTAAAATTAAAAGATGACCCAGAAATTCCATCTAATGTAAATGCCCTAGAGAAACTCTGGTACATGTGTGTAAGAAGACTTCTATGACATTTATAAACTTGCAAATCACCTAAATGTTCTTGAAGAGAAAAAAAAGAGTAATAAATCTGGCACTATCTCATATACGGGAATATTATTCAAGCATTAAATGAATAATTTAGCTTTACTTGCTTTAACAGGAATAAATCTCAAAACAGAGTGAGGAAACTAGTTATAGATTCTTATGACTTATTCATCATAGTGCTCCCTTCCCTGAATGAGAGGATCAGAGAGGATGTCCCAGAAGAAGTATAATATCACCCATGTAAAACTGTTAAAACATACCAAGATACTTTTCTTTAAAGCATGTGTATATTAAAGCAAAGCTGGGAATAACACAAATCAATTTAATAACAGTGGTCGCCTCTGGGAAGGCAAAATGGAAAATCACATCAGAAAGGGGACTTCAACCCTATCTGTAATATTTATTTCTGAAACAAACATTGCAAGTTATTAGTGTTCAATTTGGGTAGGGGATATTTATTACATTATTCTTTGTAGTTTTCTATATATTTCAAGGAAGTCAAGAATAAAGAAAGGAAAAATAATGCTATACAATAAATATAATGCAGGAAGAAAGAAGGAACCAACAGAAACTCTTGAGCAGAGAATGTTCATATAAAAACCTGGTAAGAAAATTAAGTAACTTAAAAGTGAATAATTTCTATTTCATTCCAATATATGGGTTTTTAAAAAAATAAATATTTACTGTTCAGATTATTACAATTGTTCTTTTCCCCCCATAGCTCCCATCCACCTGGCTCCCATCCTTCCCTCTGCCCTTACCTCCCCCACATTGTCCTCATCCATAGGTGTAAGATTTTTGTCCAGTCTCTCCCTGTAACCCCCCTCCCTGTTTCCCCCTGAGAATTATCAGTCGACTCCCTTTCTGTGCTCCTGATTCTATTATATTCACCAGTTCATTCTGTTCATCAGATTTTATTCACTTGATTTTTAGATTCACTTATTGATAGACATGTATTTGTTGTTCATAATTTTTATCTTTACCTTTTTCTTCTTCTTCCTCTTCTTAGAGAGTACTTTTCAGCATTTCATATAATACTGGCTTGGTGCTGATGAACTCCTTTAGTTTTTTCTTCTCTGTTAAGCTCTTTATTTGCCCTTCAATTCTAAATGATAGCTTTGCTGGGTAGAGTATTATTCTTGGTTGTAGGTTCTTGCTATTCATCACTTTGAATATTTCTTGCCACTCCCATCTGGCCTGCATAGTTTCTGTTAAGGAATCAGCTGAAAATCATATGGGTGCTCCCTTTTAGGTAATTAACTGTTTTTCTCTTACTGCTTTTAATATTGTTTGTCTTTTGCTCTTAGCATTTTAATTATGATGTGTCTTGGTGTGATCCTCTTTGGATTCCTTTTGTTTGGGGTTCTGTGCACTTCCTGGACTTGTAAGTCTGTTTCTTTCACCAGGTGGGGGAAGTTTCCAGTCATTATTTCTTCAAATATGTTTTCAGTATCTTGCTCTCTCTCTTCTTCTGGCACCCCCATAATTCTGATGTTGGTACACTTGAAGTTGTCCCAGAAGCTCCTTACACTATCTTCATATTTTTGGATTCTTTTTTCTTTTTGCTTTTCCAGATGAGTGTTTTCTGCTTCTTTGTATTTCAAATCTTTGACTTGATTCTTTAATTCCTCTAGTCTGCTGTTAGGTCTCTGTATAATATTTTTTTATTTTAGTCAGTGTATGTTTAATTTCTAGTTGGTCCTTTTTCATCTCCTCTTGGGTCTTGTTAAGTTTATCCATTTTTTCTAGGAAATTCTTGAAAACCCTTATAACCATGGTTTTGAACTCTATATCCAGTTGTTTGTTTTCCTCCACTTCTTTTGTTTATGATCTGTTTTTTTTTTTTTGTCTCCACATTTTCGCTGCTTCCCTGAGTTGGTAGAGTAGCTTTGTGTGTTAGATGTTCATTTGGCCCAATAGCTCTACCTCCCCAGTTACCTGAGGTGGACTCTCTTGGTGCACCCCTTTGTGGACTGTGTATACAGCCTTGTTGTAATTAAGTCTTGATTGTTGTTGGTGTTGGTATTACTGGGGGAATTGACCTCCAAGCCAATTGGTTGTGAGGATCAGCTGTGTCTGTGTCCAGAGAAATTCTGTGCTGGACTCAGCCTTAAGACTTGCAAGATTGTAACAGCCTCTGTGCTGGGCTTGGATGTGGCAGAGTCTCAGGGCTGAGCAGATAGCATTGGCTTCCTGTCAGCCCTGCCCTACATAGCGGCCTCTGGGTCTCAGTACCTCTCTGTAATTGCTGTTGCCCTCTCTAATGCACCCATGTGCACGCATCTCCAGACCTCTGCCTTTCTGGCTCCCCTGAATTTCCATGTGCTTCAGGGAACCTTATGATTCTGGGTCCCCAGGGTCTCACCTAAAATGGGTTTAGTGCATTGGATCTGGATTTCAGTACAATTGGAAGGTTCTGTTTTCCTTCCACTAGTGAAAGCCCAGGTCCCAATCAGCAGTCAGTCCTCTTTGCATGAACCTCCAGACTTCTGCCTTTCGTGGCTCCCCTAAGTTTATGTGCACTCCTCCCTTTTCACAACATTCCAGATTCCCCTGTATGAGTCTCACCCAGAACTGGGGTTCAGTACAGTCAGAAGTGGGGTTCAGTGGAATTGGGAGTTTCCATCTCCCTCCTGCTAAAGGAAGCCAGCCAGACTCTCCGCCGCCTGTTCTCTCCACATGCGTGTCTCCATACCTCAGCTTTTTGCAGCTCTTTGGAGTCTCCATAAACCCCTCTTTTCTTCTAGTTGTAGAATTTCCACTCAGCCAGCTTTCCTATAGTTCTGGATGATGTTCTTTCTGTCTTTTAGTTGTTTTGAAATTGTTGTGCGAGGCAGCAGTTTATGTGTTCACCTATGGCGCCACCTTGGTTTGTCCTCCCAATATATGTTTTCTTTACAAAATATTCTTAAGATATAAGGATGCAAACTTGTCTCTGCAAGAAAGTACACTTGCTTAAAGCAGACTAGTGTGTGCTCTACTGTGGTTGCACAGCCCAGCCTCACAGCGCTGTCAGTATAGACCCTGCTCTTTTCTACTGCCTTCTTCCAGACAGTTTTTTATAGTTGAAAACAACCAGCAAGCCTTTGATGAGCTTGACAAAGAGCACTTTATTTTAAATCTATTAGGTATGAGTAACTGACCACAGATGACTGAATTTGCATAAGTATTTTCTTCAGGGACAACTTACCCACCTAAAAACCTACCTATCATGTGTGTTCTCTTAGTGGGGAGACCACAAGCCCTCCTGATGCCAAGACTCAAGGAAACACCTCAATGCCTTAACTGTTCCCCCTGGCATTAACAAGAGCTGCATTTTTGAAAGTGTTGGGGTGAGTAGGGGACCCCCAAAGAATTCATGTGTGTTAAAAACCCAATGAGGAACAATTGGTGATTTTTATGCAAACACTAAATAATTCTTAATAAAAAAAAATATCTCTATTTTGGAATCCCAGGCAAAAAAAAAAAAAAAACAAGAAAAAAAAAACGTACACTTGTTAGAAACTGTGGTAGATCATATATGGCCAAGAATTCTTTACCAGTGCTCCTGTTCTGAGGGAGGAGGTCTAATTTTCTTTCTCTTGAGCCCAGAATGGCCTTATGACTTACTTGATCAATAGAATGTTGCAAAAGCAATATTTAGATGTCATCAGAAGCCCTGTGGTTTCCACCCAGGCTCTTGGAGCATGATCAGTGGCAGCTAATCGCCACATAATGAGTTCCACTATTCTAGGACCTTCATATTATGAAGAAGCTGGAGAGAGCCCCACAGAAGATCTATGTGGAAAAACAAAGAGAAAGTGAGAGATGCCTGACTAGCCTTCAGATGATCCTGCCATTCCAGCCCAGGTACCAGACCTGTGATTGAAAAGCTTTCTGATGATTCCACATCTGGCCACCAAGAACTCTCCAAAGAATCTCAAACAATCCACAAAACTATGAGAGATGAGTTGCTGTATTTAGGCCACTAATTTAGAGTAGTTTGACTTTTCAACATTTGATAACCAGTATAGGAAGAAGAGTTAGGCTTAGTCTTTTCTTGAAATGCTGTGTTTGAAGTGTCCACACAGCATGGAAGTATTGGCACCCTGCAGTCAGATAAACATGGTATTGGAGCCCTAAGGAAGCATCGTCATCCTCATGAATGAAGTCACCTGCTTTGGCCAGATAGTGCACCAGCTCCTGGGAATGAAAAAATCCAGTAAACAGAGCCCTCAACCTCATGAAATCATCTAATGGGCAGGGAAGATAAGTGATGTGACTCAGAGGACTGCAGGAAATCAGAAAAGCAGCATCTTGATGCTTCAGCGGGGGAGTGATCAGAGATCATTTTTCTGGAAGAGGACTGCTTCAGCTACTGCTGAAGGACAAATGCTTGGTCCCAAGCATGGCTTCTCCCAAGGAAATAAAGGCACAGACACTGAGAGTAGATAAGATTATGGATGAGTTCCATCATTTCCGGGAACCTGAAATCAATAACTAAGCAAATTGCATTGCTTTGGCAACTGCCCCACTAGGTAATTGATATATTAATCTCAGAAGAACTTAGAAAGGACCCTGCCTACATTACTTTAAAAGCTATCAGAAGAAAACAAAATGCAAAATAGAATATGCAAATTCATTTGTTCATTTAGCATTTTCCAAGGTTATATTTCATTTGAAACCCCCTGTACTGGCTATCCTATTACAAAAATATATAAAAGCCATGGCTTTGCTTTTTGGGGGGAGAGCCTATATTTTTATAGTTTAAGAAGTGCTTGTTCTTCATCAGTACTCTCTGAAGTAGATTCAACTACAGTGGTACCTCGAGATACGAGTGCCCTAACATACAAGATTTTTGAGATACGAGCCGTCGAGCGAGCGAGCGAGTGATTTTTGCTTTGAAATATGAGCAACAGTTGAGATACGAGTAATTGCGCAGATCAGCCGGCTGCACACGACCCACCAGTTTACTGCGACTCGAGCGTCTCATAATTTCCCACGCCTCAAGGTTACGGAACAAATTAAACTCTATCTCAAGGTACCACTGTATTCCATTTTATAGATATTAATACTGAATTTCAGGACCAGTGAGTAACTATCCCAAGGTCACAAGCTGGTAAAGAGAATTTAGAGTCACATAAAATAATCTGTTCTTACTAGGATTGCCTTTCCTTCAAGAAGGTTCAGTGGAAGTGGGCAAACCAAGTTCATGTCTATGAGACTGTGAAAAAAAACACTGGAAAACAATGAAATGGACACAGGCAGAGAAGTGGGATCTGGAGGAGGGAGGACTCTTGGGGCCAGCTTTGGTGGCAGTGCGTTTTGAGCCAGATTCTGTGGAAAGTGGTAAACTTATTTTGATGGGGGAAGGGAAGAGTGTGGACAGGAGGGCAGCACTGGTTTAACTGGAGTGAACTAGGGAGAAATGACTCCTGCATTTTTGTAGTTTTCACAGGAGATTTTTCCTTTTGGCAATGCTTGGACAGATATTTTTTTTTTTAATTTTTATTGCCGAGGGAAGAGGGCAGCGCTATTGGCATCTAGTGGGTAGAGATCAGAGATGCTGCTAAACACCCTACAATACACAGTACTATTTTCCACAACAAGGAATTATCTGGCTAAAATGTCAATAGTTGAGAAACTATGTAGGTTGAGAAGTAGTGATCTGCACATTTTTAACACATTGTATTAGGGCTCTCAAGAGAAACAGAACCAACAAGGTGTGCCTATATCTATACCTATACACATATTCTACAGACTTTTCTATAGATATACCTATACATATAGACTATATATACATACCTGTATCTATATAGAGGTATGGAACAGGAGCTATATATAGACTATAGTAGTACTTCGAGATACAGGTTAATTCGTTCCATAACCTTGAGGCGTGGGAAACTATGAGACGCTCGAGTCGCAGTAAACTGGTGGGTCATGTGCAGCTGGCCGATCCGCACGATTACTCGTATCTTAACTGTTGCTCGTATTTCAAAGCAAAAATCGCTCGCTCGCTCGACGGCTCGTATCTCAAAAATCTGGTATGTTAGGGCACTCGTATCTCGAGGTAACACTGTATATCAATATCTTTGTCTCATGTATATATAAACTAAATATAGATTATCTATAGACTATACCTGTGTATAGACTATATCTATATCTAGACTATATATAGAGTTCTATACTATATATAATACCTCTGTATAAAGTCTATCTTTGTCTGCATCTATAGAGATGTATGGAGCAGGAGTTGTGAGAACTGGCAAGTCTCAACTCTGTAGGGCAGGGTAGAAATTCCAGCAGGAGTTGATGTTGC
The DNA here is from genome assembly GCA_011751065.1 of Lasiurus cinereus. Classification (NCBI taxonomy): domain Eukaryota; kingdom Metazoa; phylum Chordata; class Mammalia; order Chiroptera; family Vespertilionidae; genus Lasiurus; species Lasiurus cinereus. The sequence continues at coordinate 16,817,103 of JAAGEH010000125.1, forward strand.
AGTTTTGAGTCTGAAGGCAGTTTTCCCTGAAGACTTGAGAGGTCTTAGTCTTATCTCTTAAAGTGAACTGATGGATGAGCCCATCCACATAAAGAGGGTAATCTGCTTTACTTAATGTCTTCTGATTTAAAAGTTAGTTACATCTAAAAACCCCTTCACAGCAACGTCTAGATTGCTCTTTGACCAAATAACTAGGCATCGTAGCTTTGCTCAGTGGACACATAAATTTAACCATCACACACATGTAACCTGCGAAACTCCTGTGAGGTCAAAATTTCACTCTTGTTTTAAAGATAAAGAAAGTTAAATTCAGAGAAGTTAATGAATTTGCCCATAGTTGCACAGCTAATATTACTAACAGTTAACCAATTTCGAGCACTTAGCAGTGAACAGGTGCTGGGCTAGCAACTCTAAGTCATTAATTGAATTGAGGCAGCTATTATTTTTATCATCTCTATTTTACAGATGAGAACACAAGCAGAAAGGCAATGCAAATTCCCAGAGCCAAGCAGTTTTTAAAGAACAGAGCCAAAGTTTAAAGCAAGGCGGTTTAGCTCCAGAGCCCATACCCTAATCCAGTGGTTCATTCTCAACCTTTTTAATGCCGTAACCTTTTAATACAGTTCCTCATGTTGTGGTGACCCCCAACCATAAAATTATTTTCGTTGCTACTTCATAACTGTAATTTTGCTATTGTTAATGAATCGTAATGTAAATATCTGTGTTTTCCGATGTCTTGGGCTACAGCAGCAGTTCTCAACCTGTGGAGCCTAATTTGTGGTCCCCATACAGAATCACCAGGAGACTTAGTTGAGACAAATTGCTGGAGGTAAACATTTACATTCCTAACAATCTCCCAAGTGATGCTAATGGAAGTGGCCTGGGAAAACACTGTAAGAACCCTCGCTCTAAATCACTTTGCTATAGGTAACAATGAGCAGGTCTAAGCCAAAGTGCATGCATTCCACAAATTATTTCTGGGTCTTTGGGATATACCAGGTGTAGCGGGTCTGGTCACCAATTCATGTAATAGGAGTAGAGGGGGATCAGTGTTTAGAGGGAGCCACACCTCCACCAGCTGGGTGTCCTACAGTCCAACTCAGTTCTGACACTGCCTGGAGACATCAAATCCCACAGGTTAAGGGCTCAGCCACACAATAGCCCCACTCTCTCCCCACTTTAGATGCCAATCACAAGTCCAGGTGGTCACCTGTGCTTCTAATTTATAGGCTGTAAACCAGAGGTTCCCACAACCCTCTCCTCGGATTCAATTAGTTTTGCCAGAGTGGCTCACAGAACTCAGAGAAATGTTTTACTTACCTTGTTACTGGCTTATTATAAAAGGATACAACTCAGGAACAGGCAGACAGAAGAGATGCATTGGGCAAGGAGGAAAGGACACAGTTTCCATGACCTCTCCCAGCATGCCACACTCAGCATCTCCAGGCACTTGCCAATCCTTTGGGTTTTTATGGAGGCTTCGTTACATAGCCATGATTGATTAACTCATTGGCCATTGGAGATTGAGTCAACCTCCAGCTTTTTCCTTCCCCTGGAAATCAGGGGGTGGGACTAAACCTTTCAACCTTCCATAAATGGTTGATCCCCTAGTAATCAGCCCCTATCCTCAGGTGTTTTCAAGAGTCACCTCATTAACATACAACCAGGGACTCATTGTGAATAAGAAGACACCATTTCACCCTATGGCCCTGAAGCTATTTTAGGAACTGAAGACAGAGCCAAAATATAACCAAAGATCCTCCCATTGCTCTGACTGCTTAGGAAATTCCAATGGTTTGGGGAGCTATGAGCCAGGAATTCTGGAGGAAGACCAAAACATTTATAAATTATAAATCCCAATATCACATAGAGATAAAATGATGACTAGCAGTCCTGCTTCCTGCCCTCAGGACTGCTCCAGGGCCTGTTGGATGAGTCTGTGTCTACAGAAAGAGCTTGGATGGGGAACCTCACTAAGGTCAGGAGGTGCTCCCAGCCGGGGCCCCTCCCCTGGGTGAGGGATCAGGGAGCACACCCCAGAAGACTAACCAGAGACCAGAGACAGAAGCAGGAAATAGGCTGGGGATTCTAAGGAGAAAGTGAGGGGAGTCCAAGGCAGGGAGACTAGCATGTACCTGCAGAGGCCCTGAGGGGAAGGAAGTCGCTATATTTTGCTTATATCTCCTCTGTCTCCTTTGGTACAGCAGCATACAATCTGTACAATACATCTGCACCTCGTTTTTTCCTCCTTTGTAAAGCAGGAATGAGAATACCGTATTTCCTGGATTTAAAGTTCCCTTCTCCCGGCATTTTAACATTCATAAAATTGGGATGGGTGTTACTATTGATTTGTTACATTTCCTGCTAGGTTTTTTCTTTTTTTCTTAAAAGCTATTGGGCATCTGGTGGTTTCTCAGAATTAAAAAAAGGTGGAGTCGTATTGGCCTTACCTATCTCCTTAAGACAGTGGTTGGCAAACCTCGGCTCCCAAGCCACATGCAGCTCGTGAGCCAGTTTGCCGCTCTGTTGACTAATGCGTTTGCCAACCTGTTATATACTACCCTTTACCTCTTTGCACACAATATGCCACAACTGCCTACTCCTCACACCTTCCAACTACACAGTAACATTTAGTCTAGTCCAGTGGTCGGCAAACTCATTAGTCAACAGAGCGGCAAACCATGGCTCCTGAGCCGCATGTGGCTTGAAAGCTGCAGTTTGCCGACCACTGCTCTAGGACCGTGTTCAGCAAACTGTGGTTCTTGAGCCGGCTCTTTGGCCCTTTGAGTGTGGCTCTTCCACAAAATACCACGGCCTGGGTAAGTCTGTTTTGAAGAAGTGGCATTAGAAGAAGTTTAAGTTTAAAAAATTTGGCTCTCAAAGGAAATTTCAGTCGTTGTACTGTTGATATTTGGCTCTGTTGACTAATGAGTTTGCCGACCACTGCTCTAGGAGAACAGGAGACTATCAAAGGAGATCAAGACCCACCGTGGCTCTCAGCCCAGCCTGCACTTCAGCATCACCTGGGGAGCTTTTCAATTGCACCAATGCCTGGGCCCCATCCCCGAGATCCTGATTTTATTGATTTGGAGTAGGAACCTGGTGGGTATTGTTTTGAAACCCAGGTGATTCTAATGTACAGTCAAGGCTGAGAACTGATACCATCTCATCCCACCTCAGGAGTCAGCAAATTACCACCTGATTCCTTTTTTGCTACGTACAGATTTACTGGAACACAGCCACACCCACACATTTATTTACCTGCTGTCTAAGGCTGCCTTTTCATCCCAATGGCACAGTGGCATAGTCGCAGCAGAGAAAGTATGGCCCCAGAGTCTAGCATGTTTATCTAGTTCTATCCAGAAAAGCTTTGCCAGACCTTGCTCTACACCAGTGGTTCTCAACCTTTCTAATGCCGTGACCCTTTAATACAGTTCCTCATGTTGTGGTGACCCCCAACCATACTTCATAATTGTAATTTTGCTATTGTTATGAATTATACTGTAAATACCTGTTTTCTGATGGTCTTAGGCGACCCCTGTGATAGTATCGTTCGACCCCCAAAGGGGTCTCGACCCACAGGTTGAGAACCACTGCTCTACACCATTGCTACTCACAGTTCTTATCTCAGCACCCATAGGAGCCTGTTGGAAATTTAGAATCCCAGTCTTAGTGATTCTGCAGGGAAATGTGATCCCCAGGAGGTGTGTGTGCACAGCAAAGTTTGACCAGAGTTCTTCTGATTGCTGCCACCCTCTCCAGCCATGTGTTTGCCCCTCTACCCTGACTCAGGTCTTCACTGCAATGCCACTTCCTCAGCGAGTTCCTCCGCTGTCCTCACAAATTAGTTCTCCTTTGTGATTTTTCTCAGGGCGCCTTATTCTTTTTCTCCACAGCTCATCTCAAATCTGTGGTGAAGCCTCCCCTGGAGTGTTTATTTCATTACTGTCTGTCCTCCCACTAGACTGGCAGCCTCGGAAGGGTGGAGAACGGGTCTCCGGGCCCCCGAAAAGTATAAAGCACACTGGTTGTGCTTCCAAGAAGGGGTTAGGGAAACAGGAAAGGTTAGCTTGGATGTCACCTGATGGAAAAGAACAGAACCAATTACTATGCAGACCAGGGAGGGTGCAGCCTAGAAGATGAGCAGCGAGCTGAGATTTAATTGCCTCTTTTTGCATTTCAGGCTTAAATAGTATTCAATCACACAGAAACGTTGAAGCGCTTTGGTAACCCTCTGAAGAGCAAAGATCCAATTTTACCAGCTGTTCATTAAGCGGACTATCCATATGTATAAATCGAGAATTTAATTAGAAAGGCAGAGGTCCAAGGATGTGATCATTGCTTGAGAAAGTTACATTTCGGACTCTCTCTTCTCTTCCAAGAGAACCAGGAAACTCTTAATTGCCTTTTATTCTTTTTCCCCTCTTAATCACAGCTTGCCTCAACTGTTTGTGTGTGTTGTTGTTTTTTTCAAAGTGCCTTTGGGGAGCGAGCATTTTTGAATAGCTAACTTCTTATATGAAGATTAAACACACCAGCTGCTCTTGTCAAAAGTTGTGGTGTCTTTCAAAACAGAATACAAGTCAAGATGGCCTGAGGCCAACCTCCTCACCAACAGTGAGATGAGATCAACAATTTTACTGGAGAAGAAAACAAGGTCAAAGAAGAAGAAATGTCACAGACTCGAGGTGACTAGAATAATGCTTGCTGTCATTTGTGGGTACCTGGCTAAACAGTCGAGTCAGAGGGAAAGTAGCCTGAATGAGAAGTGTGGAGACATGGGTTCTAGTTTGAACTGAGAGGTCTGAGGCAAATCCTTTACCTTAAACTCTCAGTGACTCGTTTTCCTCATCTGTAAAATGAGGTGATTCTAGTACATTTACTTCTCTGCTCATTTCTTTGTGCTAGGCAACAGGCAGGCAATAGAAGAGTAAAACCAGACATGCTCTTGGTCTTCATGGATCTTTAGTCCATTGAGGAAGCAAGGTATTTTTGAAAGAATTAAATAAAAACAATTATGTTCTGCCCTAGTCAGTTTGGCTCAGTGGATAGAACATCAGCCTGCAGACTGAAGTGTCCTGGGGTTCGATTCTGGTCAAGGACACATGTCAGGGTTGCGGGCTCAATCTCCAGTCTGGGGGCATACAGGAGGCAGCCAATCAATGATTCTCTCTCATCATTGATGTTTCTATCTCTGTCTCCCTTTTCCTTCCTCTCTGAAATCAATGAAAAATATATTTTAAAAATGTTTTATACTGTAAAGAAGAGGTTCTTCTAAGAATCCACAGCCAACCCATCAGTAAGTCTGGTCAACAGTGCCTTCAAAATATATTTCAAATCCAATCACTTCTCACCACCTCCGACCCTGTCCCGACACCAATGATCTTGCCTGGATCACTTACACTCAGAATAAACCTGGGGTCAGCCATCTCCTTCTGCTTGGGGTGGTTCCAGCCTGGTCATCTCTTGTGTACTGGCTGGTGCTAGTGTCATGGCCACAGCTCTGAAAGCAGAGCACATGTCTCCTTTCCGGGGGCGGGGGGAGGCAGGGAGAGGTTTAGCAGGCATACACAATGGATGTAATCACCACCTCTCTTTCAGTGGCCAGTGCCCTACCCAAATCAATAACATTCATGGCTGTGGATCGAGTTGACAATGGAACATCTGTGCCTAATTGTAATAGTCTCCATGAAAAAATGGAAAGAAATGATGGAGCACTGAGAAATAACATAAAGGAACAGATAAAGGAAACTCTCACGCTTTAGGAAAAAACAGGCATCTATCTGAAGTATTTTGCATCTAGGAATACATTTTTATGGACTTACGAGGTGGGTCTCTAACACAGACAATACCATCAACCATCAACTTATTTATATTATTTTCTTTATATAATGACTGTTGATTATAAATGACTATGTGTGCCCAAATAGTTGGAGTTTATAGGGAAAAAAGGACATTCAAAAACTGTGTTGAAGTAGGATAGGGCAGCCCTGCTCTATAAGCTTGACAACTGAATTGCCATAGACTTAGGTTAAGACACCAAAGAGGTAATTCAACAAATAATACCTACAAGTCTTTAAAGTGTCATACAGCTCTCTCAGATGCTAATATACTAATATCCAACCCAAAACATACTTAACTCACTCCCTACCACTAACATCTGAAATGTTCCTTGCCTTAATCATTGACCCATGCAAGTTTGTTAATTTGCTCAGTGTTTGCCTCTATCCAGTCAAATCAACGACAAGTGTACATCAGAGTCGGTGCACATTAACATGACAGGTCCCTGGAGGCCCAGTTATTAGGTGCTAAGGCTGCTGGTTTAGGATGACAGCCATAATCATGGAAAAAGGGAGAAGTCAAGGAGGAATGGCAGTTGGGGAATAATTCATTATGGAAAAATTCTTGGAAAATATACCTCACTGTAGAAACTGGAATCATGGCACTAATCCAGAGAATGCAGATGTTGAAGCTTAAAAAGAAGGATTGTTTGGGAGAAACTGTGTGAGGGAATCAGATGCCGTTATATGTCATTATGTCATTTACATCTCTCCAGATGCACTCTATGCACAGTTTGAAAGGACATCAGGAACACAGGATGCCTTTTAGCTAAATGACAATTTCCTTCCTCTGGGTCCCACCCAAAGTCCCTATATTAAAATGTCATATCAAACATGGTACTTATCTTCCTGAATCCATAGGAACCATTATTTATTGAGTACCAACTATGTGCCAGGAACCAAAAATCCATAATTTCATAAAATCCTCTCAACCACCCTGTGTTTGGATATGGTTTCTACTTTAAATGAGAAAAATAAGTGAGCTGAAATCAAATTCCTTACTAGCTCAGACAACTTATATGACTTGCCTGTATCTAGTAAGGAACCTGATTTCAGCTCATTTATTTATGTAACCGATATGTGCTGACCATCTACTAAGTAGCTAGTACTGAGGGCCTAGTGAACATGAAAGGCAAAGTAGTCACAGTTTGTGGGAGACCACTATGACAGGAGAAGCACTGGGAATTGTGAGGACCACGGGCCTGGCACCTTAACAATACTTTCCCAAAGAATGGACAACTTAGCTAAGTTCTAGTGGGAGATAAGGAGGCAACCAGATTTAGAGTCTAGAGAATACTGTTGCAGGTAGAAGAAATTTCAAATGCAAGTGGCAAGACGTAGGTCTCCTTTAAAAAACTGGAGGATTGGAAATGCTTACAAAGAAATAGGAAGGCATGAGGCAGAAGAGGTAGTAACACTTGGATGGCAGGAGGATTTTGAACCACAATATTATTCAAAGGTAGCTGAGCATTTTAAGTGAGGACAGAAAAGGTTTTAGGAGGGTTGCCAAGGCTGTAATATGGAGGATGCTGGAGAAGGAGCAGGACCAGAAGCAGGGAGGTAGACTGGAAGGCATTGTTGTCTGGAAGAAAGGAAGGACAATGTTTGGGAACTAGGAGCAGAGGTGACGAGAAGGGGGAGTAAATGTTGCAGAGATCCTTAGGAAATAAAATTGTTAGGACTTGGAGATTGATTAGATGGGACTGTTGATGAGGGCTCGGGAGACGGACAGGGCTTGAAGGCTACTCTGGAGTTTTTGGTGGGGTCATTGAGTTGTGCCATTCCTAGAAACAGGGGAGGGCTTGTGGGGAGAAGAGACACTGCTGTGCTGTGTTTGTGGTGAAAGACATTCAAGTGCCGTGTGGGCAGTTAGATACCTGGATCTGGAGTCCTGAGGAGAGGTCTGGCCTGATGGGGCAGTGGGGTGGTGAATTAGAAAGTAATTGGTAAATAGGATGGTTAATTTTATGTTAACTTGTCTGAGCTAAAAGATGGTAAAACACTATTTTGGGGAGTGCCTGTGAAGGTGTTTTGGAAGAGATTGGTATTTTAATAGATTGGATGAGTAAAGATCATCTTCATCAGTGAAAGTGGGCACAAGCCAATCCAGGGAGGGCCTGAATAGAACAGAAAAGCAGAGGAAGGATGGCGAATTGGCTTTTATTGCTTGAGCTGGGTCATCCATTTAGTCTTGCCCTCGAACCTTAGCACTCAGCTCTGAGGCCTTTCGACTCAGACTCATTCACAACACAGGCTTTCCTGATTCTCTGATTTGAAAATGGCAGATCACAGGACTCTCAGCCTCCATAATCATGTGAGCCAATTCCTATAACAAATTTCCTCTTATATATTTCCACTTATACTCTAGCAGTTCTGTTTCTCTGGAGAACCTTAACACAATAGTAGGTAAATGGTGACCAAAGCTGTGGAGGAGGTAGGTAGGAATACCCAGTAGACATATAGAGAGGCCAGTTTCATTTTTACAGAGCGTGTGTCTAAGCCACTTTTTAAAAAAAAATCTATCCTTATTGTTGAAAGTATTACAGATGTCCCTTTTGTTTTTTTCCCCTATTGACCCCATCCCTGCCCCTCCAGGCCTTCACCCTACTATTGTCTGCATTGAACCACTTTTCATAACCAGCAGAATTCACTCTTTCTCTAATGATGGGGTCACCAAACCTTCACCCTAGGCCCTCACTGATATATCTCTCCATGTCCCCATGACATAGCCCAGACACATGTGACACAGCACTGGCTAGGGACAAAATTCTGTTCTCCAGAGTGCAAAGCAAGAGTTCCATTCTTTTTTTTTTAATATATTTTATTGATTTTTTACAGAGAGGAAGGGAGAGGGATAGAGAGTTAGAAACATCAATGCAAGAGAGACATCGATCAGGCACTTCCTGCATGCCCCCTACTGGGGATGTGCCCGCAACCAAGGTACATGCCCTTGACCGGAATTGAACCTGGGACCTTTCAGTCCCCAGACCGACGCTCTATCCACTGAGCCAAATGGGTTTTGGCACAAGAGTTCCATTCTTGATTCAATTTTTTGGCTAGAATGGAATCTATTGTATACTTAGAGCAAAAATATTGCATTTACAGTCAACAAACTTATGGTAGGTGGGGTTTCCCCCAAAGTAGACTCTGTGCAAGGATTCATGCAATTGGTTTATTTAGGAGGTCATCTCTGGGAGCAGAGCAGGGAAGTGAGGCCGGGAAGGGAAGGAAGCCTGTAGAACTGCTAATGAGCAGGTTAGTTACCATGCTGGACAGCTGGAGCTTTTCCTTGGGCACCTCTGGAAGATCCCATCAAGAATTGGTTCCCCCACACTCTGAGAAAGCTGGGCTATTTATTCACTAACTTTTATCTGTTAGTGGGCAAGGGTTGCTCCAGGGGGTGTTAACTCCCAGACCCTTCTGGCCTACTTCACATGACTCAGGCATGCTCCCAAGGCCAGAGAAAGCCCTGTGACCTTCACAGGTGCTTGAAGGAAGAAGCTTTCAACAGGCACTAAAAAGTGATTTCAGAGGGAATTTGGGCAGGGCTCTGACATCATCTGCTAGCCAGCAAAGAAGAGGAAAGCTTAGACATTAGGGAAAATCTGCTGCAATGTAAAACATCATCTTCTTAGTATTATAGATTTTAATTGTCCCAGAGAAATGTGGAAGTATGTGTAATTATGGATTTAACTACATATGCTGGCTAATGGAGGGGTAGGGAGTACCAAAAGAGAGCACATGGACCATTTGACACTCTGGGGTCTTGTCCACCAAACAATAATTGCCAAAAGTGACTAGGACTTGCTCATGATCCTGAAACTTTTATTGTATTTGGACTCATGTACTGGAGATTTTCAGTCAGAATTTCTTTCCAAGCATTAATCAAGTTGTTTTTAAAGGACTTGTTCAGTGATTAGCTTATAGTTTTTTAAGCCAACACAAATACCTTTGCCAACTAACTCTGGCAAAATCTTTTCCCTCCGAAGTCATGACAAAAACATTTTAGAGTCAAATCAATACCCAATCCTTCATTGTAAATGATTAAAGAGTGGTTAAATGTCTATTTAATATGTCTTTGTGACTTAAGGGGTATGTTGAGGTTTACATTCATATCCCCTCTACTATTAGAGCATTTGGGGGAAAACTTCCTACTCATGGCAAAATGAAATCAGTACATTTCCTTAGACTTATTATTTAGAGCCATAAAAAGTATTAGCTTTTATTATCAGTCAATCAAGACAACAGATAAAGGTAAGGCTTAAGAGTCAGTAATGGTAGATCAGCTGTTTCTTGCTTTAGTAGCATAAGTGAAGGTCAGAAGCTGAGACACAAATACAGATGATGCAGTCTTCTTTGTCATCCTGAGATTTTGCATGTTAGTGGATTTTCTAAGTGCAATTGCTCCAGATTTACATGAGAAGCATACTTTGCCCAGACTTCTGAAATTTTAAGTCTTTCACTAATTTTTATTAAGTACCAAGTACTGTGGAAAGTGTCAGGGATCTGAGAGACATAGATATTTTTTTTTCTTCTGCACATGGTTTATGTTAGCCAAACAGTATCCATTTTTATTCATGGTAATCTCTTCCAAATTCCCTGCCAGGGACTCAGGGGTCACTCCAATAAAAGAAAAAGTTTGGAAGGAGGATAGAGAATGAGGAGAGGGAGTAAGACCAAGTCTCTCTAAGGATTATTTCTTTATTTAAAAAGTTTGGCCTTTAAATAGTCATTGTTTAGTAAAGGATCTAGTCTGACTTTTTAACTTTTTGCTCCCTTGAAGAATTTAAGGTTACTTTGGGGGACTTTATTTTAAAATTCTGAAAATTCAAATATAATACCTTTCTGCTGAAAATAGACACATTTGTTAGCACAAAACCATTATCTAAAGAAATGAAACCATTGAGTGTACTTTTGTAAGTGTTGCCCCAAACTGTAAAGCATAAAATATGAAGAAATGCATAGCGAAATCAGTAGAACCACAATTCCCAAACATCTCTTCCAGAACAGCAGCATGCCTGAGTGATAGGTCTTTCCTTAAATGATTTCTACAAAGTGGAACACTTCCAGGGAAACAGGGAGATTACAATGTTTGGTGAGTCATGCATTATATGTTATACTGCATGGAAAGAACATATCTGCCAAAACCGGTTTGGCTCAGTGGATAGAGCGTCGGCCTGTGGACTAAAAGGTCCCAGGTTCGATTCCGGTCAAGGGCATGTATCTTGGTTGTGGGCACATCCCTAGTAGAGGGCGTGCAGAAGGCAGCTGATCAATGTCTCTCTTTCATCGATGTTTCTAACTCTCTATCCCTGTCCCTTCCTCTCTGTAAAAAAATCAATAAAATATATTAAAAAAAGAACATATCTCAGTGAAGTCAAAACATAGAATAAAAATGGGCTCAACATTAACTGAACTTTGGGAATACTTCTATTTGCCTTGATGCTTAAAATTTACCTCATCATTGCCCTCATTTAGTGAGTACTTATGCCTGGCATTTTATTCGGATCTTTTGATTCTTTCTCACACATCTCTGTGAGGTAGGTGGGTATCACTGCTCCATATGACAGATGAGAAAAGACTCAGAGGGATTAAGTCATTGGTTCCCAATGTGGGACACACGCCCCACAGGGGGGCAATTTGATTTTTAAGGGGGTGCAATTTGAGAATAAGTTATTAATAGTGAATTTTTTTCCATTTCTTATGGTTCTAGGGGTCTCATATACAGTTATATAAATATATATTGTGACATATTTATGCACTTCATTTCTCTATTTTACATTTTGAAACTATTTACTATTTTTTCATATCACTTCATGTTATTATTTTTTAACAATTTCTTAGTGATTTCTTCCTCAGTACTTCAACTGTCCTTTTGTTCTTTTCTTTTTCTTTTTCATGGATGCCATGTTCTTTGGAAGCTTGTTTAGACTAAGTTAATGGCCTTTGGGGCTTCTTCCATGTGAATAGGAGTTCACTTTTTAAATAATAAGAATTATATGTCACAGGGGGTGGGGGCATCGGGATTTTAGAGATGCTTAGGTGGGGCATGGCCAAGAAAACGTTGGAAGCCACTGGATTAAGTGAACGCCCAAGCTAGTCCATACTTGAAACCAGACCTGTCTCAGAGCAAAGCTAAACCACTTCCTACTTTAAATGACAATGACAGCAGAAAGGTCAGGAAGAGAGGAAAGTATTCTGGCCAACATTTGATCATTTGATCACCATACAGAGGTCTTATATTCATGCTACTTATAAAAGTAGAAGTAGCCGAGACCGGTTTGGCTCAGTTGATAGAAGGTCAGCTTGCGGACTGAAAGGTCCCAGGTTTGATTCCGGTCGGGAGCATGTACCTTGCTTGCGGGCACATCTCCACTGTGGGGCGTGCTGGAGGCGGCTGATCGATGTCTCTCTCTCTCTCTCTCATTGGTGTTTCTGACTTTCTATCTCTCTCCCTTCCTCTCTGTAAAAATAAATTTAAAAAAAAAGTAGAAGTATAGCCAAAACTGGTTTGGCTCAGTGGATAGAGCGTGGGCCTGTGGACTGAAAAGTCCCAGGTTTGATTCCAGTCAAGGGCATGTACCTTGGTTGAGGGCACATCCCTAGTAGGGGGCGTGCAGGAGGCAGCTGATCGATGTTTCTAACTCTCTATTCCTGTCCTTTACTCTCTGTAAAAAAATCAATAAAATATATATTTTTTAAAAAAGTAGAAGTATAGAAAAGCTAGTCTTCATATTTATTTCTTGGGATTGTAAGAGTCGGAGATCTTTGCTTTCAAAGACACCCACTTAGTCTGGACCACTTTTATTTGTTTGCAGAGGCAGCTAGCGATTGCATATTGTTGAGAAATTCCAAAGGTAGTGGATTTTTCCCCCCAGTCATTTAAAAAACCACTATATTAGTGGGACTACATAGTTTACTGTGCATATAGATGAATAACCAACAACTTTTAATCACAATTCTTGTAACCCAACCTTCATTTGGTGACCCAGTTAACTGTTCTTGACCTTGTCTATAAAAATAAATATTTTCTTTATAAACATTCCAACTATTCAAACTTTTCTGAAATTCAGAACACCTGAAGGGAATGGGGAAAGTAGAATGGCACATATGTTATGTTTAACAAGAAGGTTTCCTAAAATTAAAAGGTTTTTGTTACTTTTTTAAAATATATTTTATTGATTTTTTACAGAGAGGGAGAGAGATAGAAAGTCAGAAACATCAATGAGAGAGAGACATTGATCAGCCGCCTCCTGCATGCCCCACAGTGGAGATGGGCCCGCAAGCAAGGTACATGCCCCCATCCGGAATTGAACCTGGGACCTTTCAGTCCGAAAGCCAATGCTCTATCCACTGAGCCAAACCGGTCTCGACTTGTTACTTTTTTATGAAGCTAAGATAATGATTCTTCAGTGAGTGCTTAACATAGTCTTTAAGTACATCATAAAATTGGACTTCACGTGGAGTGGGGGGGCAATGGGAAGATATGTATACATTAATAAAAAAATTAAATAAAAAGAAAAAAAATTGGACTTCACGTGTACTTTTGAGTGGAAAATAAGCTTTCTGTTCCGGTCCTCCTCTGCACTTATACTATTTTGAAATAACATGAGGGAAGAGGAAGGAAGGTTTTTTTTTTTTTTTTCATTAGGGGAAAAAACAACAGCTCCACTTTTTAAGACCAGGTATTTTGAAACACACTCTTTAGACTCTTCAGGACTTTCATGTAGGTGGTCTGATCTATGGGGCTACTAAACAATAAGTTGAACAGTGTAATTTCAAAATGCTATACTTGAAAATTTTATATTAAAAATACATCAAATAGCTCTGTTTTGAAACAGCGATGTGACTGTTACTTCTGTCACTTTAGAAATTCTTTACAAAAGACTTCTGATATCCTTTCTATCTCAAGTCTTATGATTTCCACTGACATCTCAGATATTCCTAATCAGTATCACCACCATCTCTTGGCTCTAAATATTTCCACCCCCCTCCCCCCCCACACACACACACACTGGCAAAGGTCATCTTTAAATATCATCATACAGTAGACTTCTAAAAGGAGAAATGAGAAATCTTTATCACAAAAGGACACAGAAGAAAAGAAATCACTTCTTAGTTTCCCCATTTTCCCCCTCTTCCAGCCTGCCTCCTCCCCTCATCAAAAAAATTTGCACAATTGATACTGAGCCAGGTAGTTGGGAGTTCCACTCACTGCAGAATGTTACTGGGCATTCATAAAAGGGCGCTTTTTTTTTTTTACCCCTGTTTTCTTCCCTTCCTCCAGACAACAATAAAACCTCAATCTGTCTTTAATAAATTTGGGTGAGGTGCAGGAGCAAAAGCACAGGCTGGTCTGTCTGTACAGGCGTGGGAGTGACTTTTCCTGACCCACGCCGGTTAATTTCATTCATCCCTTCTGTTGCCTGCTTAATTCCGAGTGCCCGCCACATAGCAGTCCCTGTGTTGGGCACAGGGACACACTGTTGGGTAAGACACCTCTCAGTTTTGGAGGCACTCGGGTGTGCGGTGGGGGACAGGGAGCCAGGAGCAGAGAGAGACAACAGAGTGTGCTGTAGGTTCTCCCACAGAAGGATGCAGAAAACGGAAAGAAGGATGGATGGGCAAGGGCAGCTCACAGCTGGGGAGGTGAAAACCAGGAGTTGATTTTGAGCTTCTGAAAGGCACTTCTTTCTTTCCTCGCAGTCCTCACACAGCCCCCTCCATCTGGCCTGTCCCGCTCATGCAACTACTGACCCCTTGCAAGCCTACTTTGCCAGCAAACTTCGGTGCAGGACTTACCTAGGGAAAACTTCCTCGCGCGGACCCCAGCCCCGCGCTTCCCAAGCCCTGGACCAGTTTCCTCCAGACTCGCACTGAGCGACAGAGCGCGCGGCTGGAGGCGCAGAATGCAGGGACTGCGCCCAGACCTTGGGGACCGAGGAACGTGGAAGGGACAGGAGCCTGCGAGGCAACAGGGGCAGCCGTTTGCTTCTCCGCGTCTCTGGGCTGCCAGCGGCTCCCAGGCCACTCCTAGAAGCTATATAAAGGCTCTCCCCGCCCCAGCCCGACCCTTCCCCGCCCTGGCGGCCCCGGGCCCAGTGCACTCCCAGGAAGGGGGCGCAGCGGTAGGGAGGTGATGGAAGTGGGAGTTGGAGGGATCACCGGGCTGTAACTGCCCCGCTGGCTTCTCCGCTGTGCTAACGTCCACCCTCAGCTGCAGACCACGGGAGGTACCCACCAAGGAGGCTACCCTGCAGACACTTGGGAGTTTGGAACAATGTGGGCGCTCGAGGTGTGCACCTTATTTGCGTCCAGCAGACTCGCAGGGACTCAAGATCCAGAGGGAGGGTTGGAACTGATGCTGCTTAGAGGCTTTGTCTGTGTTCCCCGAGTCTTCTTGCTGAAGGCAGGGGCTAGGAAGGAGCTCCGTAGTCTTGGGGTGGTGGGAACGCCTTCCTCTTGGCTATGAAAGGTGACCACCCACTGTGTGCCCCAGGGCTGCTGTCAAGCGCTATGGGGGCCAGGAGCCCTAGGGGAATATCCTTGACTCTTTTTTTTAACTGGCTTTTTTTTCCCTCGCTGTCCATTCACGAATCTATACATTTATTCCTTTCACAAATATTTGAGCACCTACTATGTGCTACTGCTACTATTAGAAGCTTGAGATCCAAAACCAAGTTGGGCTCTGGGCTTACAGTCTCACTAGGGAGAGGCAGATGGAAACAGGTGGCGATTGCTGGACTGGGTAAGCGTGGTAATGGGAACATTAGGGAAGGGATTCTTCTAACTCGGACTTGGACTCCAAAAGACGGGTCCCCGAGGAAATGAAGTCCAAAGTGAGCTAGGCATAAGAGTGAGCTAGGCATAAGAGCAGGGAAAGGAGGGTTTCAGACAAATGGAACAGCAGCTGCAAAGTCTGAGAAGTTAGGTGGCACTATCCCTTTTCAGTGGATTCAAGCGTGCTTGTTTTTTAGAATTTGGTATTTACTGTCGTCCTAAGTAATGCGAAAAAAAATTAATATGAAGAAAGATAAACTTGTAAGTGGAAGAGCTGGAATGTGAATGCAGGCGATTAGCCCTGGAGTACGCTTTTATGGCATAGAATGTCAACTTGGCAAACAACAAGCTCAAAACAGAGATGGTTCCCATGAAATGGGGATTCCTCTGAAATCTGAGGCAGAACTTCAAGTCTCGAATAGACATCAGTCACCAATTGCTACCCTGGCCGGGTCATTAACCTCAGTTCCTCCCCAAATGGAATGTAACTAATAGAGCCACTTTCTCATGTTCCTCTTCGAGTGTTTTGAATCATGAGACTTAATGTTCATAGACCTGGCAGAGCGGCACCAGGACAGGTGGCTTCAAAATGGTGACTTCTCTATAGGCCCTTCAGTCTGGGTGCAAGGAAGGTTGGGAAAATACTGGAACAACAACAAAGCAAACACTGGAACATCTCAAATTATTATTGCTTTTACCTAAAATGATTAAAAGAAGTAATCATGCTTTCATAGTCTCATATAGTACGAGGATTTTAAGAAGATACTTCAAGTCTCATATAGTACGAGGATTTCAAAGAATGTACTTTAAAGCATAAGTATAAATTAACAAAATAAAATGATGAACAGAGTGGATCCAGAGACATGGAAGCATGGTGGAGAGGGAATCTTGGAGGAAAGATGGGGGAGGGTAGGTGGGAGGTAATCAACCAAAGACCTTGTATACATACATGCATAACTCATGGATGCAGACAGTGGGGTGGTGAGGGCCTGGGGTGAGGGGCAGGGGTGGGCTGGAGAGAGTCAATGGGGAAAAAGGAAGGCATATGTAATACTGTGAACAATAAAGATTAAAAAAAACAAAACACAAATATACTTTCCTCATCCCGGGATCATTATTGAAAGAGGCAGTTGTGATTCCTTGTAACAGGGTTTCTAGCTCACCCAGAACTACTTTTACAAGTGTAGCACACATACAAACAATGCCCGTTTGTTGTGCAGTCCCATAGGAAATACCAGTCTGATAGAAGTGTTTCTGGGAGTCATAAGCCTGTGATCCATGGACCAGCCAGAACCAACAATCATGTCAGTTCTATTGGCAGGCTTGATAGCATGGCCTTAACTACAAGCCAAGTCCCCTTAACACATTGTCTTAGGCATCTCAAAACACTCCATCTTATGTCCTGGATCTTTTGCTGTTCAAACCATTTTTCACAACTGGATCAAACTTTGACCAGTGTTCAAAAAAAACTTTTTTCCACTTAGACTAAAGCAAAAACAGAGAGAGAAGGGTCCTTATCTATCTATCTATCTATCTATCTATCTATCTATCTATTTATATAAAAGCCAAATTACTGGAATGACAGAATGACGGGTGACACATATTTCGGTGGCCAACTGGCCTATCGAAGCCCTGATAGGCCCCCACCAGCCTCCCTCCAGCCGGCCCAGCCCCAATCATTCCCTTCCCACTTAAATCGGAGATGGGGCCAGCCAGCCAACCTCCCACATCCCTCCATCCCCAATACCGGCCCTTATCGGCCCCCATCAGGGTGGGTGGCCGGATCCCACCTATGCATTAATTCATGCACCTGACCTCTAGTATCTTATAAATATAAGTGGTTGCCTAAAGTGACCCCAGTTTTTCTCATTATGCAATTCTTTATTTCTGAAGCAGAGAAATGAGGGGTAAGTAGCTAATGTTCTTTGCTGTATTGCTGGAACTTTTAAAAGGATGAAGAGTATTAATTAATCTGTTTGCTGCAATGTTACTCTCCATGTCTTGAGACTGTCTAATTTCTATTGTTCTGTGAAATCCGTTGTAATATAACTTGTCAATAAAAGTGATGTTTTATTTAAAATAAAATAAAAAGAACATCCAAGAATATTATTTGGTTTACTCATCCATTTATTTATCAAACATGTTTTGAATATGTAATATGCTGCAGATACTGTATTAGATACCAGGATGCAATCAGTTATAGTCTCTGAACTTAGAACCTCGAAGTCTAGTGTTGGAGATTGATAAATAAGTGCTATTATTAATGTTCTAGAGATCTGTATGCACTGGGCACTATGGGAGGAACCTTGGAAAAAACGTGATGATGCTTGGGATAAATGTTGGACCTGTGGATGAATGAGGAATGTTGAGAGAAGAAAGAAATAGTAAGATAGAAGGAGCAGCATGTACAAAAACATGGAAGTCAGTGCTGGCAGGACAGTGAAGGGACGTGGTATGAAATGAGATGAGAGAAGTAGGTGGGGTGGATAGGTGATGGATTGGAGGTGAGGATTGAGTGAGTGAGTGAGTGAGTGAGTGAGTGAGTGAGTGAAAGGAGTCTAAGATAACTCTCAGATTTGTAGCTAGGTGAGGAGAACACCATTTACTGAAATAGTGAACAGAGGAGGAGGAGGAGGAGGTTTGAGGAGGGAGGTAGAAGAAGATAATTCTCTTTTGGATATTTTGAGTCTGAGATGACTGGGAGCTATCCAAGTGGTGATGCTCAGTGACCAGATAGATACATACAGGTCTGGGCTTGGAAATGAAGTCTCAACTGGAGACATGGATTTGGGTTTATCATAAAATTAGTAGTTGAAGCCACAGGAGTGCGTGAGGTGATATAGGGAGAGTTCATTCATCCATCATTCATTGAAATATTCACTGATCACCTACTATGTGAGAGGCACTGTACTAGACCCTAGGGATACAATGGGGAATGAAACACATAAGATTCCTGCTCTTCTGGTGCTCTAGAAAAGAGGGCTGGGAACATTTTATTGGATGGCAGGGGAAGATTACAATTTGAATGCAGTGAGAACATGACTTTGGGCAAAGCCTTGAATTGAGATGCAAAGTAAGATTAAGAGAGTCAAGTGATAAGGAGGAGGACATGAAATCAGAGAGGAAATGGGAAGGGAGGAAGGTCATGGGAAGCAATGGAGGATTTGCAGATATTCCCCATCTCTCCCCCGCCCCCCCACCCTTTGCTCACTTCCACTCAGTCCTCACTCCTGCCCCCTCACCTAACCTTCACCATACCATTATCTGTGTCCATGTGCTATGCATATCATATCACCTTCTTTTATCCAGTTAAATCCCTGCCCTCTGATATCCGTCAGTATGTGTTCCATGCATCTAAGCCTCTGGGTTCTATTTCATTTGTCAGTTTATTTTGTTCATTAGATTCCACATATAAGTGAGAACATATGGTATTTGTCTTTCACTGACTGGCTTATTTTGCTTAGCATAATAATTTCCACACCCATCATTGCTGTTACAAAGGGTAAGGAATCCTTTTTTACAGCTGCATAGTATTCCATGGTATAAATGCATCACCACTTTTTTTTTCTTTTTAATCCATTCTTCTACTAATGGGTACTTGGGCTGTTTCTAGATCTTGGCTATTGTCAACAATGCTGCTATGAACATAGGAGTGCATATATTCTTTCTGATTGGTAGTTCAGGATTCTTGGGATATATTTCCAGAAGTCAGACCACTGGGTCAAAATGCAATTTCAACTTTATTTTTTTAGTTAGAGCAATGAAGGTATTTTTGTTTTGTTTTTTGTTTGTTTGTTTTTTAAGCAGAGGAGTGACATGATATGATTCCTGTTTAAAAGGAAAATAGACTATATGGGGACAGAGATTGAGAGCTGAGTCCTAGTAAATAGCTGACATCTAAGAGATGAGCAGAAGAAAAGGCAGTTCAGGGCAGTGGGAATATTGCTGAAGGGTCAATTTTGTGGTGAACTTAAGATGCTCCAGGACATGGTGATTAGTTGTGAAAGAATGGCCAGCAAGGCAAAAGGAGACCAGGGAAGAACCCCTTCTTGAAGCCAGGGGAGGACAGCTGTGTAGGAAGAGACTTGAGGACAAAGCCACAGGTCACAGAGATGTCAGGAAGGATGAGGCTTGGGGAGTATCTTTTGGATTTGGCAGTGCAGAGAGTTCTGTGATGGCTGTGGAGGAATGGGTGGGTGGAAGTGAGAGCCAGAACTTGGGGGCCCATTGAGTGAATGGGAGATGAAGGGATTAGAGGAGAGCGGACTCTTTTAAGAAATTGGTAGAGAAAGAAGAGTTAGAGGTGGAACTTCTCCAAGGGAGGAAATGTTCATCTTATAGATGATAGCGGAGCTTTTCTTTCTTAGAAACAAGCAGAGGTCAACTTTTGTGCTCATTAAGACCAGAAATGGGAAAAGGAGCATGCAGATGTCCATGTTGTAGGAGTTCTGAGTCTGCACTTTATAAGGACACACTAAATAGCCTTATAGACAACAGTTGGGAAGTAGGGAGAATTATAGGACAATCTCTAATTATACTTCAGGTATCTTAAAGTAGTACTATAAAACCCCAAGCTGGACCATCCAGTGTGGCTCAGAGGCTGAGTGTCAACCTATGAGCCAGGAGGTCATGGTTCAATTCCCAGTTAGGACACATGCCCTGGTTGCAGGCTCAATCTCTACTAGGGGCATGCAGAAGGCAGCCAATCAATGATTCTCTCTCTGAAATAACTGATGTTTCTCTCTCTCTCCTTCTCTTTTCCTCTCTAAAATCAATATCCTACATAATAAAACCCTAATATGCAAATCAACCAAACGGCAGAACAACTGGTCACTATGATGTGCACTGACCATCAGGGGGCAGACACTCAATCCAGTGGGCTCCCACAGGGGGAGCACCGTTCAGCCAGAAGCCAGGCTCATGGCTGGTGAGTGCAGCGGCAGTGACAGGAGCCTCTCCCGCCTCCATGGCAGCACTAACAGCCCCTTGGGGGATGTCCACCAAAGGGTCCCGGACTGTGAGAGGGTACAGACTGGGCTGAGGGACACCCCTGCCCCCCAGTGCATGAATGTTGTGCACCAGGCCTCTAACGTATATATATATAACCCCAAACTGGGCAGGTGAATTTGGATTTATCACCATTGACTCTTATTCCCACCCATCTTCATCTGCAGACAAGGGCAGAATCAAGTTCTTATCAAGGACTAGAGGCCTGGTGCACAAATTTGTGCATGAGTGGGTTCCCTCAGCATGGCCTGCAGAGATTGGGCCTCAGCTAATGCCCCAGCCTCACAGCCCCACAGCCCACTTGGCACCCTGCCTTGGCACCACCCACTCACCTGCTCCACCATCCCACCACAGTCCCATTCCAGTTGTGGCCCATTGGGGCAGCAGTGCCTCCACTGCCACCCCCTGCCAGCATGGTGTCGCTGATGCCTGCCATGTTCCATGCCTCCCCCTGGTGGTCAGTGCACATCATGCAATCCATTGAACTCCCTGTCAAACTATTGCCCAAGGGGACAATTTGTATATTAGGCTTTTATTATAGAGGATGGTAGGGAGGGAGAGGTCAATTAGGAAATGACTATCTGTTGTTACTGGGGAACTTGTCAGTTACATGGTCAGTTGAAACAGTGTAAATTTCACTATCTTTGCTTTTGTGTCCTCTAAGACCTTAAAGAATGTCCAGAAATATTACTTTTCATTAATCTTGCAATAACATAACCCATAATAGATTTTCAGACCCCGCTTACCATATTGTGGCAGGCATTTGAAGGTACAATTACTTTCTTAGGGCATGTGTTAAAACAAGAGATATTTTTCTTCAAGCCCTGAGGTTGTGAAGTCAGGGTAGAGAAAGACCTCTCATCCCCAACTTCTATTCAGTGAAATGAATGTTGAGAAGCTGGAGACATTGAACCAGATTTTCTCATTCTGAGATTTACTCCTCTGGTACAATTCTATGAGAGATTGATTCACTCGTAATAGGCCATTAGGGTGTAATTGGGATTTAGCAGAAATTTCAAAAACCTCTTCTCAAAACTAAATGGTATGTACTGTCTTTAAAGGCATAGAAAACAAATGAAACCCATATGGTGTGAAATATCTTTCATCTTCCATAAGAAAATCCACTAGTCCCACTAATCAAGCCAACACATAATCCTCCAAGGATGGCAAGGGAGGGGCAGCTGGACTTTGTGTATCTGACCTCTGACCCCAAGATTGATCTTGTTTGTGAGAACTGTTCCACATAGATCTTGTTATCACTCCCAAGAATATCACCTTAACCCTTTGGTCCCAGAGGAGACTCTCAAGCTTTCCCTCAAATTTTTTTGTTTACTGTCAATAAAGGACAAGGTAGCTCTAATGAACTGTCTAAAGATTCAGGAAAATAACAGAGAAGTAGTAACAACAATAGCAGCAGTAGTAGCAGCAACAACAGCAATTAGTCAGCCACATGGGGTAGGTATCCTTCACCGATGAGGGAACAGGCACAGAAACTCAAGCATGCTGCCCAAGCAGAGTTGCACAGCTACTAATTATTAAAACCATGATCAAAACTTAGGAAATGAACCGCAAAGTGAATTTGGGGGTTATACTCAAACATCCAAGCAATCTGACACAGGTAAGGGTGGTAGGATGTATTTCTACCGGTTACAGCAAAACCTCCTGTGTTTCTGTCTCTGCAATATGATTACACATGATTTCATTGTCTTTTCTGGATAGTATGGAAATTTTCCTAGTGTTCTCTCCCGCTCTCACTCAAAAGCAGACCCCTGAGACAAAGATTCATGTGCAAGTAGCTTATTTGGGAGGTGATCTTTGAAAACACTTCTAAGAAGTGAGACAGGAAAGGGAAGGCTGCCAATGAAAGGAATGTTATCTAGCAAGTGACCCCTGTGGACATCTGGGGCTCAGTCCCACAGGGGAATGCTGGGAAACAGTGCCGAACAGCCTCGGTTATTTATCCCACAAATCCCTATGTCTTACTGGCTGAGAGGTGCTCTCAGAAGATGAACTCTCTAGCACATCTGGCTTCTCCCTGGGAACGGGCAAAGCAGCCATGAGCATATGGATTGAGTGCAGAGAGGGGAAGGGAAGGAAGGGACACTGACATTTACTGGAGAGACCTTTGGAGTCTGTATGTCTAGATCAGCGTATGAACTCAGAAAAGAGCAGAACAGCAACAGCAAAGAAAATCACGCTGTGATCAAGGCTCACATTACTCAATTCAAACACAATGTCAACCCCTCTTAGGTTGTGTGCAAGTATGCTCCCACACTGGCTCTTCCCTTTCCCTTCCTCTCTCTAAAAATCAATAAAAACTTTTAGTTGTTGTTGTTAATCATCCTCCAAGGATATGTTTCCATTGATTTTTATAGAGAGTGGATGAGAGAACGGAAAGGCAGAAACATCAATGTGACAGAAACACATGGATTGGTTGCCTCCTGCACAAGCCCTGACGAGGGCCTGGGCTGGGAGGAGCCTGCAACCAAGTTATGTGCCCTTGACTGGAATTTAACCTGTGACTCTTTGGTCTGCAGGCTGATGATCTATCTACCAATTGGGGCAAAAAAAACCATTTTTTTAAAAGAAAAAGTACATATCTAAAGCTTGTAATAATATGATTTTCCTTTATCTGACAATAATTGTTCTTTTTTATTACATATAAAATAATTCAACTTGTAGCTTGATCTCTCCATAAATTACCTAAAAACTTTAAGATTTAAACTCATACTTTGAGTGCCTTAACATGTATATATTTTCTTTCCCCGAAGAGGTAGATTTATCTATCATAGTGCATTAGGCAAAGTTTGTCAGTTTTGAAATAAAAACACCAATAATTTTGTTCTATTTAAGTTTTATGACGATTCTGAGGTCCTCAAAGGTCTATGAAGAAATCCCTCCATAAGATGCATGATACTCTTTGGAGGCAAACTATATGAAGCTTCTTATCCCTTTTCAATCATGAGTTTAAAGCTAAGGCAGACTGTTTTGTAAAGTGACCCACAAATGTTGAATTTCAAATATTGAATTTCAGTTTCAAATTCAAATATTGCATTTTCCAAGACATTCAAGTTAAAATCCATCCAAGGTTTTATAGCAATCATAAATTTTAGATTTCAGACTTAAAATACTGACTAGCCAGGAAGCATAATTCCTCAGTCTGCAGGCACATCTTTGAGCCATTAGTTAAGGGAACGGTAGGACAGCGGCTGGAGAATTGGGGGTACAGGCAACACTGCTGATCTATTGGTAAGCTGTGTCCCCATGTACATTCACACTCACCGTGCATTTTGTAAAGAGGCACCTAAAGAACAATGTTAAATTTGGAAGGGCTCTTATTGTGGTAGGCATGCAGTAAAAAGAGTTCAGGTAAGGCTTACTAAAACATTGTCTTGTTTTTTTTCATAGAACCAGGGATGGACACCGTACTCTGAAGAAGCTCTACACTGAACTTGTCTTCAGCCAGAACAGATCTCCTTATTTAAACTGCCTGAACTAAAGCCTATTTAGGCATCTGGAGAAGCAGCCCATCTCTGTTGTAAAAATATAATATCAGGATTTTCAGAAGAGTGATTCCTCCCCTTAAGAACAATTAGCATGGAACAGACTGTCAAAATACGGTGGGAAGGTAGGGGAGGATTGGGGGAGGGGGGTAGAAATCAACTGAAGGACTTGTATAAGCACAACCAACAGACTCAAGATACTGGGGGTGGAGGGATGAGGGCAAGTGTCGGGGAAGTTGGGGGGGGCGGGGTGAGGTTACTGCGGGGGGGAGAGACATATGCACTATTATTTGTAATACCTTAAACAATAACATTTTTTTAAAAAAATAAAGAAATACAATCTAAAAAAGAACAATTAGCTACAGTCTTTTGTTGTAAATGTTGAGTCTTTTGGTGTAAAGTATAAATAGCAAATCTATGCTTTTAGCAGCTTTGAATACTCTAATAATAGATCAGAATAAGACCAAGAAGGAAGTTAATAAATTGAAAACTTTACTGAACTTTTTTATGGAAGCAAGAGTAATTAACTTTACTCCAAATGGTAATTTTTTTTCTGTAAGAAAGATGATTGAATAAATATGCGTAAACATCTTAGTTTTTTATTTATTTCAGGAAAGCCTTTGAAGGAATAATTTGTACCTCTCCCCCCACTCCCACCCCCACCCCAAATCTCACAAAACGAACTCCATCTTGAATATTATTTCTATTCCAAGGTCTCTTGTGTTGGACTTTGTTGCTAAGCATTGCGTGCCTGGGTCAACGTGTGATAGAATGTTCTTGGATATGGTGTTCTTCTCCCACTCTGTTCTCTCAAAACCTTGAAGAGTTTTAGAGTTATTGTGATTAATCATTTGTTCTCTGGGATCCATGGTGCAGAATTACACATGTTCATGTACATGCACGGACACATATTACATGCCCGCCCACACCATGTAGAGATTCATATGCATTCTTCCAGTTTGCTGAGGCTGCGGCTTCTGGAGACAAAATCCAGAAAACCTCTGAACAGTAGTGGCAGGAGTGATGGGAACAAAAAGTAGTTATGGCCATGCATGAAACAAAAAATTTCTACGTGTAAGAGAGCATAGAGCAGATCAATGGTGATGGAATAAAATAAAATAAAATTTTAAAACATTTGCTAAAGGAAAGGATACTCAGTAAATACATCCAAGGTTCAGAGATTTATCTCCTATGACATAAGCTTGGGTTTTATCTGGTCGGCATTTTCCTGACAGCAGAGCCTCAGAGCCATATCTCTTAATTGTAACTTGAGAACAGAATTTGCTTGCAGAACTCCCCTCCCACACACACACTATGTCCTTCTCACCTTTTTAGCTGATCTCTTCGAGTTAAAATTCGGGAGTGAGGAGCAAATGATATATTTGCATTTTTCCTGCTGAAATTGTGGACTCATGAATCCTAAGCTGGGAGTCATTTCTGTCCCTGAGAAAGAATTCTAAGACATGTCTCTTTATTTATCGCTACTAAGGTTCAGAGCTGTTTCTGTTGCTATTGTTGCTAAGGGAACACCATGCAAAGGTGGAAAATCCATGGTTCTCACTCTAACTTTTTGAAAAGAGGATCATTTAATAGGGGACAATATTGATTAGCAATTGGAAGTATAGATCATGGTATTATTTCCATGTTTCTAAGAGTGAAGCTTTTCCTATAGTGGTGCTCAGAATCACAGATAATTAACTTAAAAAAATAAAAACACCTGTAAGTTATCAGGCCCAACCTCTTCCTTTTTCCACCTGAAGTAATGGAGATGCAGGGAGGGCACGCAAGGTTATACAGCAGCTAGTGGCAGAGCTGAGCCCCAAACTACTATTCCCCTGATCCTTTGTGTATAACCTATTACTTTTTACTCTGAGACCGGCTGTGCTTTGAAATATACAACCCACAGTTGCCTCTGGCTCCATGGTGGAGCTAGACTGCCTTTTTCTCTGTGGGTAGGTTCCCCTGTCCTTGGGAAATAAAAAAACCCAGGGCTTAATGTTCAAAGATGTGGCTGTTTACGTCTCTCAGGAGTGGGATTGCTTGCACTCTGCTCAGAAGGATTTGTACCGAGATGTAATGCTGGAGAATTCTAGCAACCTGATCTCTCTGGGAATTTCTGATTCTAAGCCAGATGTGGTTTCCTTATTGGCACAGCGGCAGGAACCTTCAATTGTTAAAAAGAAGGAGACAAAAGAATGATGCCCAGATTGCGAGTCCAGAAGAGAAATCAAGGGAGCACAGGTATGAAATTAAACTATTGCAACTGGAAATGACCAATTGTGAAGTCAAATGCTACTTGGAGAGACAACAGGATGGAAGTTTCGGACCAGCTGTGATAACCTCTGGAAAAAGGTCGACTTCCATTCAGGGCACAATTCGCAGAGCACCTCAGTAATTCATACTGGAGTGAAGTCATGTGAATGCAAGGATGCTTTCAGGTACCAATCACACCAAAGTCAACATGAAATCAGCCATAATAAGGAAAAAGACTCCAAATGTGGAGAATATGGGATAGCCTTTAATAGTAGGCCAGACTTGATTAGGCCTCAGAGAATTCATGAAAGCAAGAAAATTAGTGGAAATAAGAAACATGCCTTTATCTGTGACTCTGCCATGACTAAACTTTAGAGCATTAATACCAGTGTGAAACCTCATAAATGTAAGGAATGTGGGAAAGTTTTTCATTCTAGCTCACAACTCATTAAACATCAAAGGATTCATATTGGTGAGAAACACTATACATGTAAGGAGTGTGAGGAGAACTTTCTAGCTACCTCCCAACTTCATTTAAACCAGAGAATTCATACAGATGAGGAATACCATGAATGTAAGGAATGTGGATAAGCCTTTACCTGTCCCTGACACCTTTTTCAATCTCAGAGAATCCACACTGGTGAGAAACCCCATAAATGTAAGGATGTGGCCAAGCTTTTCATTATGATGCACAACTGTCTTCATCGAGTGATTCCAACTAGTGAAAGATGCTATGAATATAAGGCATGAGGGAAGGCATACAGTCTTACATCAAAGAATTCATTCTGGAGAGAAACCTCATAAATATAAGGAATGTGGGAAAGCCTTTATCTCTGATTCACATCTTATTTGACGTCAGAGTGTTCATATTGGTAAGAAATCATATAAATATAAGGAATGTGGGTCAGATCATACTCAACATCAGAGGGCGTACACTGGTGAAAATCCCTATGTATGGAGAGAATGTGGAGTGGCCTTTATTTATAGCACAGAACTTATTCTATATCAAAAGAGTCACACTGGTGAGAAACCCCATACATGTAAGGAATGTGAGAAGGTCAGATGTATCACAAGAGAAGTCCCAATGGTGAAAAACCCTGCAAGTATAAAGAATGTGGAAAGCCTTTTTGGTTGTGGCTCAGAACTTTGTCAACATCGAAAAATGCACACAGGACAGAGGAGTGAATGAAGATGTGGGAAGGTTCAGAAGGTAACTGACATCTGAAATTCCTATAATGAAACAGAAATAAACAAAAACTGTGCTTATAAGGAGTGTGGGAAATCATTTGAGGATAATAACTTAATACTGTGGAAGTAAAGTTTTTATTTAAGAGTCTAAAATTATTTGGTATTTGTTATGAGAAACCTTAGAAATGTTAGATTGGGCGTTTGTGTTTCAGAATTCATTTGACATATGAGTTCAAATGGTGAAAAAGTGAAAAATTCCATGAGTGCGAGAAAGTGGGAAGGCTTAGGATGGCAGTGAATATGTTAGAAACATTAATCATTCAAACCTTTCTCAACATCGGGTCATTAGCCCTTAGGGGAAATCAGAGGATTTGTATTACAAATGTCATACATATGCGACACTAATTTGCTTTAGCTAACAACGGATAATTCATACTGGAGGAAAGCTATATTAATGTTAAAATTCTTCTGTCCTGCCAAAATCTTGTTAATACAGTACAGAATTTGCAATCTCATTTTGTAAAATTAACCTGAACTGAATCAGAGTGGGAAAAGATTTATCCAATATGTAGTCTTTATTTGCCTTTGCCACTATAACTCTTTTCTTATACAAATTACTTAACTATATCTAAATTTTCTCACTTATAAATTAATAATAGTAACACTATATTGCATAGTGTTGTGAACATTAAATAATTACATTATATCCCTTAAAACAGTGCCTGGATTGTATTCAAAGTGTGATAGATAAGAGCTGCTTTTATTATACTTTTCTTTATTTCCATAATTGTGCATTACTAGAAATTATATGAGAGAGGCCTTATGGGTTCACTTGATTCTATGAACATCTTACATCATATCTTTCTTTACTAAATGTTAGGCAATTCCATCTAGAGGAAAAATGAAAGCTGAAACAAACAAACAAAAAAAGATATACAATCCAGATAGCTTGTCTTTTGTAGATAATCTCCTCTAAGTTTCCTATGTTTGATTCCTTAATGGGAAATCATCTAATTTCCCAAAAAGAAATGCACCACCCTGATAAGAATGGATTTACTATTTATTTTAAAATAAAGACCATGAGTCACAAGTAGGCTTCTATTTTTTTCACATATTTTGCCCAGAAATATGCTATGGAGGAGATTAACACAGGGGTGAACGATGAGATTCTTCGAACAGAACAACTGGTTCTCTTCTTTCTCTGCTGCCTAAGGAAGAATAAGGTTCAATTTCTTTGATAAGGGATTGTGTCAGACAACTGGTTATTCCATCAAAGATCAGTGTTCCACCTTCTGCACTGTGAACTTATTAGGAAGCTAAGAACCACAATTTTCAGACTCCTTTGCATCTGTGTGTGGGCATATGCCTAGTTCTGAAATTCAAGTGCAAGTGATGGGTTATATCTGGACAAGAGAGCTTAAAAACAAATTTTCCTTCCCCACTAATTTTCTCCCTTACTCTTTCCTCAAAAAGTGACTGAATCCATAAGGCGGGATGGAGACAGAAGATGGAGAAAGCATGCCTCAAAAAATCCTCAAGATCACCATGTAGAAGGCATGAAAAATAAACTTCTAATGTGTTACACTGTCAGTTATCTATTGCTGTGCAACAAGCCACTCCCAAACTCAGAGGCTTAAAATAACAGCAATCACTTATTTTGCTCACAAAAGGAATTTGGATAGGACTCTTGTCGGGACAATTGTCCTTTGCTTCACATGGCATAAGCTGGGACAGAGCCACTGGAGGACCTATTTCAAGATGGGCCAGCCACATGATTTGTAAGTGCCTGCTGGTGTAAACCAAGAGCTTGGTTGGGGCTGAAGCATGGAGGCCTTCAATTCCTGTCCACGCTGGACTCTCCACAGGCTATGTGCCTTTCTCAAGGCACAGTATTAGATTCCAAGAGCAAAAGTGAAATGCCCCAAGAGACAGATTGTAGAAGTTGACTTTTTTTTCTGAAGTTTGGGCCGAGAAACAAGCACAATATTATTTATGCCATAATTTATTGGTTAAATAGTCACAGAGACCAGACCTGAGATCACAAGGATATAGATCTCACTTTTCAGTGAGAAGGATGTCAAAGAACCCTGTGGCCATGTATCAAAATCATGCTTTAAACTACTGTGATTTCATGGTTTTATGATATGGCAGCCAGTATTTCAGTGAGTATAGTGAGAGGGAAGAAAAAGTGCCGGGTTCTTAACAGTTTTACGTTTTAATTATAGCTCAACAAACAACAGCAAAACCTGCAGAGAGGGGCCTTTAATGTCCATGAATTACAAAATGAAGAGATATTTAGGTGTTTCGGTAAAGCCATACTGAGTTTAGCTTTAAAATGTATATGGTTATTGACCTTTTTCAGTCTTACTTATTTCACTTAGTATAATATTCTCAAAATTCATCCATGTTGTCACAAATGACAATAATTCATCATTTCTTATGGCTGAATAATATTCCATTGTGTGTATATGTATTGTGTGTGTAAATAATTGAACAGATAAGAAAAACAAACAAAAACTCACTGACACGTAAAACAGTATGATCTTCACCAGAAGGAAGGGGGGTGGGGTAGTAAAGAGGGTCATATATGGTGAAGGAAGAATATTTGACTTTGGGTCATGGGCACACAATGCAATATATAGATGATATGTCATAGAATTGTACACTTGAAATGTATACAATCTTATTAACTAATTAAGTAGGGGCCTGTTGCATGAAATTCATGCAGGGGGGAGGGGTCCCTCAACCCGATCTGCACCCTCTGCATCCCTCTTCAAGGGATGTCCTACTGATGACTTAGGCCTGCTCCCCATGGTTCTCTGCTCTCTGCGGACCTGCCTGCTTGATGCCACTGCAAGCCCTGGTGTCTGTTCTCTGTGGGGGCCCGCTTGCCTTTTGCTGCCAGGGCCAGGGGCAGGCAGGGCCCTGCTGTCTGCTCGCTCACTTCGGGGGATGTTCCCACCCCCCGCCTGGCAGCTTGCATGTGCACTAGCTCAGAGTGCCTGGGGATGTTCCTGCCCTGCTCCCAGTTGCTTGGCACCTGCAAGCATAGGCCTGGAGTGGTTGGGGCATTCTGGGACCCTGGATACTCTACACCTACATGTGGGCCTGCAGGCTCAGAGTGCCCTGGGTCCTGAGGACATCCAAAAGTGGCCACCCTGCCCCTGGCCGCTCAGCGCCTGACCATGCAAATTAACACACCATCTTTGTTGGGTTAATTTGCACACCCACTCCTGATTGGCTGGTGGGCATCGCAAAGTGATGGTCAATTTGCCTCTTTCTCTTTTATTGGTGTAGATGCCACCCCAAAATATTGTTTAGTTTAACATATCCTTAGAAATGCTTTTTAAACAACCCTTGGAAACTCTTAGGGTACCAAATTATTGCTCTGAAAATTGACAAATAAAAGAATAAACTGTACTTGCAGATCTCTCATAAATAAACAGAAAACAAATCAAAATAAACAAAAACAGTATAGGATAAAAATGGACAAGGATTAGGAATAGATTGCTTGCAGAGAGAGATGAATAGCCAACATGGAAAGAAGCTGTCATAGTCATCTGTGGGGTTGGCTGCCTTAGATCTATTGCCTCTTGGTAACAACACTGACTTCCTTGAGAAGTTACCATTTTCCCTTTAGGGTTCAGTGGTTGTAATCAGGGCACTGTCCATTCCTAGCCTGATGTCAGGCATGTGGCCCAAACTAGGTCAACTGGAGCTTGAATATTATGAAAGGAATAGAGACCAAAACTATTGGGGTTCCATTTTATTTCTGTGATGGTGTCCTGAGCCAATCCAACCCAATGATGCCCTTCTACACTGACTTCATTTCTGGGGTACCTGCTTCCTCATCTCCAGAAATGCCTGTGTCTTATGCATTCCTAAGCCGTGTTCTCCAGCTCCCATTAATTCTGTGGGTTTTGGGTATTCTTCCCCTGCCTTCCTCTTGATTTCATCCACTCAGAATTGTTTGTGTTACTGGCAGGGGAAAAAAACCCACAAATCTGTACAGATGTTCATCCACAACAGTAATAAACAGTAATATTAAAGCAATGAGATACTATTTCACTTTTTAAACAAAGATTTCTAAAAATGAATGCTTTTGGAAAAATGATGCTTCTCATACTTGCAGGTGGGAGTGTAAACTGGTACAGTCTTTCTGGAAGGCAAGGCAATATATATGAAAAAATTTAAAATGCACATATACTTTGACTCCAAAATTCTATATAAAGACTTAGCCGCTAGTATATTAATTAAAGTGTTGTTTATAATTTAGAAAAGTGAGAAACAATACATATTACTTGGATGACCATATAATTTATCACCCAAAATGGAACACTTTTGAAAGTAAAAGAGAGCACTATTAAAAATTATGCCAAGACAAAAAGCATAAACCAAGCCTATTTCAGGCAAATAGGGATGATCAAAGTCAACTTACCCTCCATGATCAGAGGGTAATACCATAAGGGTACTGTACTTCAAATGACAGAATTCAGTCAAGCTAACAGAAATGCTTATATACTAAAATCCTATATTTATTTGAGTCTATTTCTGGAACTTTGTATCACTCTATTGATTCACCTATGTATTGTTTTACTGAGTTAAAACTACTATGGCTTTTGGTATGTTTTAACATATGATAAAGCAAATCACCTGATAATAGTATTCTTAAAAATTCTTCCAGATTAAATTTTTAAAAAATTTCTCAATTTTTATGTCCATCCTCCCCAACATGTTAAATTATAAAATACTTTGGGAAGAAATTACATCTTTACATATTCTATCTTTAAAAAATATTGAATGCATTTGCTTTCTTTCATATTGCTCAGGAGAATCTTATAGCTTCTCTACATTTCTTATTAATAATAAAATACCAATAGAAAAATACACAAAATGCAATAGACTATGCAATAGAAAAATGAGAATCATGATGCTTAATAACAAGATGTTTATGCCTAAGTATTTTACATTGTTGTTATTGTCATACTGTCCTCTCATTATTGATACATAAAAAGTTATAGATTTTTGTATAACTGTATAATCAATCAACCTGCTGAACATCCTTTCCACTATAATAATTTTATTACCGTTTTCTCTAGATATATAATCGTATTATCTCAAAATAATTTTGCCTCTTTCCCATTTTGTCTTATTGTGCCATTGTATTTGTCAGTATTTTCTGGAGTTTAATAATACTGGGATTAATAGGCAATACTGTTCATTTCTGACTTTAAGAAGACATCCTCTTCCCCGTCTTCTCATACACTGCTCTTTCTCTCCAACTTACCTCCTCCACTTCCCCCTACTAATTCCCATTTTTTCTTCAGATTTCAATTCATCACTTCTTCCAGGATAAGCAACCCTGAAGGTCCTAACTAGACCAGACACCCTTATTTTGTCAGTGTATCAAGTTGTAATTTCAGACTTATTTATGTGGTTAGATGAATAAAGTCTGTCTTCCTCACTCACCTCTAAACTCCATGAAACATGAGAACTTTTCTGATTTTTCTCACAATGGAATACCCAGCACTTAGTAAAGGGGTTGACCTGGTTGGTACTTGACAAACATTTGCTGAATTCATTAATTCTAGCATCTTATCATTGCATGATGATGCTCATTTTTCTATTGCATATTTTATTGCATTTTGTCTATTTTTATATTGGTGTTTTATTATTGCATTTTACAAATTATTTGAGTTTTTTATTTCTTAACTTTCTAGAATTTGAGTTGATTCCCTTTAATGATCACCTCATGGGATGTTAGAGCTGACAATCAAAAGCAAAATTGATAGTTTAGAAGCGTTTGCTTTGATATCTGCCACCTATGACAACTTGGCACGGACTGACCCATGGAATAGAAAGCACTCATATTTGAAGGTTCCATCTCTCCTACACCTCCAGCCTATGTCCCTCTGGGGTTGTTTTTGCCACAATGTCCTCCCTTTGTTTTTTGAGAAAGGAAATTCAGCATTGGTTCTTCTTGGAACATGGTCTGAATTCCACTGTATCTTGAAAAACACCCTTGAAGTTTGAGGTATGCAGTTGGCGTGAGTGTAGTTTGAGCTCTTACCAAGTGTCCCTCCCCTCCTTTTTACTTCGTTGTTATCATGTCAGGTCATCTGAATGATGTTAAATTTTGCTCTTAAACATCATTCTTGGATGTTTACTTGTAAAAGTCTTCCCAGACCCTTTTGATAATGAGTTGGAGAATAAACAAACACGTAACTAGCCAACTGGATGGAAATAACACATCAGTGAATGCCAATAACATGTCACCACACTGTGACTGACTGGTAAATCATTTAGTCTTTTTGGACTTCAGTTTTATCTTCTCTGAAATGGAGATTATAATAGAACCCACTTATAAGGCTGTTATGAGGATTGGATATGTAAAGAGCGTAGTACAGTGAGTGGCTATTTTATTGGAAAGATCTGGTGCTAAAGAATCATGTTAAATCAATTTTTCAGGAAATAACTAAATTCTATACATGAATCTTTGCACAGAAGGCAAGTGTTAGACGAAGGATTATTATAGGAGTAATTTCACATTTTGATGTAGGATGCATAATATAGAAACCCATTTGGAAGCATGTCATGCAAACCCCAAATAGCACAAGTGGCAACTAGTCTCAACTTGAATAATAACTATCATTAAGAGGCCGCAAGTGTGCCATAAGCTGCGACAGTATTGGATTAGAACATAAATTAAATGGTCACAAGCCTGACACAAATAGTGGGTGGCCTTGGCTCACATTGTGGTCCCCATAAAAATATCCCAAGACCAGCATTAGTAGCAACCAGACTTGGTTCACAGCA
Organism: Lasiurus cinereus; assembly: GCA_011751065.1. Taxonomy (NCBI): domain Eukaryota; kingdom Metazoa; phylum Chordata; class Mammalia; order Chiroptera; family Vespertilionidae; genus Lasiurus; species Lasiurus cinereus. The sequence continues at coordinate 16,851,490 of JAAGEH010000125.1, forward strand.
TAGCCTCTCCCACATGCTTCCAAGTCCAGCACAAGTGGCAACCAACTGCAGAGCATTTTGTAGCACTTGCAGGCAATCCCAAGCTGGGCACTAGAACTCCTTTTAAAAGGCTCCTAAACCACACACCCAGCAGCCCACTTCCAACCACACTGGAGCACTACCCAACAGCTCCACAAATGACACATCCAAAGAGCATACTTGGCTAGTTCCAGAGCCCCACTAAAGTTATCCTTGCTCTGAGGAGTCAAGCCCTGCACAGAAGTTTGCCTGAAGTAACACCCCAGCCCTCACAGCCAGGCAGCCTGAGGGTTACCCACATCCACTGATGTGCTGACATAAATCAAGACACAACTACAACAGAAGGACACAAACCCATGAAAGGACACCCCTGGAGCACTTGGATCAGGAGAAGAGAGAGATAGTACCACTGAACTTCATAGCATACTCATATAAGGCCACTAGGCCACGCCTGGGAAACATAGCAGCTCTGTGTAAATGCATAGAAACAAACACAGGGGCACAGCCAGAATAAGGAGACGAAGAAACATGTCCCAAATGAAAGAACAAGACAAAACTCCAGAGGTGGACTCTCTTGGTAGACCCCTTTGTGGACTGTGTGTACAGCCTTGTTGTCATTAAGTCTTGGAATCACTGGGGAAAATTGGCCTCCAAGCCAATTGGTTGTGAGAATTAGCTGTGTCTACGCTGAGAGAACTTCTGTGCTGGTGTCAGCCTTATGATACAAGACTTGCAAAATTGCAAAAAGCCTCTGTATTCAGCTTGGATGGGGCAGAGTCTCAAGGCTGAGCAGCCCTGCCCTACGCAGCCCCTGGGTCTCAGTGTCCGTCGGTAATCGTTGCAGCCCTCTCTGCACACACTTGTGCTTGCGCACATCCAAAACTCTGCCTTTATGGCTCCTCTGTGTTTCCATGCACTCTAGGGAACCATATGAATCTGGGTCCCCAGGGTCTCGCCCCAAACTGGAGTTCAGTGTAGTCGGAAGTGGATTTCAGCGCAATTGGGAGGTTCTGTCTTCCTCCCACTAAAGAAAACCAGCAGCACAATCAGCAGTCAGCCTTCTCTGTGTACACTTGCTCCACCTCCAGACCTATGCCTTTCACAGCTCCCCTAAGTTTCTGTGTACTCCTCTTTTTTCACCACAGTCCGTATAGGACACCTAGCACATAAAGCTACTCTACCAACTCAGGGAAGCAGCAAAAAATGTGGAGACAAAGGAACAGAAAGGAACAGATCACAAAGAAAAGAAATGGAGAAAAACAAATAACTAGATAAAGAGTTCAACACCACAATTATAAGGTTTTTTCAAGAATTCCCTGGAAAAGATGGATAAATTTAGTGAGATCCAAGGGAAGATGAAAAAGAACCTACTAGAAATTAAACACACACTGATTGAAATAAAAAAAATATATACAAAGACTTACCAGACTAGAGGAACCAAAAATCAAATCAAAGATTTGAAATACAAAGAAGCAGAAAACACTCCACTGAAAAGCAAAAAGTCAAAAAGAATCCAAAAATGTGAAAATAGTGTAAGGAGTCTCTGAGACAACTTCAAATGTACCAACATCAGAATGTCAGAGAAGAGAGAGAGCAAGATACTGAAAACCTATTTGAAGAAATAATGGCTGAAAACTTCCTCCACCTGGTGAAAGAAATAGACTTACAACTCCAGGAAGCACACAGAACCCCAAATAAAAGGAATCCAAAGAGGACCACACCAAGACACATCATAATGAAAATACCAAGAGCAAAAGAGAATATTAAAAGCAATAATATTAAAAACAGTTAATTACCTACAAAGGAGCACCCATATGATTGTCAGCTTATTTCTCAACAGAAACTATGCAGACCAGATGGGAGTGGCAAGAAATATTCAAAGTGATGAATAGCAAGAACCTACAACCAAGATTACTCTACCCAGCAAAGCTATCATTCAGAATTGAAGGTCAGATGGAGAGCTTCACAGATAAGAAAAAGCTAAAGAAGTTCATCAACATCAAACCAGTATTATATGAAAGGTACTCTTTAAGAGGAGGAAGAAGAAGAAAAAGGTAAAGATAAAAATTATGAACAACAAATACATATCTATCAATAAGTGAATCTAAAACTCAAGTGAATAAAAATATGATGAACAGAATAAAGTAGTGAATCAGGGGCATAGAAAGGAAGTGGACTGAGAATTCTCAGGGGGAAAAGGGTGAGAGGGGTACAGGGAGAGACTGGACAAAAATCATACACCTATGGATGAGGACAATTGTGGGGGGAGGTAAGGGCAGAGGGAGGGGTGGGAGCCAGGTGGAGGGGAGCTATGGGGGGGGAAGAAGAGGAACAATTGTAATAATCTGAACAATAAAACAATTTACCAGACACAGAATTCAAAACACTCATTATAAGGATGCTCAATGGGCTTAGGAAATAAATTAACTCAGTAAGAGCTTCAACAAAAGATAGAAACAATAAAAAAGAACCAAATGAAGAATACCATAACTGAAATGAATAATACTTTACAGGGAATCAGCAACAAGATTAGATGAAGCAGAGGATCAAAATAGCAATCTAAAAGACAAGGTAGCAGAAAACACCCAATTGGAACAGCAAAAAGAAAAAATAATTTTAAAAAGTGAGAATAGTTTAAGGGTCCTTTGGAATAACATTATAGAGGTACTAGGGGGGAAAAAAAAAAGAGAGAAAGCAAGGAACTGAAAACATACTTGAAGAAATAATGACTGAAAACTTCCCTAACCTGGTAAAAGAAGTAGGCATACAAGTTCAAGAAGCATGATAATCCCAAACAAAATGAAACCAAAGACACATCATAATTCAAACCAAAGGTTAAAGACAAAGAGTATTAAAAGTAGAAGAGAAATGCAGTTAGTTACCTACAAGGAAGTTCCCATAAAATTCTAAGTTGATTTCCCCAAAGAAACTTGGTAAGCACAAAATACTCTAAGTGATGAAAGAAAGCAAAGACCTATAATCATGACCATGCTAGCTAGCCACAAGGCTATCATTTAAAATAAAAGAAGAGATAAAGAATTCCCCACACAAGACAAAGCTGAAGGTGTTTATTCTCATTAAATCAGAATCACAAATGTTAAAAGGACTCCGTTAAGTAGAAAAGATAAAAATATGAATAAGAAAATATAGGGAAAAAATGCTCATTGACAAAAGCAAACAGTTCACTAAAAGCAGTGGATCAACCAAATACAAAGCTATTGACAAAAGTTAAAAGGCAAAAGTAGGAAGATCATGTGTAATACAATAATAATTCAAGCAATACATACAAACACATACAAAAGAAGAAAAAATGGCAAAAATACAAATGTGGAGGGAGTAAAAATTGTAGCAGTTTTTGAATGTGTTCAATTTTAAGTGATCATCAACTTAAAATTAACTGCTATAAACATAGCTTGATATATAGGAAGCACATGATAACCACAAACCAAAAATGTACAGTAGATATATAAGAAATAAAGAGAAATGAATAGAACCCTGACCAGTGTGGCTCAACTGTTTGAGAATCATACCATGCACTAAGATGTTGCCTATTCAATTCCCACTCAGAACACATGTCAGGATTGTAGGCTTGATCCCCAGTAGGGGCATCGAGGAGGCAGTCAATCAATGTTTTTCTTTCATTAATATTTCTCTGTCCCTCTCGTATCCTCTCTCTTTTAAAAGAAAAAAAACTTGTAATATTTAAGAGAGAGAGAAAGGAATCCAAACACAACACTATTAGGAAGTCAACAACATACAAGAGAAGAGAGCAAGAAAATAAAAAGTAACAGTGAATGACAAAAACCATCAGAAAACAATAAAATAGCAATAACAACATACCTATCAATAATCACTTTAAATGTAAATGAACCAAATGTTCCAATCAAAAGACCTGAGGTGGTTGAATGGAATTTTTAAAAAAATCCACAGATATATTACCAGAAGAGATCCATTTCAAAGATACACGCAGACTAAAAGTAAAGGGGTGAAATATTTCAAGCAAATAGAAATGAAAAAAAAAATAGCTGGGTTAGCAACACTTATATCAGAAGAAAAGTAGACATTAAAACAAGGAAAGGCATTTTATAATGAAAAAGGGATCATTCCAACAAGAGGATATAACTCTCATAAACATCTATGTATACATCATAGTAGCACCTAAATATATAAAGAAAATATTGACAGACATAAAGGGAAACAGTGACAGCAATATAGTAAAAGTAAGAGACTTTAATGTCACATTGACATTAATGGATAGGTCATTCAGACAGAAAACAGTGGCCTTAAATGACACATCAGACCAGATGGACTTAATTAATATTTTTAGGATCCAAAAAGAGAAGGATATACTTTCTTTTTAAGTTCACATGGAACATTTTCCAAGATAAACCACATGTAAAGCCAGAAAGCAAGTCTCAATAACTTTAAGAAGATTGAAGTGATAACAATCATCTTCTCTGATCACAATGATATGAAACTAGAAGTCAATTCCAAGTTGAAATCTGAAAAACACACAAACACAACTAGGTTAAGTAACACACTACTAAATGAATGGGTTAACAATGAGATCAAGGGATAACCAAAAGTAGACAAATGAAAATAAAAACACAATGACCCCATGGGACAGAGCCAAAGCAATTCTAAGACAGAAATTCACAACAATGTAGGCCTACCTCAAGAAATAAGAAAAATCTCAAATAAACAATCTTACACTTAAAGATTAGAACAACAACAAACAAAGCCCAAAGTGAACAGAAGGAAGGAAATAATAAATACCAGAATTTGTACTTCTTGGAGAGAAACCAAGATGGTGGCATAGGTGAACACCTAAACTGCTGCCTCGCACAACAATTTTAAAACTACAACTAAAAGACAGAATGGACATCATCCAAAACCACAGGAAAGTTGGCTGAGTAGAAATTCTATAACTAGGAGAGAGAGGAGCTCTCAGAGACCCAGAGGAGCTGCAAAAAGTTGAGGTACAGAGACGCACACATGAAGAGAGCTGGTGGCAGAGTGCCTGGCTATCTTCCTCTGGCAGAAGGGAGACGGAGACTCCCAACTGCACTGAACTCCTTATCCTACGGCACTGAACACCAGGTCTGGGCAAGACTCATATGGGAGGAGTTTGGACTGTGAAAAGGGAGAAGTACACAGAAATTTAGGGGAGCTGGGAAAGAGCAGAGGTCTGGGGGGTGCGCACAGCACTGCATGCAGAAGACCAACTGCTGATTGTGCTGCTGGCTTCCACGAGTGGGCGGGAGACAGAGCCTCCCAACTGTGCCACTTCTAACTCCACTGAACCCAATTCAGGCGAGACCCTGGGGAACCAGACTCATACGGGTTCCAGAGCACAGGGGAGCTAGAAAGGCAGCAGTCTAGAGGCACCACACCCGTGAGCATAGAAACAGCTCCAGTGATTATGGAGAGACATGTGAGACCCAGAGGACGCATAGGGTGGGGCTGACTAGAAGGCAAGGTGGTCTGCTAAGCCCTGACTCCACCCCACCCAAGCTCAACAGAGAGGCTTTTGCAGTTTTGCAAGACTTGTATCATAAGGCTGATTCCAACACAGAAGTTCTTCCAGCATAGTGAAAATGCGGAGACAAAGTAAGAAATCACAAACAAAAGAAAAGGAAGAAAACAAATGACTGGATATAGAGTTCAAAACCACAATTATAAGGTTTTTCAAGAATTTCCTAGAAAAGGTGGATAAATTTAGGGAGACCCAAGAGGAGATGAAAAAGGACCAACTATAAATTAAACATACACTGACTGAAATAAAAAATATTATACAGAGACCTAACAGCAGACTAGAGGAAGGCAAGAATCAAGTAAAAATTTGAAATATAAAGAAGCAGAAAACACTCAACTGGAAAAGCAAGAAGAAAAAAGAATCCAAAAATGTGAAGATAATGTAAGGAGCCTCTGGGACAGCTTCAAGCGTGCCAACATCAGAATTGTGGGGGTGCCAGAAGAAGAGAGAGAGCAAGATACTGAAAACCTACTTAAAGAATAATGACTGAAAACTTCCCACATCTGGTAAAAGAAATAGACTTACAAGTCCAGGAAGCACACAGAACCCCAAACAAAAAGAATCCAGAGAGGACCACACCAAGACACATCATAATTAAAATGCCAAGAGCAAAAGACAAAGAGAGAATATTAAAAGCAGCAAGAGAAAAACAGTTACTTACAAGGGAGAACTCATATGATTGTCAGCTGATTTCTCAACAGAAATGATGCAGGCCAGAGGGGAGTGGCAAGATATATTCAAAGTGATGAATAGCAAGAACCTACAACCAAGAAGTTATCATTCAGAATTGAAGGGCAGATACAGAGCTTCACAGATAAGAAAAAGCTAAAGGAGTTCATCAACTCCAAACCAGTATTATATGAAATGCTGAAAGGTACTCTAAGAAGAGGAAGAAGAAAAAGGTAAAGATAAAAATTATGAACAAATACATATCTATCAACAAGTGAATCTAAAAATCAAGTGAATTAAAAATCTGATGAACAGAATAAACTGGTGAATATAGTAGAATCAGGAGCACAGAAAGGGAGTGGAGTGACAATTCTCAGGGAACAAGGGGTGGGGGGGTGCAGGGAGAGACTGGACAAAAATCATATACCTATGGATAAGGACAATGTGGTGGAAAGTAATGGTAGAGGGAGGGGTGGGAGCCAGGTGGAGGGAAGTTATGAAGGGCAAAAAAGAGAAACAGACGTAATAATTTGAACAATAAAGATTTAATTAAAAAAAAGAAATAATAAAGACCAGAGTGAAAATATACAAAGTAGACTCAAAAAGGAACACAAAAAGATCAATAAAACCAAGAACTGGTTTCTTTGAAAAGATAAAATTAATAAACCTTTAACTTCATCAAGAAAAAAAGAGAGGGTCCAAATATAATCAGAAGTGAAAGAGACAACTGACATCACAAAAATACAATGGATTATAAGAAAACCAACAAATTTGAACAAGGAAAAAAATGAATAAATTCCTAGATACATATAATCTTCCAAGGCTGTATGAGGAAGAAACATAAAATTTGGAAAATTGATAATTGGTAGCAATATTGACTCAGTGATCAAAAACTCCAAACAAAGCCCTGGACCAGATGGCTTCCCAGGTGAATTTTAACAAACATTCAAAGAAGAATTCATGCCTATCCTTTTCAAAGTATTCCAAAGAATTGAAGAGAAGGCACCCTAATTCATTTCATAAGGTCTGCATTACCTGCCCCCTACTGGGGATGAAGCCCCAAACCTGGGCATGTATGTTGACCTGGAATTGAACCAGTGACTTTACAGTACCTGGGTCGATGCTCAACCACTGAACCACATCGGCTGGGCTGAATATTTAAATTAAAAAAACTTATACCCAACATAGCTATTAGAAAGCTATTATGTTTTTGGAACAACTTGGTGTTTCAACCAACTTAAAAAAATTTTTTTGAAGCAGCTGTAGGTTCATAAGTAAGAGGAGAATACAGAGATTTCCCATTATCAACATGCCCCACTAGAATGGCACATTTTTCATAATCAATAAATCTACATTGACACATCATTATCACCCCACATCCACAGTTTACATTTATGGTTCCATCTTGATATTGTACATTCCATAGGTTTGAACTAATGTATAATGTATGTCCATCATTATCGTGTCCTACAGAATATTTTCACTGTCTTACGAATCTTTTGTGCTCTACCCATTCACCCTCCCTCCCACAATCTACTTTTTTAAAAAATATATATTTTATTGATTTTTTATAGAGAGGAAGAGAGAGGGATAGAGAGTGAGATACATCGATCAGCTGCCTCCTGCACGGCCCCTACTGGGGATGTGCCCGCAACCAAGGTACATGCCCTTGACTGGAATTGAACCTGGGACCCTTCAGTCCGCAGATTGATGCTCAATCCACTGAGCCAAACCGGTTTCAGCCACAATCTACTTTTTTTAACTTTAATTTTATAAAATCTAAATTGAGATAAGCTTTAACTGTAATGCCAGATATTGTTTATTTGAAATTTTCTGTTTCACACATTATTTTTAAAATCAGAAAAATAATAGTTCAAAAAGAAAATATGTCATTTTGAGCAGGAAGAAATGATGAAAATGTTTCCAAACATGCCTTCATGCCATTCAGGGTACATATATTCTACTTTTCAGGAATAAGAGTTAGTAGGCTGTTGGGGAAATAATATTTCATTAAGCAGTACCTAAAATTTGTGGAAATCAGGCAGTCTGGGCCTACATGTGGGAATTTGGAACATTTGTTAATGTTTAAAATACAACTATTCACCATGTGAGAACTCTTTTCGTGAGCCATGAACATTTTGTTATTATCTTTATGAATTCTGGCTCTGAGTTAATGTTTTCTTATTCCTGAGGGTTTTACAGTTAGATTTTAAAAAAATGAGAAACTGTCTTTGGAAACTTTCTAATCATCCCTATTCTTGTGGAGAAGTCACACTGACCAAATAAAGAGATAGCTTACAATTTTCAACATTATCCTCTCCTTTTCTTTGCACTGTAACAGTGTGAGAGTTAATCTTTGAAGATTAACTTTTCTCTATCAGAAAAGTTCGTTCTGAAACAAAATGATTCTGTTAAATGAATTAAGTGATCACTCCCCATCATCACTTTTTATTCCACGCCATGGGACAAAATGCTGAGGACCTGGAGGGATTATAGGAATTAGCCTAAAGTCAACATGATTTCCTTTCTCTACTTGTGATCCAGTTAACTGGAATCCCCAAAATGAGAATCACAAACCTCTATGGACTAGCCCTGACTATTCGTAAATGGGTATTTCCACCCCTCTTTAAAAACAGGAAGCTGAATTTCAAAAACAGTGTGTAATAAATGTCAGAACGGGGGTCTACGCATGTCTCTTTAATTTTGCTGTCAGTGTTCTTGTTTAACTGAAGGGTTCTCACTAAACAAATGTTATAATAGAAGTATTTCTGGGGTGGTGAACATAATGCAATACACAGATGATGTGTTATGAATTGTACAACAGAAACCAATATACTTTATTAACTGTCACCCCAACAAATTTAATTTTAAAATTTTAAAATAAAAAATATCTGCTGTGTGTCATACATTAGAAAATAAAAGGAGAGAGAGATTAACATACAAACATAAAGAGAAGTAAAGAATACACAGCCATGAGTAAGAATTAACACAAATTTTTTTGAGAGCAAAATCTCTCAAAAAGAATGGTGACTTTCTTAGCAGAATGGAGAAAACTACAAACTTGGTTTTTGAAAGGGAAATAAAAGGAACAATCTGAATTTTGGAAAAGCTTAGGATTTAAAGCAGCAAGTACTTAAATGATCTGAATGAGGCAGAGGCCACAGGGGAAGCAACTGAAATCTTTTATGCAAAGTGGTTGGGGCCTAAACTCTCTTCCTCTCTCCAGAATAGATTGGCAACCCTCTTTTTCACAGAGTTTCCAAAAAGCTATTTGCTTCCTTACTCTTCACTGTTCACTTAAAACGTATATAATTTTATGAACCAATGTCACCTCAAAAAATTTAATGAAAAAATAAAATTAAATATAGACAGCCAAGCATCACTGGGCATCTGAGGAGACTTTCCAGTATGAGAAAGACCCAAACAACAAACAAACAAAAATGCAACATGGAGAAAATCTCAGGAAAGTAAAACAAGAAAGAAACAGAGAAGAAACAGGATAAGAAATTCGGGAACACCAACCTGGGAGATTTTAACTTTCAATAAATAGAGATGATGAAAATTTTCAAGAAAAAAAAACAACAAAAAAATATCCAGAACTGAGGGTCTTGACTTGCCAGATTAAAAACATCTATGTGTGCCCCTCTCAATAAATAAAAAAAGGAAATACACTAGGAAAGCACTTTATGAATTTTAGGTGCTACGAGTAAAGAAATAACCTAAAAGCTTGTGGTGGGAGGAGTACTTCATGTAAAAAAAAAAAAGGGAATTCAAGTGGCATTAGACTCCTCAAGCCAACATTGGCAGCTCTACACCATGGAGTAGTGCTGGCATAATTGAGAAGCAAATTACGCTCAATTCTAAGGCCAACATAGAATGTCACACCCAGATAAACCATGTATTAGTGTTCTAAGGCTGCCATAACAAAATAGGCAGCTTAAAACAACAGAAATGTATTCCGTCACAGTTACAGAGACCAGAAGTCCAAAATCAAGGTGTCCGGTAGGCTATGTATTTTTTTTGTTGTTTAAAGTATTACATATAGTAGTACATATATCTCCTTTATTTCTGCCCATTGATCTTCCCTCAGCCTCCCCTAACCCCTGTCGCATGCCCTCATGCCGTCCCTCCAGTGTCTTGTGTCCATGCATGCATACAAGTCCTTTGGTTGATCTATTTCCCTCCTTCCCCAACACTTCCCAGGCTTCCTGCTGTAATTTGACAGTCTATTCAGTGCTTTACTGCCTCTATATCTTTTTTATTCATCAGGTTATAAAGTTATTTATTTTCCACAAATGAGTGAGATCATGTGGTATTCTTTCATCGCCTGGCTTATCTCACTTAAAATAATGCTCTCGAGGTCCATCCATGCTGCTGCAAATGATAAGAATTTCTTTTTTATAGCAGCATAGTATTCCACTGTGTAGATGTACCATGGCTTTCTAATCCACTCATCTGCTAATGGGTATTTAGGCTGTTTCCAAATCTTAGCTATGGTGAATTGTGCTGCTATGAACATAGGGGTGCATACATCCTTTCTGATTGGTGTTTCTAGTTTCTTGGTATATATTCCTAGAAGTGGAATCACTGGGTCAAATGGGAGTTCCATTTTTAGTTTATTGAGGAAACCCCATACTGTTCTCCACAGTGGCTACACCAGTCTGCATTCCCATCAACAGTGCATGAGGGTTTCATTTTTTCCCACATGCTTGCCAGCCCTTATCATTTGTTGATTTGTTGATGATTGCCATTCTGATAGGAGTGAGATGGTACTGCATTGTCATTTTGATTTGCATCTCTAAGATAATTAGTGACTTTGAGCATGTTTTCATATGTTTCTTGGCTTTCCTTCTGTCTTCTTTTGAAAACATTCTATTTAGGTCCCTTGCCCGTTTTTTTATTGGATCATTTATCTTCCTTTTATTAAGTTGTATAAATTGCCTGTAGATGTTGGAGATCAAACCTTTATCAGTGATAACATTTGCAAATATATCCTCCAATACAGTGGTCTTTCTTGTTGTTTTGTTGATGGTTTCTTTTGCTGTGCAAAAGCTCTTTATTTTGATATAGTCCTATTTGTTTATTCCATCTTTAGTTTCCATTGACCAAGGAGCGATATCGGTGAGAAATTGCTTGGGATATGTCTGAGATTTTGCTGCCTCTGGATTCCTCTAGTATTTTCATGGTTTCCCATTTTATGTTTAAGTCCTGTATCCATTTTGAATTTATTTTTGTATTTGGTGTAAGTTGGTGGTCTAGTTTCATTTTTTTACATGTATCTGTCCAATTTTCCCAACACCATTTATTGAAGAGACTGTCTTGACTCCATTCTATGTTCATGCCTCCTTTGTCAAATATTAGTTGAGCATAGCGGTTTGGGTCAATATCTGGATTCTCTATTCTATTTCATTGTTCTATATGTCTGTTCTTGTGCCAGTACCAGGCTTTGTAATACAGCTTGAAATCTGGTATTGAGATTCCACCTACTTTATTCTTCTTTCTCAGGATTGCTGTGGCTATTCAGGGTCTTTTTGTATTCCAGATGAATTTTTGGAGAGTTTTTTGTAGGTCTGTGAAATATGCCGTTGGTATTTTAATGGGGAGTGCATTGAATCTATAGATTGCTTTGGGTAATATGGACATTTTAGTGATGTTGATTCTCCCAATCCATGAGCATGGTATGTTTCTGTTTACGTCTTTTTCTATCTCTTTTTTCAGTGTCCTGTAGTTTTCCACATATAGGTCTTTACCTCCTTAGTTAAGCTTATTCCTACGTATCTTATTTTTTTTTGTGTGTGTGTGTGTGTGATAGTAAATGGGATTGCTTTTTTAGTCTCTCTTTCTGTAAGTTCACTATTGGTGTATATAAATGCCATAGATTTCTTGGCATTAATTTTGTATCCTGCTATATTGCTAAATTCATTTATTAAGTCCATTTGTTTTTTGATGGAGTCATTCAGGTTTTTTATGTACAATATGTCATCTACAAATAAGGACAGTTTTACTTCTTCTTTTCCAATTTAGATGCCTTCTATTCCTTCTTCTTGTCTAATTGCAATGACTAATACTTCCAGTACTATGTCGAACAGGAGTGGTGAGAGCGGGCATCTCTGTCTTGTTCCTATTCTTAGGGGAAATGGTTTTAGTTTTTGCCCATTGAGTATGATGGTAGCTGTGGGTTTATCATATATGGCTTTCATTATGTTGAGTATGATCCTTCTATTTCCACCTTGTTGAGAGTTTTTATCAAGAAAGGGTGTTGGATTTTGTCAAATGCTTTTTCTGCATCAATTGATATGACTATGTGATTTTTATCGCTCAATTTGTTTATATGATGTATCACGTTTATTGATTTGCAGATATTGTACATCCTTCCATTCCTGCAATAAATCCTATTGGATTATGGTGTATGATCTTACTGATATACTACTGGATCCGATTTTCTAGGATTTTGTTGAAGATTTTGGCATCTATGTTCATGAGGGATATTGGCCTATAATTCTCTTTCATTGTGTTATTTTTATCTGGTTTTGGCATTAGGATAATGCTGGCTTCATAGAAGGTGCTTGGTAGTGTTCTTTCTTCTTGAATTTTTTTGGAATAGTCTGAGGAAGTTAGGTTTTAGTTCTTCCTTGAGTGTTTGGTAAAACTCCCCTGTGAAGCTGTCTGGTCCCAGACATTTGTTTGCAGGAAGCTTTTTGATGACTGTTTCAATTTCTTCCATAGTTATTGACCTATTGAGATGTTCAGATTCTTCCTGATTGAGTTTTGGAAGATTATTTTTTTCTAGGAATATGTCCTCCACTAGGTTATCCAATTTGTTGGAATAGAGTTGTTCATAGTATTTTTTAACAATCCTTTGTATTTCAGTGGGATCTGTTATTTCACCCCTTTCATTTCTGGTTTTATTTGGATCCTCTCTCTTTGCTTCTTGGTGAGCCTGGCTAGAGGTTCATCAATCTTGTTTATCCTTTCAAAGAACCAGTTCTTGGTTTTGTTGATCTTCTGTGTTTTTGTTTTTTTGGGAGGGCAGGGGGGATCAATGTCGTTTATCTCTGCTTTGATCTTTATTATTTCCTTCCTTCTGCTTACACTGGGCTTTTCTTGTTGCTCTCTTTTTAATGCTTTGAGTTGTAGGATTAAGTAATTTATTACCATTGTTTCTTGTTTTTTGCAGTAGGCTTGTAGAGCTATGAAAGACTGCTTTGCTGTGTCCTCTCAAGACTGCTTTGCTATGTCCCATAGATTTTGGATTGTTGTGTTCTCATTGTCATATGTTTCCATGATGTTTTTTCTATTTCTTCTATTTTTCTATTTCTTCCTTGATCTCTCTGATAACCCAGTCATTGTTTAATAGCATGTTGTTTAGTCTTCATGTGTTTGATTTCTTTGGATTGTCTTTATTGTAGTTGATTTCCAGATTTCTGTCTTCTTGAATTTTAAGACACTTTGCCTATGACCCAACATATGGTCTATCTTTGAAAATGACCCATGTGAACTTGAGAAGAATGTATATTCTCTGGTTTGGGGGTGAAATTTTCTGAAGATGTCAATTAATTTTCAGGCCCTATGCCAGACCTGCTGGATTAGGAAATGACTCTAGTGAGTCATTGAGGATTGAAGTTTTTTTGCTTATTTTTTGTTTAGAAGATTTGTCCAATGGTAATAGTAGGGAATTAACATCCCCTACTATGGTTGTATTACTGTCAATCTCTCCCTTTATATCCTCCAGGAGTTCCTTTAGGTATTTGGGTGCTCCAGTATTGGGTGCATATATGTTTACCAAAGTTATTTCTTCTTGTTGGACTGTTCCCTTTAGTACTATAAAGTGGTCTTCCTTATCTCTTATTATGTTCTTCACTTTGAAATATAATTTGTCAGATATAAGTATTGCTACCCCAGATTTTTTTTTTTCATTTCTATTCACCTGAAAAACCTTTTTCTCTTCACCTTCAATCTGTGTACATCATTTTTTTTCTGAAGTGGGTTTCTTGTAGACAGAAGATATATGGGTTGTATTTTCTTATCCAATCTGTTACCCTATGTCTTTTGATTGGTGCATTTAATCCATTTACATTTAATGTTATTATTGATAGGTGCTTATTTGTCATCATTTTTATTCTTTACCCCTGTGTTCCTTTTTTTTTTTTTTTACAGCAGACCCTTTAGCATTTCTTGCATTGCTGGTTTTGTGGTAATAAATTCCCTTAATCCCCTTTTGTCTGTGAAGCTCCTGATTTCACATTCAATTTTGATTGATAGACTTGCTGGGTACAGTATTCTTAGATTCTGACACTTCCTTTGCATGACTTTGTATATTTCATTCCATTCCCTTCTGGCCTGATGAGTTTCTATTGAGAAATCAGCTGCAAGTCTTATGGGGGTTCCTTTGTAGGTAACTTTCTGTTTCTGGCCACTTTTGAGATTCTTACTTTGTTGTTGGGGTTTGCAAATTTAATTATAATGTGCCTTGGCATCAGTCTTTTGGGGTTTTTTTGCTTGGGACTCTGTGAGCTTCTTGGATTTGTGTGGGTTTTTTCTTCTCAATATCAGGGAAGTTTTCTGTCATTATTTCTTCAAACAGGTTTTCTATTCCTTGCCCAGTTTCCTCTCCTTCTGGCTCCTTATTATGTGGATGGTGTTTTGTTTTGTGTTGTCCCAAATTTCCCTTAGGCTCTCCTCCTGCTTTTTAATTTTTTTTTTCTAGAAGCTGTTCTACTTGGGTATTTTTTCCTACCTTGTCTTCTAGCTCATTGATGAGGTCCTCTGCTTCTTCTAGTCTACTTTTGATGCTTTCTATTGAGTTCTTTACAGCAGCAATGGCATTTTTCATTTCTTCTTGGTTCTTCTTCATTTTCTCTTGGTTCTTACACATATTGTCAAATTTGTCTTCCATTCTTTTCATCCACCTTATGACAATTTATCAGAATTCTTTCTCTCACAGGTTGCTCGCCTCTTATTTTGTTTACTTCCTTTTCTGGTGATGCCTTCTTTTCTTTCATATGCAGTCTGTTTCTTTGTCTCCCCATGGTCTCTCTTCTCTGGGTGTCTGGTTATGTAGTTCTCTCTCTCCCTTTGCCAGGTAAAATCTGACCTTTCTGTGGTGAAGTGTAGAGCTCCTCTGAATCCGTGTTTTTGCGTCAATTGGGGACCAGTGTTCTGGGGTTTGCAGGTGTTTGGTGGGTGCCATAGTTGTAGATTTTCAGGTTCTTGACAACATCCACTTTCCCCTTCAAGATGGCGTGGTCTCTGCATCAGATCCAATTGCTCCGGGATGGAACCCAGTTACAGTGGGGGCTGCCCAGTCAGGGGAGCCCCATCCATCAGTCCCCAGGCGTCCCCTGGAGTATAGCTATCCTCAACTCACCAACAAACAAACACTCCTCGTGCGACCCTCAGCTGTTCTTTCTCTTTGTTCCAGGACAAGGCTCGGGATATGTCTGTCTATTCCACCATCATTTTTTTTTTATCTCTACTAATCCCTTCTCAAAGCCTGTGAGATTCAGACTCAAATCAATTTCTTTCTCTTCCTGGAAGAGGAAGCCAGGAAAGTGGAACTCAGGCTTCTGGGAATAGGGCATGGCCAGCCATCACTGGTATTGCTGAGGCAATGCAACAGACTGATGCTGGCCATACAGGAAGAAACAGGAAACTAGCCTAAACTCTTTTTTTTTTTAAGAGGCTCTGAGAGAGAATCCGTTCCATGTTCCTTTCCTGGTCTCTGTGGTTTTAGCAATCCCAGTGTTCCTGTGTGTAGGTACCACACTCCAATCTCCCCCTCTGTCCTCACATGCCCTTCTTTATTCTATTTGTGTCTGTGTCTTCAAATGACCT
The DNA here is from genome assembly GCA_011751065.1 of Lasiurus cinereus. Taxonomy (NCBI): domain Eukaryota; kingdom Metazoa; phylum Chordata; class Mammalia; order Chiroptera; family Vespertilionidae; genus Lasiurus; species Lasiurus cinereus. Next base: position 16,867,547 of record JAAGEH010000125.1, read on the forward strand.
TTTTGTAAGGACATCAGTATTGAAGTTATGGCCCAGTCTAATTTAGTATGCCCTCATCTTAACTATATCTGTGGAAACCCTATTTCCAACTAAGGTTACATTTTGAGATCCCAGGGTTTTGGAAATATACAATTCAACCCAGTACAAGCCATCAACCAAGTATGAGGGCAGAATAAAGTCATTTGGGGGCAGGTAATGACTAAAAATCATATCTGAGATGTACTAGTTCTTAGGGAAGTTACTGGAGGTTGATTTTTCAAAATAAGCAAGTGAACTAATAAAGAAGAAGACATAGAACCAGGTCAAAGGTAGTCTAACAAGGAAAGCAGAATTAAGAATCTGCACAGAGCAGAAGAATGGGGATACTTTGGGAGTGGAGTGTCCCAGGCAAGGGAAAGAAAAGGTAAGTATTTGTTACGTTTGAGCATTTAGAAGATAAAATTGACAATTCTTTGACAGAGTCCAAATTCCAAGATAAGACAGAAGTTGAAAAAGAAAGATTTATAGTCCCTTCTTGGCTCAGTACTAAGTAAACTTTCTATAGAATAAAATAGCAACCTTCTTGATTGAACAAAAACCTAAGGGACTATATGAAGAAAGTAAGGATGAATAATTATGTTAAATAAATTGCTACTTATTTATCAATTATTATAGGAATTCAGTAGATAATGTCTAAAATTATTATGATATAAAAATGGAGGCATTAGCACATTCTTTAGAAATAGAGAGGTACAAATTAGAAGTAGTAAAAGTTTATAAGGTAACCTCTGGGAAATGGGTCTGGGAGAGGAAAGGAGGTGAATGGTATTTGATTTTGTAAAATTGGAGCAAGTAATGCTTTTATAGCAATTCATATTGTAAAATTATAGTACAGTCTGCACAAAAATCACCTAAAGGGCATGCAAAAATGCAGCTTCTGCGTTTAGAGCCAGATATTTTAATTTCATAGGATCGAAGGACTTGGAATTCTGCATTTCAATAAGGCCTGTGAAATTCTGATGGAATTGGCCCCTAGACCCCACTTTGAGAAAAAAATACTTGCTTGAAAAAAATAGTCACCAAATTGCTGTAACATCAGCTCCAAATGATTTCTGGTCAAGACTAAGCAAATTTGAGCCTATGTTAATTGCATCCATTGGAATTAGAGTAAAACTATGCTGCACTTTAAAACCCTACTTAGTAGGAAATTATTCTCACTCAGATAAGTGAAGCAACAAGAGGCCTAGATGCTGAGGTCAGGGACTGTTTCCTGGCATCAAAAAGTCTTCCTACTAGGCAGGTTGTAAACACTGGCAGAAGCCCTAAGACAGTCACTCCGTGTTTAGGGGAGGCTGACTCAGCATGCTGGGCATTGGGAGGCATTGGAAGGAGCGCCATCAGTCCTGCCCCACCACATACTCAACCCACTGCTAAGAAATAGCTGTGAGTGTGAAGGTGTCTGAGGTCACATCCCAACCAATGCCAAGGAGAAATGCTGAAGTGAGAGCTGTTGCAAAATCTGCTTCTTAAATAGTGACAGCAGCATCACAGTGAAGGCAAATCCATTGTCAAAGGCTTACAGAACCGTGATCAGTCCTCTCAGAAGTGCTACACAACCTTGTTCCTTGGATTACCTTGAGAGTTAGCACCAGCTTCCCAAACACAGTCATTAAGGATGGTCCCTAACTTCTATTGAGTAGCTGTTGCAAGTCAGACACTGAATTATATTAGCACGTTACACATGTCAAGTCTCACCAAACCAATTTCACAGCTGAGAAAAATGGAGCTTCCAGAAGTTAAGCCACAAACCCAGCATCACATAGCCAGTATGTGGCAGAACAAGTCTTACTCTTGCCATGATTCCAAATTGCATCCTGGACTATCCAATAGCCTACAGGGTATCATATAACAGAATGAGATCATTGCATTGACGCTGTGGAGGGTGATCCATTTATCACTGCAAATGTGTTCACTGGACAGTAAACCTGCTGGTCAGGCAGGAAGGCTCAGTGGGGTACTGCAGAGGGAGCTGAACACAGTTACACAACGTGAGTTCCGCCGGTGGGGCGTAGTGGGTGGTGGGGAATCCTCTGAAAGTCACCATTACAGGAAGGTGTGGCTGATTTTAAGTAAAGACCAATCCTTAAGATGAGGCCACTGGTCAAAAGGTTTCAGGAAAAAGCTGCAGATACCAAAGAAAGTAGCAGAATTTATAAACTGAGGACATTGTAGGGAAAATCATCCCATTTCCTTCATTTTAATTATCATTATGATGAAGAGGAGAAAGAAGTAGTTAATATTATTTTTCTTCCATATGCCAGGCATTGTGCTAAGTATTAGTTCATTTAATGAGCTAGATGCAATTTGTATACCCAGAAAATCGAGGCCCAGAGATGTCGTGATTAGCACAATTAATTTGGGGTAGAATTAAGGCTAGAATTCAAGCTTAATTCTGGCTAATTTTTCTGTGCCTTATAGCCAGTTTCTCTTCTAATGAGAAGGAAAGTGCATAAAGAATATAGTCTTTGGCCCTAACCAGTTTGGTTCAGAGGATAGAGTGTTGGCCTGCGGACTGAAGGGTCCCAGGTTCAATTCTGGTCAAAGGCCATGTAACTTGGTAGCGGGCACATCCCTAGTAGGGAGTGTGCAGGAGGCAGCTGATCAATGCTTCTCTCTCATTGATGTTTCTAACTCTCTATCCCTCTCCCTTCCTCTCTGTAAAAAATCAATAAAATATATTTTTTAAAAAAAGAATACAGTCTTTGGAAGAACCGGACAAATTCAGATCTAAATCCCACTGTACCTTGGACTATGTGACCTTCTCTGAATCCTGCATCCCTCATTTATAAAGTGGAGATAATGATATCTTACTCTTCCTTCGGCTGTCAGCATTAAGCGAAATGATGTATGTATAGAACTTATTACACAGCATCTGGTACAAATGTCCTCCCTCTTCCTCCTGCCTTAGATAAAACTAGTATCTATTTGGTCTTTTCAGTATCTGTCCTTTTAGATAGAAATCACCGAATATCATAATGATTTTCCAAATGGATTGACAACATATTTGCACACATTTACTGACACACATAAAGAGATATTTACGTGCAATAAGATAAGAATATTAAGACATAATTTTTACAAATTTAAGAAGCATTAACACCGCTCTTTTTCCTGTGTTCTTAATATAATTAAGTGGTATTTAGCTGGTACTCAACTGCACAGTAAAATCACCTGGAGCTTTAAAAATGCCCAGCATCCAGGCTGTACCTCATACCAATTCAATCAGTATCCCTGGGGACGAGGGTCAGGCATCAGCAGTTTAAAAAAAAAACCTCAACTGCTCCCGATGAGCATCCAAAGGGAGAACCATTGAGCTGCACTAGTGCAGGGTTTCTCAATGTGTGACCCGAGGACCAGCAGCCTCAGCATGAGCTGGGAGCCTGTTAAAAATGCACATATTCAGGCCCTATGCCAGACCTGCTGGATTAGGAAATCTGGGGCTGGGTTCTGTGAGGAGATTCTTAAGCACACAAGTTTGAGAACCACTGTTCTAGGTACCAGTCCTCACCCTTATCCTCTTTCTAAACTAATCAATTCTGTCCTGTTCGTTTAGCTTTTTTAAAAATCCTCACCCAAAAATATGTTTTTATTGATTTTCAGAGAGAGAGAGGCAGGGCAAGGGAAAGGAAGAGGAAGAGCGGGAAGAGGGGAGGGTCAGAGAGAGAGGAGAGAAACATCAATTGGTTGCCTCCCAAACATTCCCTGATGCAACATAGGGATGTGCCCTGACTGGGAATCGAACCTGCAATCCTTTGGTGAATGGGATGGTGCTCCAACCAACTGAGCACTCAGCCAGGGCTCATTTTCCCTTTCAGTTTTATCCCTTCTATCTCCACTCATCTCCAACCTGAGCACCACTACCCATTCTTGCCTGGCTCACCAATTATCCTGTTAGATTAGCTTTTCTCCCCTTCAATTTGCTCTTCCCTCAGCAGCCATTAATAAAAATCCAACCACATTCCTTCTCTGGTGCCTCTAGGATAGAATCTAAACCTCCAACATGGCATACATGTATGTCTGGTCTGTACTAACCTCTCTGTCCCCCTCTCTCATCACTCCTAGACCCAGCTTAGCAATACAGATCCATACCATGAACCCCCTACCCTATGAAAACAATGAGGTTTATGGTTTAAACAAAAACCCAAGTTAAGGACAAAGAACCAGAAAAGACAATTACTTTTTGCTGGTTTACTTACCCAATTTTTGCCTGGCCAAGTTGGAGCCAATCATCTTCATTCAGATCAAGGAACCTCTTTTTGAAGAAACCTTCTCTGGGTCCTGCGTCTCGGGGAAGGAGAACTGTTCCATGTTCCCACACTGCTCTCTGCATATATGCCCCTTAACACGGCTACAATAAATTAGAGTGAGCTCTTTCTGAGTCAGTCTTCCCAGCTAGGCCATGAGGTCAAGGGATATATCACCTTTTACTTATCTTTATCTCCCCTCTCTCTGGTATAATGCATGCTATATGATAGGTACCCAATATACGGCACCAGTTGAACTGAAAACTTGCAAAATGCATCTACTCACTCGCAGAGCTTCAAGCAAGTGAATCATAGGCCAGCACTTCTCGAACCTAGATGCACACACGAATCACCTGGAAATGTTAAAATGTAGGTTCTGATCCAATTGACTTGGGGGAAAGCCCAGACATTCTGCATTTCTAATGAGCTCCCAGGTGATGCTGATCTGTGGTTCATGGCCCATCAGTCAGATACACTTCAAATAGTGAGGTCCTCCAAAGCCATGAAGCACAGTGCACTTGTAGATCAATTTTATAATACTAGAAAAAACATACTTGTACTTTGCAAAAGTGCTAGCAACTGAGAGGAGAAGAGATGATTTATGCTGCTAACTAGACTAGTCTCATAAAGTCCATCATCTTGGAGTGTAAAATATTCTCTTGTAAGAGATTTGCAAACAGTTGGCTGGTGAACCAACCAGCTCTCCACACAGCTGTTGTCCTCATCGGCAACATCTGTGTAGAGGACAATGAGCTGTCACAGGACTTCTCAATACAGAACCCAAATTCAGTGTGGGGAGAAGAAGAGAGAGAGGCCAACAGGAAAGCAGCCAGGCTCAGCAAGAGAGGCTTACTCATTCTTCCCTTCTTTCACAAAGAAAAGTAGTTATTGAGCACGTTCCTGGCCTCCTATCGGTCAGAGGCACCAGGGTTGTCCAGGTGGACAATGAGAGGCTAGGGAAGAAATTTAGTCCAAAGAGCATTCCAGAGTTCTGGGTCAGAGATAAAAGGAGGTTCCAATTCAGGGAATCCAATAGGAGCTATGCAAATTTTCAACTGTGAATATTCAAATGTTCAACCCTTCTGCTTACATTAGGCTAAAGATTTAGGAATTAGATTGAAGATGACAGATGAAGTTTTCCAGAGATATCCCAGGATCCTTAGTCATCTGTAATTCTGCCCAGCTGTTCTGCAGTGCATTCACTGTCTGGGTCCCGTGAGACCACAGTGGTTCGGCTATGGATCATTTCTGCACCAAACCTTGGAAAAAATGTGTGCTTCGGGCCCATGCCATGGCCCCTTTTGAGGACATGCAGTTTTGCTTACAGATCACGCCACATTCAATAGATTGGCTATTGTAGAATGTCTCAAGATTATTTATAAAGTGCTTTTTTTTAAGCTTTAATAAACGGTGTTCAGCAACACGCCACGCTTTCCATGGCCTTAGCTTCCGCTAAGCCCCAGATTTGCATTCCAGTCACTCAGAGTGTATCAGCCCTGCTCACACACTCCCAACATCCCCACTTCACCTCAGTGCACAAATACACACACAGGCCTTGCTAGGTTTTGTTTCCTTGTCACATCCCATGCCAGTGCCTCTCCACCAAACCAAACCCCATTTATCTTTTCAGGTGAGTTTGTTCAAGTCTTCACTAGAACACACAACATTTCAGTGAATATGTTTGCATTTGGTTCCTTGTGTACATCGGTGAGAGCTTCTATAGGCATGTGGATCCTAGTGGGATTACTGAGTTGTAGGGTATGTATAGTATCAACCTAACTCAACATTGCTCAAATGTTGTTCAGTTAAAGAGTTCACACCATCAGCAGGGTGTGAGTTCTTCTGGCTTCACATTCTTCCCCCCCCCCCACCATCTTTTTAATTAATGTATTTCATGTGTACATATCTTCCCATTGCCCCCTCCCCCAATCCTACTCCCATACATGTCCTCAAACCCCAGTGTCTTGCGTTCATTGGTTATGCTTATATGCATGCATACAAATCCTTCAGTTGATCTCTTATCTACCCCACCTCTTCCTAATCTTTCCTCTGTAACTTGACAGTCTGTTTGATGCTTTACTGCCTCTGTATCTATATTTTTATTCATCAGTTTATAATGTTCTTTATTATCCATAAATGATTGATATCATGTGGTATTTTTCTTTCATTGACTGGCTGATTTGACTTAGCATAATGCTCTCCAGTTCCATCTAGGTTGCTGCAAATGGTAAGAATTCCTTCTTTTTTATGGAAGCATAGTATTCCATCATGTAGATGTACCATGGTTTTCTAATCCACTCATCTGCTGATGGGCACCTAGGCTGTTTCCAAATCTTAGCTATTGTAAATTGTACTGCTATGAACATAGGGGTGCAGATATTCTTTCTGATTGGTGTCTCTAGTTTCTGAGGATATATTCTTAGGAGTGGGATTATTGGTTCAAATGGAAGTTCCATTTTTAGTTTTTGAGAAAACTCCATACTATTCTCCACAGTGACTGCACCAGTCTGCATTACCACCAGCAGTGTACAAGGATCCCTTTTCTCTGCATCCTTGCCAACACTTGTCATTTGTTGATTTGCTGATAGCTCTTCTGACAGGTGTGACATGGTACCACATTGTTGTTTTGATTTGCATCTCTTGAATACTTAGAGACTTTGAGCATGTTTTCATATGTCTCTTGGCCTTCCTTCTGTCTTCTTTTGAAAAGATTCTATTTAGGTCCATTGCGCATTTTTTTATTGGATCATTTATCTTCCTTTTATTAAGTCGTATAAGTTGCCTGTAGATGTTGGAGATTAAAACTTTATCAATGATAACATTTGCAAATATGTTCTCCTATAGAGTGGACTTTCTTGTTGTTTTGGTTTCTTTTGCTGTGAAAAAGCTATTATTGGTAGGTGCTTATTTGTTGCCATTTTTATTATTTACCTGTATGTTCCTTCTTTGCTTCCTATTTCTTTTTTTTACAGCAGACCCTTTAGCATTTCTTGCATTGCTGGTTTGGTGGTAGTAAATTCCCTTACTTCTTTTTTGTCTGTGAAGTTCTTGATTTAACCTTCAATTTTTATTGATAGCATTCTTGAATTCAGACCCTTCCTTTGCATGACTTTGGATATTTTATTTCATTCCCTCTGGCCTGATGAGTTTCTGTTGAGAGATCAGTTGCTAGTCTGATGGGAGTTCCTTTGAAGGTAAATTTCTGTCTCTCTCTGGCCGCTTTTAAGATTCTTACTTTGTCGTTGGTGATTGCCAGTTTGATTATAATGTGCCTTGGCGTTGGTCTTTTGGGGTTCATGTTGCTTGGGACTCTGTGAGATTTTTGAATTTGTGTGGGTTTTTTCTTACCTATATTAGGGAAGTTTTCTGTCACTATTTCTTCAAACAGTTTTTCTATTTTTTGCTCAGTTTCCTCTCCTTCTGGAATCCCTATTATGCAGATGTTGTTTTGTTTTGTGTTGTTCCAAATTTCCCTTAGGCTCTCCTCCTGCTTTTTAATTTTTTTCCCTAGAAGTCTACTTGGGTATTTTTTCCTACCTTGCCTTCTAGCTCACTGATGTGGTCCTCTGATTTTTCTAGTCTACTCTTAATGGTCTCTATTGAGTTCTTTACAGCAATTCTTTACATTTCTTCTTGGTTCTTACACATATTGTCAAATTTGTCTCCCATTCTTTTCAGCCATCTTATGACCATTTCTTTGAATTCTTTCTCTGGTACGTTGCTTGCCTACTTTGTTTACTTCCTTTTCTGGTTTTCTGGTGATGCCTGCTTTTTTCATATGCGGTCTGTTTCTTGGTCTCCCCATGGTCTCTCTTCTCTGGGTGTTTGGTTATGTAGTTCTCTTTTTCTTGTGTTGATTTAAAGGCACAAAATACAACATAGCCAAGTACAATGCACAAGGCACTGAATCGAAATATATTCATAATATTAATAACCACAAATAAAGGTGTACCAGAGAGAGACAAATTAGACAATAGGAGAGAAAGAAGAGAGAACAGAAAATGAAAAAGAAAGAAAGAAAGAAGTGCCAAATGAAATTGGGAGGAAAAAAGTAAGAGAGAAAAGAAAGAGAAGGGGAACAAAGTATATATATGGGGAGAAAGCTCCAATAGAACAGCTACTAATCCCAACAAATGCCAGCAACAAGTACCTGGAGATTAATAGAAACTATAAACAACAAACTATCAAGTAAGGCAAGGGAAAACAGAAGCACCAAACAAACAAAAACAAAGCAAACAAAAAAAATATATAAAAACAAAGAAAAAGAATAAGCAAAACAATCTCACAAAAAAGCATAAAAATCGATACAATCAACATTCAAGCAAACAACAAAAAAGGACAGAGAGAAAAACAATTTTTGGATAATGAAGGCAGAGAAGAGAGAGTTGTTTATGGACTTGGAGCAGGAAAAGAAATATATATGTAGGGTGAAATTCTAACAGGGGAAAAAAGAAAGAATAGAGAACATCTAAAGTAGAAAAAGTGTAAGAGAAACAGGGCAACAAAAGGGGTAAAATTAAGAAGAGAGCGATGGCATAAAGATAGAGTTGAGATAGAGTAAAATGATGCTAAAGGAAAGATAAAAAGAATGTAGAACACAAATCCCAAAGTAAAATAAAGAGAAAATAAAATGACACTTTTTTTAACAAAAAGGTAAAATAGTAGTAGTAATAATACTGATTGAAAATAAAAATGTAATAATTAAAAAGGCAAAATCAAGTGAAGAAAAAAGAAAAAAATAGTTTCTTAAGTGAAAGATGAAAAAAATAAAAATAATGAAAAAGAAAAAATAGAATGTTTGGCATGCCTGTTTCCTAGTCAGGACAGTATTTCAGTTCCCTGCATTCCACTGTTCCTCAATATTGTAAGCCAGTCCTGATATTTAAGAAGATGGTGCGTTTTAATTTCTGTATTCTTTTATTTGTGATTAGACAAGAGTCAATTTGTGATTCAGCCCCTGGGTGGAAGTGTTTCTGGATTGACCTCCAAGACCGTAGGTCCTCTCTAGCCTGTGCTTAGATCCTGCTTTCCCTGTGGCACTCAATACCGGTTTGTGGAAGTGGGCTGCACCTGAGCTGGTTCTCCCTGCTCTGATCCCCAGGGTCCAGAAAAACAACTTTCCCCTACAGCTCCTAGGGTGTCCCCAACTGGGTGATCCTATGTATTGGGCTCAGCAATCAGAAGCAAGGATCTGAAGAAGAAAGAGTGCCAGTCTGTGGACTCCCCTTTCCCCTTGTGTCCAAGCAGCCCTCACACTTTTAAAACTCACAGGCTGTCTCTCTGCGTCAGATCAAAATGGGTTGCTTTCTAGAGATCCCCTCTGTTAGCAGCTTTGAGGACCCCTTTCCACAGTCAGGGATCATGCCAGCCCCAACAGCCACGGATCTTTCCAAGCGCAGATTTCCCCCGGTCCTCTAGCTCCCACAGTGCACGTGCTTCTCCGTCCTGCAGGACCAGAGATCTTACCTCATCCCAGGTGAAATCTGTCCTTTCTGTAGTGGATGATCCGCTTGTTTGTGCCATTTGGGGTCCAGTGTTCTGAGGTTCGCAGCTGCTTGGTGGGTGCTGCAGTTGTAGATTCTCAGGCTTCCAATAATATCCACCCTCCCCTTCAAGATGGCGCAGTCTCCGCATCCAAGCTGGCGGCTCTGGGAGGCAACCCTGTAGCAGTAGGGGCTGCCTGGTCTGGAGGACCCCATCCAGCAGTCCCCCACCTTCTCCTGGAGTATAGCTGTCCCTCAACTCACCAACAAACACTCCCGTGCGACTCTCAGCTGTTCTGTCTGCTCTGGGACAAGGCTCGGGACACGTCTGTCTATTCTGCTGCCATTTTTTCCCCTCCACTGGCTTCACATTCTTGATCACCCATGTTACTTTCATATTTAGAGATCTGATGTATTTCTCATGGACACACACACACACCACAGAACTTTATTAAATGAGGAGCTTTGCTTTAGAACTTACCAGAGAGCAATGAATGGTTACTTTAAAACTTTTGACAGCCAACAAATAATGAATTAGATTATTTTTCAATTATTCAAGCAAAAGAGTAATGTTAAAGAAAATTACATGGGAAAAATACAGAATTGCTTAAAGTATTACCCCGCTAACATAGTCGCCTTTTAAATATGCAATATATATTCATTAACTTGGTAATTACTTGTTGCCTTAACTAAATTAAGTGATTTTTTTAAAAGGAATGCACTATTGGCTTATTTTGCATTTATATATTATTTTTCCAAATATGTTTAATCCTGTTCCAATGGGTCTGTCTGAGTTAGACTGCAGTTAAAGAGAAGTGAGCAGAACAAGCTTCCAGGTCAGCATTGCTTTTATCTTAGCACTTGTCTCTTGCTACATTGTGATTTCCAAGAACAGCTCTGGCTTATAGAGCACTTTTGCTATTCCAATGTTTTGTTTTATTGCAGCAAAATCAAGTACACACATAGCATGCTAAAACATAAAACAAATGATCAGAGCACAAAACAGCAGTTCAGCAAATTAGCTCATTGCTCTTTTTGCTTCCTCACAAATTCCATTCTTTTGTAAATGCCCTGGTAAAGAGCAAGCCTTGACTATGGTGGATGGATTTCACAGGGAAAGCAGTAAGAGATGCAATTTAGGGTCATAGCAGAATTAAAAACACGGACATGAGTTTCCAGTTCTGTGAATAAATAGGAGACATTCCTAGGAAGTTCGAATTCTAACTGCTTTTTACTCAAGAGTCCAATTCAAGATATAGATGTGATGAAAATTATGACAAAAATCTTCTGTAGGCAGATATATCACCGGAATTGAGGCCTGAACTCTACAGAGTTGGCAAAGAAAAGATTTAGTTGACTCTTCAAGGTCAGTTGTCTCAGTTCTCAGGAGAAATTAAATCATCCCCAGTTTCTCAGTTCTGCTCACTGATGCTTTCACTCAGAAAAGTCTTTCCCGCAGATTTGAACAGGACAAATTAGGTATATTATTAGCCAATTGTAAAAATTGAAAAAGTCCTGCAACTTACCCCCCTCCACTTAATAGAAATTTATTTATACTTTCTGATTAGGGCCACAAGGAGTTACACGTGCCAATAGAGCTAACTTCTTTTCTGCTATGATCATCATGTGTCCTCACCATCTGCAAAACATAAAAATATGATTGCTTTTAGATTTGTTTAAAAATGTCATTTCTAGAGACTATTGCTTTATATGCCACTTATAAAATAAACACACATGGTTTTTGGCTAGTTTCAGTAGTCAAAATAAAAGCTCAATTCAGGGCTTTTATTGTAATAATAGATGCAAATGAGCAATATATAAATACAACTATTATAGATATACTTCTTCCTGAGAAAACACTGATATATTCATGATCTGAAATCCCATGCTTAGCACATTCAGTGGCTGGTATCATTGAATCAAAGCTAGAAGGAATGTGCAGTAGACAATGTCAGGGCTCTGCCCAGAATCCCTCTGATCTTTTTATAATATTAATTTCTCAACAACATTCTGTCTGCTCTTATTCCTCTTCCTTCCTTGACCATCCCCCCTATCCCCACCCCCATGTGACCTTTTGCTCCTGGCATCAACACCTATTACTTTTTTTTGCAGGGCTGCCCTGCAGCCCCATGACAGCCACTTCCCCTCTACTGCATGATCATCTCACCCTGGGGCAGCCCTTGACCAATCAAAGACCTACAAGTGAAAAAAAAAAACAACTTCCTTGCCTTGGGCAGAATGATTCTTCAGAGAAACTTAAATGCCCTAATGCTGAGAGGAATGATCTAAAGCTGTCCTCTGTGGCACTTTGCCCCAGATAATACCTTGTTTGGCTTCCATTCCTTCCCTGTCCTGCTTCCTCCATTCCCTTTCTGGTTTCCCCTGAGCATCTATCTCCTCAGTAAGTTACAGGCACATGAATCCTCACCTAAGGGTTAAGGCCAGGGAACCTGGCCCATAACAGCATCTTAGAGATGCTTCCATCTACAGACTTAAACACTCTTCCTTATGCACCCACCTCGAAGGGAAAAAAATCATGTCCTCTTAACTTCCATATTTTAAAGTTAACATCTAAATGTCTTTTCATTATGAGTTAAAGTACTTGAAAGGGATGTACTTTGAGTGCAACCCTCAGTTCTCTCACCCTTTCAGTCAGCAGTCATTGACCTCCCTCAATCCCGTTCCCTGGTTGTCAATCATAATTCTCCTCTAGAAAATGTATGTCTGTTGGCAACACATTCTCTTAACTGTCTTTTATCTGAGAATGTCTTCACTTGCTTTCATTCCAAAGGGCTATTTTCATTGGTTATAAAAGTCTGTGTTCATAGGTCTTTCCTTTCAACACTAAAGAAAAATTATATTGTTTCACTGTCCTCTAGCCTTGATGGTTTTGAATGATAAATCTACAATCATTTGAATAGTTGTTCCATTCTTTTGATATATGTAGTTTTTCTCTAGACACTTCAATATTTTTCTTTTCCTTTTGCTTTCAGCAATATATAATGTTTCTGAGTGGGGTTTTCTTTGAGTTTTAAAATCTGTAAAGTTATATATTTTACTACTTTGTTTGGTCATTATTTCCTCAAATATATACTTTTTTTTTTCTGAGCAAATCTAACTTATTACTTTCCTTCTGGAATGTCAATGAAACAAATGTTAGATCTTTTGATATTGTTCCACAAGGTTCCGAGGCTCTGTTCACTTTTAAAAATCTCTTCTCTTTGGATTATGTAATTAGTCTTTCTTTAAGTTCGTGATTCTTTCTCTGTCATTTTCACTCTGCTATTGAACCCATTAGTGAATTTTTAAGTTGCAGATATTGTATATATATCTTTTTATTCTAAAATTTCCTTTTGGTTCTTTATTGTTATCTCTATTTCTCTGTTGATGATGTCTATCTTTCTCTTCAATTCAAGTTGTTTGTTTCCTCTCATGGAGGAGGATAGTTAAATAGCTACATTAATGTCTTTTTGATAATTGCAACATCTGAGTCAGCTCGAGGTTGGCATCTGTTGATTGTTTTTTCTGTTGAAAATAGTTCACATTTCCTGGTTCATTGTATGTCGCATAATTTTGGATTCTATTCCGAATATTTTGAATAGTCTATTGTACAGACTCTAAGTCCTATTATAATTTTCTGTAGAATTAAAAAAAAAACTTTATGGCAGGCAATCAACTAGGTGGGTTCAGAATGCAGGTGCTGTGCCACCTCTGTGGATAGTGGTTTCAGTCTCAGTTTACTGTCCAAAGCCTTTGCTATCCTATTTTGGATCTTCCCCAATCCTGTACAACTTAGGGGAGAGCCAGGGACTTCTGCAGATCCCATAATTAGAATTAGAGGATCCCCTTCTCGAGTCCTCTTCTCTCTGAGGTCACCCCAACCTGCTGACCAACAGGACCTCTCTTCCTGGTTCCTCCAGCCAGAAAGATAGGGTTTCCCTTCCATTTTAGTGGTCTGGGCTTTCACTCAGCTCCAACTGTGCCCACCTTCAAAGCAAAACCATGAGAAGAAAGAGGGAAAATATGGGAATTTCTTCCACCATCTTAGACAAACAGGGGCCCCTATTCCTAGTTCTTCTGCCAAGAGAAATAGGGTCACTACTGAGTTTTGCTGGGGCCCATCCTTAGCATAAAGCCCCAGAAGAAAAGAGAAAAGAAAGCAGGAAACTCATGCCCTTTCAGAATGTATCTGCTTTTTTCCACTTGGCAGAGTTCTCAGGCAATTGCTTTTGTGTTTTGTCCATAGTTTTCAGTTGTAGTTAATCCGTGGGAGAAATAGGCAGCATGGGCTTGCTCTAGTAGAAGGCAGACCCTGAGGCTAGTTGCCCAGTTCCTCTCCACCTCCACCATGCACAAGAGTACAGGATTCTCCCGCTTACTCAGGACCTGCAGACCTTGATCTTGCTCCTCTCACATCTCATCTCTATCCCTGACCCCCACCAAGCATTTATGCCTATTTTAGTTCTGGTTTTGTCAACACCACGGATTCCCTTTTTGCCTTTCTCGAGTTTAATCTCCCTGACTCCTTACTTTGGGGACCCCTTGTAGCCCTAGAGCACTGTTTCTCAACCTGTGGGTCGCGACCCCTTTGGGAGTTGAACCACCCTTTCACAGGGTTCGCCTAAGACCATTGGAAAATGCAGATATTTACATCACAATGCATAACGGTAGCAAAATTTCATGGTTGGGGGTCACCACCACATGAGGAACTGTATGCAAGGGTCACACGGCCTTAGGAAGGTTGAGAACCACTGCCCTAGAGAATAAACCCCTTCATCCTATCATCTCCACCTGTTAGTGAATTCTTATTGCTCATCTTCCACCAGGAAAAACAAACAAAGAAGATACTCGAGGATCTTCAAGTCTATTGTATTCAAGGTTACCTTTTTTATCTCGTTGTTTATCATTTGCTTGAGCTGTAATTTCTTCTGAATGTGCCTCTTCCTTGTCTTTCACCATCAGCTCCCCAGCTGAAAAGAGCGCATGTAACTTCTGGATCAGATCAGTAATGGCCCCAGAACCATTCTCACCACTGCTCCCTAATACAAAGACATGCTGCTCCTGGGAACCAAATTCACCGACCGGCTCACTGTTCCCTGCCTTTATTTCATACACCTCAGGAATAAAGCTGAAGTGACAGAGAGAAGAAAGGAAAAATATGTTAGGCAAGTCCCTTGCAGGATTAAATGTCAATCTAACCAGATAAATACAAAAGGAATCAATTTTATGCATGCGATTGGAATGGTCCAAATGCAGTTGGTGGATGGAATTTGACTGAGGGTCATTTTTTTTTAAATATTCCGAAAGGAAATTAGACATTTGCGTCAGTGGTGGAGGGCTCCAGACCAATATTATTTTCATCACTGAATTTTTATTGAGTACTTAAGGATTGTACTTTACAAAATCAAACATAAAAGACTCTTTCTGCCAATCTCCCTATGAGCTCAGTTTACTAAACGGCAAATGTTTTTCTTTTTCATGTTTTTCTACTACTCTGAGATGGTTACATCTAACCTTTGATATTATAAGTTTTCTGCAGTACCCCATAGGAGAGGGGGATTATAGAGTTACTAATAAGGTATTTTAAGGGCCTCCTTTATTTATTTATTTATTTTGTAAAAGCAAAAGAAAACAAAAAAACAGTTCTTGCTAATGTGGGTGTCATTTGGTCTTTTAGTAAAACCCAATCTGTGCTGTCATCACAAACTGGGGGCATTTCACACACACACACCACACACACAAACACACACACACACACCCCACACATACACATTATCTCACAACCAAACTTCTTGTACCCTAAAAACTAAAACTCCATTCAAATTATTCTCTTAAGGACTGTTTCCAGCTGCATTATTACCCAAACTGTGAATTTGCTAACTCACTGTAGAGTGTTTTCAATGTCCACGTTGTCCGGGTTGGGAGAGGTGATGTTGACACACTTGGCTTTCAGATCTGCAGGAGGATAGCTGTTGATGGCACCTGGAGAGAGAGTGGGCTTATTCATCTACATTTTACTCTTCTGCATTCGGAGCATCACCCAAAGCTAGTTCATATTCTCCTGTGGTTGGACATGTTTTCAAGAGCAAATTAATTTTATAAAGGCCTCAGCAAAGTGGGCACTCTCTGACATCGCAATACACTGCTGGCAAAGTCAATAAGATACAGCCGTGATTGAGTCAAACATTCTCATGCTCTGTATGTCACAGGCTCGTGATATACTTCAAGGACAACTCTTAATCTCTTCTATCATCTGTTTCTCTCCCTATAAAAGAAGGATCTTTCCAGAAGACACCATTAACAACTGAAATTGCCTGGCCCATTTATCTTGGGGTTGGAAGAAGGCACCATATTTTGCAAGTGATAAGTCTGGTACTAAATATAAATTTTGAGTTCCAAGATTCGTGGGGCTTTATGAGTGCCAGAAAATCTACAATTCCAAGATTCCCTGGTCACCTTGCAGGAGCTATGGACAACCATTCAATGTGGCCTCTGCCCCGCTCCTAATCCCCAGCACAGGCCAGGAACTGCTTGCTGCTACAAGCTCTTAGGTATGCTGCTATAACCATGCCTAAAATTACAGCACATGAGGCTGGGACAGCCACTCTCAAAGCCTCATTGTGAAGAGACACCCTTAACTCTCCTGCCTGGCTACGCCTGAGCCAGCTCTCTGGGGCAGAGGCTCTGGAAGAGATCTGTGCCCAAGGTTCATACAAACTCAAGTCAGAACCAAAGGCAATGTATAACAAGGAGAAATAATAGAAGTCCTTGGGCAGGAGGAAGGTGGTGGTGGTGGGATATTATTTATTACAGAAGTGTCTCTTGTGAAGTGTTTAGGAATTGAAGTCTAGTTTAATGGACACTCCTGGAGTCAGACTGCATGGAGTTAAGTCTAGAATTTGCCAACTACTAACTGTGAGCTTCTGGGCAATTTATTTAATGTCTCTGAACCTTAGTTTTTTTCCATTGTAAAAATGGGGATACTGATGCTTTTCTGTGCGGGCTGTACTAAGGATGCAATCATTAAAAGAACTTAGTACATAGTAAACATTCACAGGTCAGAGTTCAAAGACACTTTTTACCCATATGGGGATATTCTGACAAAGATCTCGACAGTGTAAGAGTAAAGTTCAATATTAGTAAGTACTGAGATTTTTCTTTGTGGTTTTCTCACTGCCTCCTATACATGTCTTAGGCTCTACCACTCTTGATTGAAGTGAGGATCATGTTACTAAGTCACCTGGTGGATTGTACACAGAGATATTAAATGTATTACAAAAGCAATAGAAGGAAGCAGCCAAGTGCCCCTCAGTAGATGAGTGGATAAAAAAGCTGTGGCACATTTACACAGTAGAATACTACTCAGCCATAAAAAAAAAATGAAATCTTACCTTTTGTGACAACATGGATAGACCTGGAGAGTATTATGCTAAGTGAAATAAGACAGTCAGAGAGAGACAAATACTATTTGATTTCACTTATGTGTGGAAACTACTGAAAAAAAATAAACTAACAAACATAAAAGAAATAGACTCACCCTAACCAGTTTGGCTCAGTGGATAGAGCATCGGCCTGTGGACTGACGGGTCCCAGGTCCGATTCCAGTCAAGAGCATGTACCTTGGTTGTGGGCACATCCCCAGTAGAGGACGTGCAGGAGGCAGCTGATGGATGTTTCTCTCTCTTCAATGTTTCTAATTCTCTATCCCTCTCCCTTCCTTTCTATAAAAAAAAAAATCAATAAAAATATTTTTTTCAAAAAAGAAAGAAATAGACCCATAAATACAGAGAACAGATTGATAGCTACCAGAGAGGCAGGGGTGTGGAGGCTGGGTGAAAAGATGAAGGAGATTAAACAAACAAAAAAGGACAATCTCATCGACAGACAATAATATGATGATTACCAGAGGAAAAGGGGTGTCAGGAGAGGTAGGAGAGGGTTAAATGGTAATGGAAAAAGACTTAACTTAGGTGGTGAGCACACAATACAATATAAAGATGATGTATTATAGAATTATACATCTAAAACCTATATAATTTTATTAACCAATGTCAACCCAATGAATTCAATTAAAAATAAATAAAATATTCAAAAAAAGCAATAGAAGAAAAGATTCAATAACTTACGTCTGATTGAATAGACAAATGGCTTGACAAATTTGATGATATAGTTCAAATCTGGCTTGTGGGTTCGGCCAAGTTGGACTAAGTGATGATCCAGTGGGTGGCTGGCTAATTCCTCTAATTCTTTGTCATTGTGCATTGGACCAAATGAAAACACAAATATGGAGTAGCCCTGACACTTGGCTCTCAGGGATACATTTCTTAAGACTTCCTTATCTAAGGGGTTGGTTTCTGCAGCAGATATAACAAAGATAACTTTGTTTTTCCTCAGGTTGGGGGTTCCCTCAAAGACATTGTCAATTGTCCATTGCAGGGCGTGGCCAATAAAAACATTTCCATTGAGCTGTTGAAGAGAATCTTGGAGATGATGTTTCATTTCGTGTATACTACTGTAAGTAACCAGATCAAATTCCAGGTAGACAGGGCATTCTTCCGTGTTGGGCATATAGCCTGGCGGAGAGTAGCTCAGGACTGCCACTCTGTCCCCTAAGGTGGAAGTCAGTGGATCTGGGGCAATGTGAAAGTAATCAAGCACTGAGGTTATGAAAGCTTTCACTTCCTTAAACTCATCATTTCCGACTCTTTGGGAAGCATCAATGAGGAAAGCAACATCCATGTAATATTCTTGAAGAGAGGCATCTCCAGGTCTGTCATTAAGACTTGGTTTTTCTTTTCTGCCATGGTTTTCATGTCCTGCAACAGAATAACTGACATCACTCTTTTTAGTCAAAGGATAAACTCAGAACTACTAGCCAAGGAAGATCAATGCACAGGATGGGGGTATTGCCATGCTTCACTCCCACACCCATGGCAGACATCACTAATCAATTACAATACCTGTTACAAGGTTCATGTTCCAATTATGTCTTCATACAGCTCATACAGAGCCATTACCATTCAACAGGTATTGTCACATCAAAAAAAATTTATTTACTACCCCATCCCAGATCTTTGTCAAAGGATTGATTGATCCTCCAGCTATTTTCACATGTAAGAAAAGAAATATGTAGCTATATTTAGTGCCTTCCTGTACAAGACCTTATGGGAGATTAAACCCACAACCTAGGTATGTGCCCTGACCAGGAATCGAACCTGCCACCTTTTGGTTAACTGAATGATGCTCCAACCAACTGAGCCATACCAGACAGGGCGATGCTCTTTTCATTTAAAAAAAATATTTGTTCTCCTTGAGTTTTATTTTGGAGAATTTTCATTACTACATCTTCAAGTTCATTAATTTTTTCTTTTACCAAATCTAATTTGGCATTAATCCCAGTAGCATATTGTTTCACCTTTGACATTGCAGTTTTCATCTCTAAAAATTCTATTGAATCTTCTTTATCTTCCATGTCTCTACTTAACTCTTTAACATGGGGATATAGTTATTATAGTAACTGTTTAAATATCTTTGTCTGCTAATTCTAACATTTGTGTCCATTCTGATTTGGTTTTGAAATTATTTTTGATTTTTTTTTATGCTCTTGAATTTGGGTCATGTCTTTCTGCTTCTTTTTATGCCAAACATTGTGAAATTATAGCTTTTGGACGTGGAATACTTTCGTATTCCTATAAATATTCATGTGCTTTGTTTTGAGAAGCAGTCAAGTTACATAGAAACAATCTGGTCCTTTGGGTCTTTCTGTTATGATTTGTTAGGCGAGTCTGGTGTTGTGCTTAATTGAAGGCTTAATTATTTTCCGTTACTGAAGCAAGACCTTCTTAAGTTTTCTCCCAGTAATCTGTGAATCATCATTTTTCCAGTTTCACTGGTAGGAAAAGGCATGATTTCTGGTCCTGTGTAAGCAACTGGCATTATTCCCTAATCCCCCAGCCTCCGGTCAACTCCTCACAGGTTTGTGCTATCCATATTTTGCTGAATAATCGAGGGGGACCCTCTGTAGATCTCTGGAGGTCTCTTTCTGTGCAGCTCTCACCTCTCTGATATTTTATCCTGTGAATTCTTACTACATTGTTCTCCTAGATTCTCGGTTGTATCTCCTTAACTCAAGGTCTATATTGGGCACCACCTGAATTCTGCCTTCTTGTATCAGGGCCTGGGAACTCTCTCACAGCAATAACCTAGAGCAATGTAGGGTTCACCTCATTTATTTCCCATCTCTTGGGGATCTCTGTCTTTCATTTCCTGATGTCCAGTCTCTTGAAAAGTGCTGTTTTGTGTGTGTGTGTGTGTGTGTGTGTGTGTGTGTGTGTGTGTGTGTATGTTTTCTTTTGGTAATTTTTTTCAGTTAGGAGGTAAATCCAATTCCTGTTACTCCATCTTGGGCATTTCTAATAGATGATGACTGACCATCTTGTTTGAGATGTTGCTATGTTCTCTTCCTTCTCGTAAAGGGCTAAGAACTGATCATTTATGTACCAGATTTTTTTTTATCAATACCTGTGTAGTAATTGAACAGTATTTTGCATTTCACAAGTATGACTGAAATTTATGGGCCTCTCATTCCCCATCAGGAACCTAGTGTCAAACTCCTAGAATTTTTTATCAAGATGTAGATCCCTTATGATTAAATTACTAAATATAAAACTGGGAGTGCAGAAAAAGCATGTATTTTATATTCTTATTTGCAGTGAATTTTAGATAACATATGTTAACCCTAAAACATTATCACGAAAAACATTTCTAGAGTTCTTGGCTACACTGTATTAGGTACTCTGAAGATTAGTTAAATGGACCTTTCTGTCATTTTGTCATGTATGATTCTGGAGCTGACTATTCACTAATTGCTCCAACTACAGTGTTTCAGCTTCTTTTAGAAAGCTGATCAACACACTTCATTAAAACACAAGAAAAAGCATTTCATAAATGTTCTGGTAGAATAGGAAGGGCTGACTTACCAGGTTGGTGAAAAACTCTTTCACACATGCCCATACCAGAAATATTATTGTGTGCCTGGCCCAACATTCTCTTTATATGTGAGGAAAATCTCCATCCTTTTCCAAAGTACCCAAGAGAACTATTTTCTAATGAGGTCTATTTCACCTATAAAATTATTTATAGGATTAACATGAGAACCTAAGGAGCTAAATGTAGATGATTATTTCTTGAAAACTCTAAAATTTAGTTGAATGTAAGGTGTGATTATTTTACTTTGAGTCTAAATTCGTCTCATTTAGGGAGACTGGACCTTCAAGGAAACCTGGCAGAAGTAAGAATAAAATATACTCATAGCTCATAACAATTCCGTGTATTTTCTGGAAATGTCACCAAGCCAAATTCCCGTCTTCAAGCCTAAATAATTTCCTCAGAATGGCAGAGGAGAAAGGGCTGGCTCACTTTATTATTGACAAGGCTTGGAAGGAATGAGGAATCAGGCTGAATTTCCAGGGAAGCGGCCCCTCTAAGTGAGGCCAAGATTTAAGCCACAATTCCAGGTGCAGTGCAGGAACTTTAGGGAGAAGCGGGAGTGGAGAGGGAATATAGCTCGAAGGGAGACTCTATAGGGCATAAACCATTTGGATTGGGATTAAGTGTGCTGTTAAATTGCTATGCTGCCTTTTCTGGCATTGGTGGGAAATCTCAAGATATGCATCAGGTATCCAGCTGTCTGCCTTAGAATTTGTCCAGGGGTCAAAATTAGCCATGTGGTCTCCACAGGTAAGTATATACAACAGGCTATGTTGTATGTTTCTGTCCATATGAACTGTAGTAGATATTTTTCAAGTTAACCTTTTTTTATAAGACTTCTCATGAGGTTGATAATGCCTTTCTTTTTACTTTCACACTTTCTGAGTATTTAATTGAGCATTCAGTTTAATCCAGATCTTATGCTCTGCTCTATGCATGTCTCCCCTCATTTAATCTTCCATGCAGGACTCTGAAGAGGGGATTATCATTATTCCCATTTTACAGATGAATGAACTGAGGATTGGAGAGGGTAAGTGACTTGGTCAAGAAATGACAGCCTGTACACTGCAGGGGCAGGATTTGAACCCCAATCTGTGTAATACCTTCAGAAGAAATGGTCATCAGATGTGAGAACAGACACATTAAGGGAAACATTAACCATCTGATTAAAGGCCCTGATTTGAAGAAAGAGTATCTCAGTCAGTTGCTGTTACTTCTGATTAAAACCACTAGAGAAAGTTTTCTTCCAAATTAGGCAATTTATATGAATTAAATAAAGCTTGTAAGTTCTTCTTCTTCAGACATTGTAGAGCAGTGGTTATTAGAAAAATTTTGGGAGATTGAGTCTTGTCTGCCACTTGTTAGCTCTGTTCCCCTGCTAAAAAATAGTAATAGGCTACAACCTTATAATGTTTTTGAGAAAATTAAAGCTTGCACAGTGCTTATCATCTCTAAGTACTCCAAATATATACTCTAGAGCAGTGGTTCTCAACCTTCCTAATGCCACGTCTCTTTAATGCAGTTCCTCAAGTTGTGGTGACCCCCAACCATAAAATTATTTTCGTTGCTACTTCATAACTGTAATTTTGCTACTGTTATGAACTGTAATGTAAATATCTGATATGCAGGATGTATTTTTATTGTTATAAATTGAACATAATTAAAGCATAGTGATTAATCACAAAAAACAATATGTAATTATCGGAAAACACAGATACGATTTATAACAGTAGCAAAATTACAGTTATGAAGTAGCAACGAAAATAATTTTATGGTTGAGGGTCACCACAACATGAAGAACTGCATAAAGGGACATGGCATTAGGAAGGTTGAGAACCACTGCTCTAGAGAGAGAAATGAACAAATAGGAAAGCATCAGACATCTGAAAATCCTGCCTGTGGTACCACATTTTGAAAACCAGAATTTTCATAAAAAATATACAAAGTTGACTGTTATTAGCGAAACACAATTTACACACATGCATACAAGTGTACACATGTTCTCAGAAACAAGAAAACTCATTCTGTTGTGTTTATACATGCTTAACTGCAGAGAGGTTGACACACCTCTCCACTTAACCTCTCATCCCAGGCCTGTCCTCCCTCCTGTCTGGAGAGGTCACAGGTCAAGCTCCCAGGTGGGGCACAAAGGTGGGCAGTCACAGGGTGTGTACCAGACTTCATGCCATTGGTTTTATGCCAAAGGGAAATAGAGACACATGTGAAATTCTCTTTTTTTATTGTATGAGGTCCTCTTTCCCCGATATTTGAACAAGCAGGAGTAAGTCTTAAAATAGATTTCATCCTTTTCCCCAACGACTTAAAATAAATGTCTTTCCTAGCCTAGACTTTTCCAGGTGGACTTAAGTCCACAAGACTTACCCTCACCATCTACTTCACACTCTGAAACAACAGTTTGTAGAAGATATCAGTGTACCAGGAAAAAGTGATGCATGCCAGGGAGTTACTTACTAGTATACCCAAACACCTGGATCTGGCACTTTGGTTTTTATGTCCTCTGAATGAGTTTGTAAGCAGATTTTTTAAAATTAAAAAAAAAAATTGTACCATCTCTCCAGCCAGTTTTTCTCAGTGGTTAGAGTGTTGGCCCACAGCTGAAGGGTCTGGGGCACATACCTCAGTTTTAGGTTTGCCAGTAATTCCTGGCCCAGGTTGGTGCATGAGTGGGAGACAACCAATTGATGTGTCTCTCTCACATCGATGTTTCTCTCCCCCCCTCCTCTCCTTTCTACTCTCTCTAAAAATCAATGGAAAAATATCCTTGGGTGAATATTAACCACAAAAGAATGCAATCATGCCATGTGCAACAACATGGATGAATCTTGTGGGCATTATGCTAAGTGAAATAAGTCAGACAGAGAATAAATACTGTATGATCTTCCTTCTATGTGGAATATAAACTTAAACAAAATGGAACAACAAGCTCATAGATACACAAAACAGTGTGGTAGTTGCCAGAGGTGGGGGGAATGATGGTAGGAGAAATGGGTAAAGAGAGTCATAAGGTAAATAGATGATAAATAGATAATAGATAGATAGGTAGATATATAGAAAGACAGATAGATAATAGATAGAAAATAGATAGATAGATAGATAGATAGATAGATAGATAGATAGATAGGGTACATTTCTGAGCAGCAGCAACAACAAACCAAAAAGAATCTAATCCAAACAATAAGATAATAAAATGTAGCTATGAGTTTTGATTTAATAATAAAACATAATCTATACTCAAAATGTTTTCAGAATTTTATGTCAAATATGAAGCCAATATTTTGTGAGCAGGAGTATTGGGGGTCGAAGGGAAAGAAATGACAGTACAGCAATGTTTTGGGGAGAGAGAGAGAAGTGTGTAATAAAGCATTTTTAGAGTCTGAATAGAACTGTATCTTTGTGACAGTTTTTTTAGGGCATTCCAAGGCTTTCATGGTTTCCCCAAGTATGGAGTGTGGTGATAAAAAGAACTTGGCATTTATCTTGCCACAGGAATTCATGCAGCTGCAAAAGCCCGGATAAATCTAATTTTCATGATTCCTGTGATTTTAATAGCCATTTGCTGAATGAAAACTTTATCTGCTATTAAAGTAGAATTGTATCATAGAATATGTAACAATTCTGGAATGACCATGTGACTCCAATTGTTACAAATAAAACCGTGGTTATGAATTCTCACGATAATTCTCAATAATTTCAGAGGTTCAAGGTCAAATGGGGCAAAGGTCGTGATTTCTAGGTACCTGTCTCCCAGAGCTAATCACATGCTTTTTTAGAGTAAGGTAGGTAAATATACGACAGATGACAACATGTTACTTTCATGAAAAACTTTAAGTTATATTCCTTAAATTATTTTTTAATTAGCAAGCTGAGAAGTGTTCCTGAAGTGGAACCAAAGAGCAAAAATCCTAAGACCCACCAAAAAAAAAATATGCCCCCCCAAAACCATAATATAAAATTCCCAAGCAAAAGGAAATGCAACAACCTCAGTCTATAGTTTAAAATGAAGAGGAAACTCAGTTTATTCCCCCAAAGAGCCTCAAGATGGTTGAGATTTCCTAAAGAGTTTGTGCAACATGTCATTACAATTTGGACACGACCATGATTCTATTGCCGACCTCCTAATTTAGAAATGTTTACTGATGCTATGAAAGCAGGACATTCAGCATCAGCATCCCATGGATGACTTAGAAGCAAATTTGTTGCATTTAATTCCAGTGCAGATTTCAATTTAGCAGAAGTAAAGATCTACATTCAAGTTCACCATGTGCCAGCAGAATTAGAAACAAGCTATGAGTTCAACAAGAGGTAAATAGCTAAACTCACTCATTGGTGAAAAGTAACATTATAAGGACACAGAAAATTCAGCATGAAGCTTGAAGCAATATGTAAAATGACAGCATTATGTGGAAAGGGGGATATGCAACTGATTAAAACTATGTAAACCTATATGCCTGTGGGAAAAAAAAAAAACCAAAGCATTTATTCCACACTACAAACAGCTCAGCTTGTTTGAGTCTCTCTGTATTAAAATTTTATACAGTATAACAGCTCTTTTATAATGTTTTTTAAATTAGCAGAATCCTGAGGGTACTGAAGAAATGTCTACAGGGTGTAGGAACCACCAGCCTCTCCACTGAATCTTCTACTTCTAACACTGTGGGGTATGAAGAGTCTTCTATTTAAAAAAATGGGGTTTCTCTCACTATTGACAGTTTCTCTGGATAATTCTTTGTTGCAAGGAGCTGTCCTGTGCATTGTAAAATGCTTAGAGGCATATTGGCCTGTACCTACCAGATGCCAGTAGTACCTTCCAATTGTGACAACAAAAACCTCCTCCAGACATTGCAATGTGTCTCCTAGGTGCACCCCTTCCCCACAGAGAATATGCAAGAGATGATCACTAAATACCTTTCCTAAGATTGATTCAAAGTCAAAAGACATACTGGCTTTTCAAAAAGAACTAATCTGTAGATCAGAATCAGATTAAAGTTAGAAAAACATGTGAAACGGAGCCTTTTAAATTCCCTTGAGCTCAATTCCAGCCTCACTTGAAGAGGAATGTGTTGGTTCTAATTTCTCAATGAAATTCATTAAAAAGAACATCAGTTGAAGTTATCCGAAGGCCTGGGACTGCTGAAAGCGATGAGTAAGCCCAAGGCTGAGTTTGGATTAGTATTTAACATTCATTACAAATTATCCTGTCCTCCTTTAATCCTGAAAATAGACTGAATGTATTTTAAAGACTATTAACATAGTATCTTTGAAGAAAGTGCTAGGCTTGCCACTGGCTCAACAATTGCAATTTTATTAGAATGAAACCATTCATTTTTCATTACATAATTCCAAAGAGCTAAGTGTATGCCATTGGTAAGTAAGTAGGAGGGGCAGAATTTTCCAAGGAATTTTTATATTGCAGAATAACAGGGTTAAAATGCATGGTAGTATCTCTAGATAATCTCTGTGTCTTTGGATCTTAAACAGTGTTTTATTATATAGATGTTTGGATGGGTGGATGAACGGATGGATGGACAGATGGATGGATGGATGTTCAGTGGTCTTGGATAAGTAAAATGATATTATAACCCAGTGCTCCTGGAATTTTTGGAAACAAATCGTCCTTTCTGTTCTCTGATACTAGATGCCCAATTGCTTTCAGCTCCATTGAGAATAGAACATGTGGCACCCCAAAGCAGCCCATATCAGAATCACATATGCTGCTTCTTAGAACTGATTGCTGGGCCCCTGAGTTTCTAAGTCAGTAGGTCTGGGATGAGTACTGAGAATCTGCATTTCTAGTAAGTTCCCCAGTGACACTGATGATGGTGGTTCAGGACCCACTCTCTGTGAATCCTTGGGATAGTGGATTTCAAACCTGGAAAAATACAAAAATCACCTTTGGTGGATTTAAAGTTTGTCACTTTCCCCTTGCCACTCACACTTCTATATTTGAAGCAGTATTTCTGAGGAAACTTAGAAATCTGTGCTGACAAAGGACTTCCATTCCAGGTAATTTTGATACAGATGTCCTCGAGCTGTTTAGAAAAGGTGATGGCACTGAGCATGAACTTGGAAATCCAAGCCGATAAGAGACAGAGACACAAAGAGAGAGGCATTGGCAGAAAGACAGGGGTTGTGTTTCTCGTTAAAGAAGGTGATATACAACTCATCACCAGACCACAAGACTCTAGGAACTCTATAAATTTCTTAAGTGCTTGTGATTCCTGACTTCCCCTCAAAACTCTCAGCTCAAGAGCAGAAAGATCAGCTATTTAGTCATAAGAATCAAATTTACACCATGGAATACTATGGAGCAGTAAAAAAGAAGGTTCTCTTACCCTTTGGGGCAGCATGGAGGGGCCTGGAGAATAATGTATTAAGCAAAATAAGCCAGTCAGAGAAAGACAAGTATGACATAATCTCACTCATATGTGGAGTCTAGTGAACAAAATAAACTGATGAACAAAATAATTCTGGAAACATAAAAGCATGGAACAGACTGTGGAATCTCAGAGGGAAGGTGTAGGTGGGTGGGTGAGAAGAAATCAACCAAAGAACTCGTATGCATATAGCATAACCTATGGACACAGACACTAGGGTAGACAAAGCCTGGGGCTGGGGGTGGGGCAGGCTAGAAGAGGTCAATGGTGGCTGAAAAAGGGGACATATGTAATACTTTCAACAATAAAGATTTAATTTACTAGATGTACCAGTTAATAATGCGGATTTTGTCATCAAAGAAAACACGATAATTTCAAGAGAGACATCAAAAGTGCTTTATTCAAAGTAATGTCCATTGCTAGCTACATATTTTCTCCATTGTTCAGGTAATTTGTGGATACTGTCCCAATAGAACTATTCTTGTTTTGAGGCAAACCATTCAGAGACCCAATTTTCCACTTCGTATGTTTTGAAGTGCTGCTCAGAAAGTGCGTGTGCCATCGATCAGAACAAGTGATAATCTGAAGGAGCAAGGTCTGGTGAATACAGCGGGTGGGTTGATACTTCCCAGGCAAGATCTTTTAACATGTCTTTAACTGGGTTTTAAGTGTGTGATGGTGAGTCATCATGAAGCAAAATTACTTCACCGTGTCTTCTGGCACATTCAAGTCATTTTACGATCAAAGCATGGTTCAAATTGACCTGGATGTTCTTTGCTTTCACATTGAAATCATCATTTTTAAAGTGCTTAAACCAGTGTTTACAGTATCTTGAAATGGAGCATGTTCACCATTAGCTTCCCAAAGTATACGATAACTTTCAGCAGCATGTTTCTTCAAAATAAAGTAATGAATTAAAATTTCCCACAAATGCTCTTTTTTATGCATGAAATTCAACATTTTTAAACGTAAAGATATCTATGATGTTACCACTTTTAACGAATTTGACATATGAAGTTTTGAAGCTTGTTGTCAATACAACAAAATAGCATACATATCAAATCGTATATATATATCAACATATATGTAACTCCATCTATTGAAAAAAATCCGCCTTATTAACTGGTACACCTAGTAAAAAAAGGATCAGATTATAAATGAGTAAGAAGCACAACATCTGGAGGTACTTAAGAAAATTATCAACCTTTTATTTGTGCAATACTTTTGGAACTTAACAATGCTCAACTCTTAACAAGTGACTAAAATATCTGAACCACAATGTACTCCCCATGAGGATGGCACATCATTCAGGAAATTCTCAGTAGATATTAGCAACTGGGTAAAGGTGATTTTTTTAAAAGGAATAGTACATAGTCCCTAAATAACACTTATGATCCAAAACTAAGATTTATTTTAAAGGATTAAAAAATGTATATTATCCTTAGATCTGAGACTCACTGTTCTCAGCCTATTGGAACCTGACATAATACTCATGGATTTCTTAGCACACTTCAACCCGAGGGGAAACTAGGTGGAGATAGAGTAACTGACAATTATATTTTCTCTTACTAGAACCATGTAAAATTATTTCTTCAACCAAATTGGTTCTTTTTTTTAAAATATATTTTATTGATTTTTTACAGAGAGGAAGGGAGAGGGATAGAAAGTCAGAAACATCGATGAGAGAGAGACATCTATCAGCTGCCTCCTGCACGCCCCACACTGGAGACGTGCCCGCAACCAAGGTACATGCTCCCAACCGGAATCGAACCCGGGACCCTTCAGTCCGCAGACTGACGCTCTATCCACTGAACCAAACCAGTATTGGCCAAAATTGGTTTTTATGCTAAACTATGAATGTCTTGATTCCCAGACATCTGAAAAGCCAAATGGAAAGTCTTTCTATTATCACTGAACAATGCTCATTAAGGAAGGCTGCAAAGATGAATTTCTTTTCCTTTCTTAAATAGCCAGTCACATAAGTGTTTCCTAAAAAGATTCACATTTCTGGATTATTTAACTTTAGAATGCTTACCTCTAATGAGACTCTCACCAATGACACTTTTTTTTATCCTTACTAACGTAGCCCAAACCACTTCGCTCGTTTGCTCTTTTTAAATTAAACCATAATAAATTCTTGTGCCTTGAAGGTTGTTGTTGTTATTCCCTTATCATTAGAATAAACACTCCAAATTAACTACATCCCTTAAAAAGAATATTTTATCCTCTTCTTTAAGCTATCTCTATATGACATTAAATTTTTTTAACTGAAAATATATACACTCCAGTACCTTAAAGCCATGGTACTACATATATTCAATTTTAATGCATTACATCTTTTTAAAAATATTGTTTTGTTTATTTCCAAGAAGAAGGGTGAAGGAGAGAGAGAGAGAGAAACATCTATGATGTGAGAGAATCATTGATCGGCTGCCTCCTCCATGCCCCAAATTGGAGATCAAGCCCACAACCCTGGCATGTGCCCTGACAGGGGAGGGAATCAAACCATGACCTCCTGGTTCATAGGTTGACACTCAACCACTGAGCCATGCCAGCCAGTTTGCATTGCCTTTTTCTTTAAGTCTTATTTTTCAACTAACGATTGATTGATTCTTTAATTTTTAATTCTAGCTTCTTTTATGTAAATGTATTCATTTACAGAATGTTTAACTTTTTAAAAGATAAACTTCAAATGTCATACTTGAGAAATAGTGGGACAAGGTAGAGACATTAGTGTCGAACCTGAATAAAAGAAAATGTATCTAAGGAAACTACTAAGAAATAAATATCATTTATCCACATAAATAATTGGCATGCAATTGGCCTCTTTTTCTTTTACATTTAAATATTCTAATAGCACACATGGTATTTATGACCTAATGCCTTAAATGCTGGCATTCTAGTCAAAGGAGCATTTTGGGAGATTCTAGTTGCAAAGATGGAATGGCTGAAGTCTATTTAGAATGTCATCCTTTTTCATAGAAATACATATTCTATATATCTGATTTATTTTAAATTATTAAATCTTGACAAAAGGTATTGCTGCTTTGCCATTCAAATGCATAGAGAAGGCAGTGGGAGAGTTTATGCTTTATCATTCCTAGGTCTCTCAGAAATAACTCCTACAAAGTCATGCCATCACTAACTCTAGGGCTCTGGCCAGACCAACTTTTGAAGTCCTTTTTATCCATTGGCTTTGTTGTTCTCTATATTAATTCCTTCTACATCACACTAACCTAAGTTGTGGAATCCAGAGAGACCTTAAATTTGAAAAAAATGTCAGGGACAGGCCCAATTGGTGTGGCTCAGTTGATTGAGCTTTGTCTCCTGCACTGGGATGTTGAGGGTTTGATTCCCAGGCAGGGCACGTGCCCGAGTTCAGGCTTGATCCCCATTAGGGGGCATGCAGGAGACAGCTGATCTCCTGCAGTTGATAGATGTTTCTCTCTCATTGATGTTTCTTTCTCTCTCTCTCTCTCTCTCTCTCTCTCTCTCTCTCTCCCCCCTTCCTCTCTCTGAAATCAATAAAAACATTATAAAAAAAGAATATCAAGGGCATTACTTATAGTTTATAGTAGCAATTTTCTTAGCAGTGCCTGTCACCATTTAAATCTTTACTTTAAATAAAAGGAGTAGTTGTAGCTATTACTTTGAACTTGGAAAATGTTGCTTTAGATGCTTGCCTTAATGTATTTGATTCTCTATTATTGCTAAAAGATAAGGACCAGTTATCTATAAATTTTCATTGTAAGTTTTCATTTCCTTACCAGAAGTGAGACTTGCAATTTCTTCAGAATCCTGATCTTCATACTTAGTCATTAATTTTGGTGGCATAAACATTTGGTTTAGCATGTGAACCAAATGGTCATCCAACATAAAAGATGTGTCTCTCTCAGCATTTAATTCCTGGTTTATGAAACTATTCTCTCCTGAAGGAATCTCATGTGGCTCAGCAGTAAATCTGGAAGATAAAATGGAAAGTCTTAAGTAAATCTAGAAAACTTTGGGGATGCAAATAAAATATAACAATTTAATATAGCTATTTAATTATATCTTGAAAAAAAGAGTGTTGAAAATCTAAATTCATTTCAATCATATAGTCCATGGAGATTCATTATACTTATTATTTTAAAATGTATAAACTGGTAAATTTAAAAATTCCTGTTTATCCTTCCTTTCCCCCAATCTGCTTATAGCCTATGAAATACTACTTTGGAATAAACCAAGTCTGATTTGACACAGGATTTTAGATAAATGACAAAAAGGTCAATCACAGGTTATTTGGAACAACCAAATAATGTGTTTCATATTCATATTAATCACAATAGAGTATATAAAAAATATCATTTTATTTACCAAGAACTGCTCTGAGAAGAATAAGACTATATAAAACTTATCTCATTGACATTATGTTTCATAAAATAGTCTCTACATTTTTATTCTTAGGAGATTAAGAGTTCTCCTAGGATAATTTGAGAGTAGTTTTTATTTAGATGATGATAGAAAACATATTCAATATAAGTTTACTCTTATTTTCTTGTTGTAAATAAATTATATAATCACAATGTCCATGTTTACACTTATTTTTCATACTGGGGTTTGGTACCTATCAGTATTACTTTAACTGTTGAAAGTTAATGAAAAAAAGAAAAAACTTCAACCATAATACATGAATAATACATTTATACCAAGTAAAAGCCAAATAATATCATAACACACAGTTAGGAATGATCATTGTGGCAGCATGCATCATATTTTGAAATATGTATCATATGTTTTTAATTTTCAGGAATTCTATTTTGGCAAAGTAGACTCAACTGTTAAATTAGTGTTTTAAATTTGTGTCTTGTTGGGTTTACTTAGGTTTGATGCAAAAATTTGTTTTGGTCTGATAGTTGCATAAGAACTATAAGCATATGGTATTTGCAGCTAGATTTACATTTGTACATGTTTAAATAACATTATAATATTTTATTGTCAGTTCTGTAAGACTTGATTTTCCTTTAAATGACTATGACTTATTTAATGCTGGGAAACACTGCTTTGCATGACATCAATATTATGTTGCCTTTCAGAGGTGTTGGGTGTTGGACATTCCTTGCTAAACTACCAACTAAATGAAATCTAACTTTAGAGGAACATGGACTTGCATGAATTCTGAGGGACCTTCATCTTGCCATTTTGCTTCCATCAGAGATCTTATCTGTTCTGAAAAGCTGTTAGCTTACCTGCCTCTGAGAGGATGGAGTAATTATGGCCAGACATTTGGACTTTTGCAAGGCCACATTCAGGGATCTAAGCGCAGGGAAGTATAGAGAGAAACAGAGAGCAACCCAATGGACCACACTTGTTCTGTTTGAGGTTCAAGTTTCATTCAGACTAATTATTTGTATTTTTATTTAGGATACAATTTTAAGGAAAATTATTTACTTGTACAGCTATATTGTGAGATCTTTTATGCTTTGTGTTGAGGATGAAACCATGAAGCATGCAGGCCCAGACTTCAGTGAGTGAGACACTGGGATAGACTAAATGTCTATTGGGATAAACTAAGTATACTAAGTGTTTCAGCATATGTATAAAAAGGCATAAAGAAGGATGAATTATGGTTTTTGATTGAAAGTAAAGATGGACCTCAACATGGAGACAGTTTCAGTTAGGGCCATGAAAGATGCGTGGGGTCTCACTGGCAGGAATGGGGTCCTAGGCAGCATGACCAGAGGCCCAGGAGGATGGATCAACAGCTCACACAAGACAGGTGAGAGGCCAGTGTGGCCAGAACCCAGCGCACAGGGTGGGACAGATGGGCAATAGCTTGAGGTGGGTTGAGGCTCAACTGTGGTTTCTATTCTGGAGTAAATTTCAATGTGGCCATTTCTTAGGAAACCATGAATTTAAAGGCAAACTTCTGATAAAGCTCATGAGGATGTTATAAGAACATCAATCCAGGAAGCAGGCTTGATGTGGAACTTCTGCTACAGAAAATGAGATGCATGAAGAGCCTTTACTTCAGAGATCTTATTAGCTTCCTCACCCTAATAACCTGCCATCAGCCAGTTACACACCCGTCAGTCCATTAACAGTCACTTGTAAATATAAGAGCTTTCTGACTCACAAGAGACCGCTGTTTTGATAATCCTCTGCTTGTGAATTGATGAGTCTACAGGCATTCTCAAGCGCTGGTGGCGGGTACTGATTGAATCCTCCTATTGAGAGAGCAGAGTTATAGTTAGATTTTTAAACAAGAAATTGCATATGCTAGGTAAAGAGAATCCCAGCAGGGATCTTCTTGAGACAGTAAATGTCATTAATATATTTCAGCAAAATTTGGCTGGGATGAAAACAGAATATAGTAGCAACCGGAAATAGCATTCAAAACTTGATGTTAGAGTGTTTATCAGTTGAAGAATAATCAGGGTCAGGGAAAAAATACTTCCTCAAATTGCTCATTTAAGGGTTCATTGAGATGCAGAGACCCATGACTCCCATACGCTATGCTCACATAATCTAAGGGAAATTTTATTCTGACTCTATAAAGCTGCTTCACTTTGCTAACAAATCAAATACAGAATATGTAATATTTCACTACAAGGTGCTATTTCTGTGCTTCTGCACCAATTAACACTGATTTCTAGGAAGGAAGGAACCACAAAAAGGGTTTTAGCTTACAGACCTAAATAAATCCCTAGACACCCTTCCCATTGTTCTATAAGCTGTGAAATATTGAGGAGTATACCATTTCCCCCCTCGTTCAGGAAAACATGTAGTTTTTAGTCAAAAGAGGTCTTTGATCATGAAATGGTCCAAGACTCCATGAAAATATCTCAGATAATTTTTATGGTTTTATACCAATCATATTTCTCTGGCTCTAAGATGAGCTTTTTTTTTTCTATTTCTCTGAAATGAGATTATGTCTTCTAATAAGTGCACTTGACAGTTGTTGTTAGTGAGGCGGAATTGCAAGGTAGTTATTGTCTGTGCATATGAGAACAGCAAACATGCCAGCATCGAAACCTGTAGAACTGGTGTCAGTGGTTTGAAAAAGTTCCCAGAAGTATTAGGAGAGGAGTCTTTTGACCCCTACAAACTAAGTGGTTAAGGGAAGGCAGTGAATTGGATGCTTAACAACATTGGCTCTGGTGGGAGTCAAACGAAGCAAGCTCTACATAATTGTAAGGCCATGCACGAGCCCAGCGAGACCAGCTCGGAGTTATTTATAGTCTTTTGAAAGTGCTGCATCATCATCAATCTTGATGACATGAAGAACAATATTCAATAGGAACAGATGGATATTAGTAACTCTGAGTTAAGAAATCACCCACTACAGTCCAATTTTGACTATGAAGTTTTAGTGATGCCTTAGCCAGTCATGGCACGAGGGCTACATGGTAGTCTGCCTAAAAGAACTCTTCTAATTGTTATTTAATACAACACTCTAAAAAGAAAGTTAGTATCAGCACTTAATTGAAAGCATTTTTTCTATATTTTTACATAATAGGATGATGCATCATACTCTGATGAAGGCATTCAGAGTTAAAGAAATACCATGATATTCCCACATGGGAAATTATTTGCTTCTTCAATCAAACGTGAGCCAAAAGAGAAAGGTGGAGCCCTCTGCAATGAAGAGTGAAATCTCAAGATCTTGTCACTGCGGTGGTGGCAGACATTCCTCGAACACCAGGGCAACTTTGGAATTCTAGGATGGTGGCATTGGATTCAGCAGAACCTAACTCTGAACCTGATTCCCAGAGAGAATAGGTTCAGCTCCAATTCTCTGGGCTCCTCTAGAGCAATTTCTCAAGCTCAGTGCTGTTGCCATTTGGATCTAGATCATTCTTTGATGCCTGGGCTCAGGAGGGTGCCCTATGCCTTGTAGGATGTTTAGCAGATCCCTAGCCTCTACTCACCAGATGCCAGATCCTCTCCCTCAGTTGTGACAACCAAACATGTCTACAGACATTTATAGATGTGCTCTGAGGGACAAAATGATCCTCAGTTGAGAAGCACTGCTGTAGAAAAAGTGTTTCTCAAACCACTTGTGGTGAAGGACAAGACATTTTTATTTCTAATCCTTTGGAGACTGATACTCCTGTTCATCTTGTACAATAAGACAGCATCCACTGTTCATTCATGGCTTCCATGCCATGTCATTGTCAAATTGCTTTAACATTTTCTAGATGCTTCCTCTCAGCTTCTGTACTTCTCCCTCCACAGCCCAGTTTGTGAACTCACACCCACCCATCAGTGGTAACACTGGAGTGCATTGGTCTAGAACCTTGCTCCTCAAAGTGTCATTCTTGGGCCAGAGTATTCTCATAACTGGGGAAGCTGTTAGAAACGCAGAATCTCAGCCTCCACCTTGGACATTCTGAATCACAACCTGCATTTCAACAGCCATGTGTTGTATGCTCTCATGCTTTTGGAGCAGCAAAGGACCATGCTGTCTTTACACCCTCACACAGGTCTCTAGGCTGGGCCAAGGTTGGAAATAAACCTGGGGTAGCAGAGAAAACTTTTATTTAAATGCTCATCCCGGAGACCATCTAAGAGTGGCTACACTCGCTTTAGGTTGAGGGAATGTAGCTCAGGAGACCTCCAGTAACCCTGGGCTTTCTAAAGTGCTGAGATTTGGACTAAAAGACATTCTATCATGAAAAAGGAAGGTCTCACCACATTATAACCAAGATATAAACAGGGTATAATCAGATGTGTCCTAGCCCTCTTTCCAACTCACCAAAAGTTTAATTCCCATATTTGGGTTAGTTGTAGATACAAAAACATGTTAGTTTATCAACTCTATTAACCAAATAATTTGTTAAAACAAACAGGAAAAACAAAATAATGACTTACGTCGGATGGAGTACACAAATGGCTTTAAAAACTTCACAATATAATCCAGATCCGGTGTGTGAATCCTCCCCAGCTGTATCAGATGGTGATCCAATGGGTAGCTGGCTAACTCTTCCATGTGGTCCTCATGTGGAGAGCCCAGCGAAATCACAAATATCACATAGCCTTGACACTTGGCTCTCAGAGCCATCTTCTTTAGTAATTCCTTTCTCTCATGATTTTCCCCAGCTGAGACCACAAAGATGACTTTATGCTTTCTCAGGTTGGGTGCTTCTGGGAAGAGATTCTCCATGGTCCACAGTAGGGCATGGCCAATGGTGGCTTCTCCATTTAGCTGCTGGAGGGAATTCTGGATATGGTTCTTCATTAGGACTTGGCTGTTATAAGTTGTAAATGAAAACTCTGTTTTGACTGCACCCTTCTTTCTCCTGGAACTATCCCAAGGAGAATAGCTCAACAGGGCAATCCTATCACCAGAGTCTGAGATTAAAGGGTCTGAAGCAATGTCGAAGTTGTTGAGCATTGAGCTCACCAAGTCTTTCATAACCTTAAACTCACCGCTTGCTATATTCTGAGAATTGTCTAAGAGGAAGGCGATATCCATGTGAGAATTTTCAGGCAAAAGAATCTCTTTGGCACAAGCATTTGGAAAACATTTATCTGAAAAAAATACATAGGGAGACTCATCCATGTTCAATGTTGCACAAGACTGTTGTTTAAGATCTACAAGTGACTCAGCGACTGATTACCAAGAATTAATAATTTGACCAACACTTCTTCAATCTCACATCATTTAAATTAATTTTCTTACTTTTTAAAAATATTATCTTTATTCTTATTTATTTATTTTTAAATATATTTTATTGATTTTTTACAGAGAGGAAGGAAGAGGGATAGAGAGTTAGAAACATCGATGAGAGAGAAACACCAATCAGCTGCCTCCTGCACACCTTCTACTGGGGATGTGCTTGCAACCAAGATACATGCCCTCGACTGGAATCGAACTTGGGATCTTTCAGTCTGCAGGCTGACCCTCTATCCACTGAGCTAAACCAGTTAGAGCTCTTTATTCAGTACAGTTTATCTGTATTGTTGAAAGTATTACAGATGATCCCTTTTCCCCCACCTCCTCAGGCTTTCATCTCATTATTGCCTATGACTATTAGCTATGCATATGCTCATATAAATTCTTTGGTTAATCTCTTACCTTCCCCCTCCCCCACCTTCCCTCTGAACTAAATCAGTCTGTTGCATGTTTCAATTTCTCTGGATCTATTTTGTTCATCAGTTTATTTTGTTTAATGAAGAATGTTCAAAGTCCCAATATTTCTATAGCAACTAGCAGACAATTGGGGAAGGTCTTTGATAAAAGCAGATGGGGGAATAGCTACAATTTGGAAACAGCCTACATGCCTGCCAGTAGATGAGTGGATCAGAAAACTATGGTATATCTACACAATGGAATTCTATGCTGCCATAAAAAAGAATGAATTCTTACCATTTGCAGCAACCTGGTTGTAACTGGACAGCATTATGCTAACTGAAATAAGCCAGTCAATGAAAGAAAAATACCACATGATCTCACTCATTGATGGATAATAAAGAACATTATAAACTGATGAACAAAAAGATAGATGCAGAGGAAGAAAAGCATCAAACAGACTGTCAAATTACAGCAGGAAGGTTAGGGAGAAGTGGGGTAGATAACAGATCAACCAAAGGACTTGTATGCATACATATAAGCATAATCAATGGACACAAGACACTAGGGGGTTAGGATATGCATGGGAGTGGGAGGGGGCAATGGGAAGATATGTATACATGTAATACATTAATAAAAAATTTTTAAAAGCAGATGTGGGTAGCCTATATACTTGAAATATATGAGTCTTTTCAAACTCAGAAAATATTTTCAATATTTTAGAGGTTTTTAATACAAACTATCCCTGAGAAAAGCCATCATATCAACTGGAATAATCTTTTAAACCAATATTCACATTTATGGAAACTGCAAATATTGCAGAGATTGAACCTCTGACATATGGTGTTGGAAAACTCAAAACAAAGTTTGCAACAAAAACAGAAATCTCTGATAAAGTCATATTTAATAACTCATCCAGAAGGCATTTAAGTGTTTCAGCACAAGAAATTCTTATCACTGGTCTTACCATAGCAAAGGGTACAACGCTGCAGTCTTTCTAATTGTTCATGGTCCCCATTTGAAGGAGCTGGAATCACCTGGAATGTCCCAGTGTTGTCAAACTGTATTGAAAAAAAAGAATATGCTTATTTGCTCACTTTTTTTTAGTTATTAGAAAGCCATTGTGCATCCACTTTAAATATTAGTTTGAAAAACACCCAACCAATTACCATTAACTTTTTTATAACCTTTTGCTCTATTCAATGCATCTTTAAACACACACACACACTCCCCCTTTTATCCTAAACATAATTCAAAGAAAAATATAGAACAGGTAACCGCATCCCTATTTTCTGGTAAGATAATCACTAGATTCATGCATGTGGGCAGGTATTAAAACCTCACCCTTATTTCCAAGACTGCAATTCTGCACTGAAGTTTTAAATGCTTCTGACTATGCACCAGCTGATTATGTACTGTACACCAGCTTCTGACATTGGGTCCTGCAGAAATTTTACACTCACAAGTTTTCCTGGGCCTCGTCAAGGAGTGATTCCAACTATGTCCACCCTGATCACACTATCTACGAGATGTCCAGGGGACTTCCCAATCACAAATTCTAATTGAAAGTCTGCTCTAAAAGGCAGTAGACAGAAGATAATGAATGTTTGCAAAATTCTTGTTTGCACACTGCCTGATTTTTTGTTTCTTGATTACATTTTTTTTGCATTTAATGCTCACTAAAATGGACAATATGTAGCATGAATTAATTCACTCATTCATTGAGACAATTACTACTTATTGGGCATTTACTATGTGAGGCACTGGGTAAGGCAGAAGCTTTTATTACAAGGAGATAAAGCTACCATTCCCAGGTAGTGATAAAGGTATCCCTCAATCCACAAAGATGCTTATATTTTTTTCTCCATCTCCATTGGGAAATTAAAGGGTTTGAAAAGTCACACCTTGTTTTTTCTGTAAAGTGCAAAGTGAACATTTGGAAATATTTATAATCCTTCCAGCCTTATGGTTTGAAAGTATTTACTACATTCCTACTCTTACTTTTATACTTTGGGTGTTACTTTGTATTTGACCTTGTTGGTCCCCCATGTAGAGACGAAATGCTACC
The DNA here is from genome assembly GCA_011751065.1 of Lasiurus cinereus. NCBI lineage: Eukaryota > Metazoa > Chordata > Mammalia > Chiroptera > Vespertilionidae > Lasiurus > Lasiurus cinereus. The sequence goes on from JAAGEH010000125.1 coordinate 16,906,819, forward strand.
TTGGTAAATCAAGGAAGTCTATTCATAGAAGTATACCATGGGTTCGTCATTCATCCATCCATTCATTCATTCAGCAAATATTTATTAAGTGCCTATAATGTGTCGGTGCTGGGGATACAGAAATGAACAAAGGAGATAAAATCTCTACCTTACATGTTTGTGGGGGGACATGTATCATAACATAACAAATAAGTACATTACCTATTATGTTGGGAGATAATTATTTTTAAACAAAAAAAACTGATTTTTTAATATATTTTATTGATTTTTTTACAGAGAGGAAGGGAGAGGGATAGAGAGTTAGAAACATCGATGAGAGACATCAATCAGCTGCCCCTTGCACGCCCCCTACTGGGGATGTGCCCGCAACCAAGGTACATCCCCTTAACCGGAATCGAACCTGGGACCTTTCAGTCCATAGACCGATGCTCTATCCACTGAGCCAAACCAGTTTCGGCAAACTTTGATTTTTTACAATCTTTCTGTCAGGATCTATTGTGACTCTCTTGGGACTCCTATTTCTAAAAAATTCTTGGGTGCATTATAAGCAGGTTGATCCTCTTCATTATTTTTTTACAGTAGAAATATGAGTATGTGTATGAAAATAAACCTTTATAACCTATTGGATGACATGAGAGCTTCACACAGTTCCAGAAACATGCATTTCATGAATAATTTGGGCATACTGAAAAATAGGAGAACAGTAGATAGAGAAGTTCTTCAATTTAGGAGGGGGGGCGTGCAGGGAAGCACTGATCCCATAAGAATCTGTGGATCCAAAAGGGAAGTAACCTCTCTTGGGAAAAAATGTTCACATACATCAAATGTCTCCTCTCACATTAGGGGTTCAAAGATCCCCTAAACTTCATCCATGACAGGCGAAGACCAGCAGCTGTTCAATGAGATTCAGGGAACAGATGACATATTTGAGAATCAGATGGGCAGAGGGGTGGTAGAGCACCATATTCTCAGCCCTTTCAATCAGACAGACCCTGGTTCAAATCTTGTTTGGCCATGTAGTAGCTGTACAGAGTTGTAGAAGTCACTCAAACTCTCTGGGCCCCAGTTTCCTAATTTTAAAATGGAGATAATACTGCATTGACTTCAGAGGGCTGTGACAATGTCTGAGTATGTGCATACATCTCTAGGGACAGTGCATGGCACATGGCAAGAGCTGAACAAATGTGGCTGCTATTATTACTGACTGTTGTTATTATTTGACTAGAGGCCCAGTGCATGAAATTTTTGCGGGGGCGGGGGAGTGTCCTTCAGCTCAACCTGCACCCTTTCCAATCTGGGACCCCTTGAGGGATGTATGACTGCCCATTTAGGCCCAGACACGGGATGGGGCCTAAACGGGCAGTTGGACATCCCTCTCACAATCCAGGACTGCTGACTCCCAAATGCAAGCCTGCCTGCCTTCAAGATCAGATGCACGTTGGTCTTTAGACATTTTCTGTTGATAACCTGGCTTCTTTCAGCTGTAGAGCTACCTTGTATCAATTGTAGATGTTTAGACATAGTTCCACCTTCCTGCTGTCAGATGAATGAGAGTCCTGGCTGTCAGGTGGCAGAGAGCTGTCTGACCAACCACTGATCTCTAGGGGTGGGACTTCCTCCTCCCTGCTGTCAGATGGCTGTCAGGCCACTGAGGGCTGTCTGACCAATGGCTGATTCTGGGTGATTCTGTGGGGGTGGGACTTCCTCCTCCCTGCTGTGAGAGTGTGGGCCAGCATAAACTGGGACACAGCATCAAGTACCCCTGTGCCAAAAGACCCAGAGTCAACTTCCTGCCCACTTGCTAATGACCCCAGTACGCACATCCACCCTCATGGAGGAGTGGACAGGCCCAGACACTTCCAGAGGCTGGGGAGCAGTGAGGATGGATCCACCACTGGAGTGGGTGGATCCTGCCCCTCTTCTTGGTCCCCGTGACCCCTGGGCCCCCAACAGGCCCAAACACTCCAGCCTCACTGCTCAGCCCCAGACACTCTGGAGGCGGCAGAGCAGCGAGGCATGATCCACTACTGGAGTGGGCGGATCGCAGGGGACCCTGGCCAGCTGACAGGCCCAAACACTCCAGCCTTGCTGCTCAGCCCCAGACATTCAGCAGTGAGGCATGATCCTCTACCGGAGTGGGCAGATCCCGCTTCTCTGCTTGGTCTCTGGGACCCCTGGCTGGGTTGACAGGCCCAAACACTCTAGAGGCAAGGCTGACAGGACTAGGCCACCATTTTTGTTGCAGAGTGGTAGTTAATTTGCATATTACTCTTTTATTAGATAGGATATTAGATTGGATAGACCATGGCAACCAAATAGCTGTGTAAACTGAAGAGGGACTCAAGAGGCCACAGATCTCCCTCTACGCCCCACCATTGCCATCCTGCTAGTACTGCTATCTTAAAAACGAAGTTGCTAAGAGAAGTTCTTACCCCAAAAGCCTCATCCAGGAAAGCCCTTTCATTAAAAGCAAAGACTGCTGGACTGATATCCAGGGCGCTAAGCTCCATGGTGGCCGTGATGATGGATGACTTGCTGGATGCTTGTCCATTGCTAAAAAACACAGCGACCCTCCTCATGTTGGCTCCCGCAAACGTCCGCTTGAAAACGTTCCGGGCCACAAACCTCATCGCATTACCGATGTCTTGGACTTCTGTGGGGACTTGGTATTTTATTTGGGAAAGAAGCTGGAGGAGTTGTTTCTTGGTATGGTAGTCGGACCAACGGATGAGATAGCTGGTGCCTGAGTCATAGGCAACCACAACAACCCTCGCTCCCACAGGGCAATTATTTTCCCTGATGTTCAGGTCATTGACAATAGAAATGATCACATCCCTCATTTCATTAAATCTCTGTTCTGTGATACCCTGGGACTGGTCCAGGGCAAATACCAGCTCTGTTGGATATACTGGACACTTTTCTACAAAAAATGAAAAACAGAAATATTAAGCTATCTCACTGAACCAAAAAGCCTTTCCCAACCCCTTTATTCTAGTAAGGTTGGCTCACACCGAGGTCTAGGAAAATGCAAGTGTCACACACAGCTCTAAAACGGGAGGCACCTATGTGTAAAGGAAGGAACACCATCTGCTTTGCTAGCTTGAAGATGCTGCATAAAGATAGACCATTAATATTTGGCTATATAAAGTCCAGACTTCACAGCATCCCTCTCCTAGTGTCTGTCTAGCTGGGTACCTGGCAGATTTCATTCTAATTCATAAAGTTTTATAGGGCACTTACATGTGCAAAGGTTTGCTTCGTTTCAGAGTTAAAGTGTTTGGTGCCATACTTTGTGATATGGTCCACGACCCCTGCAATCTAAGACATCATGCACCACTGATGGTAGCCCAGTCCCCGGGAAGACAAGTGGTAGGTGCTCAGTGAGATGCACAGTGGGTACTGGTGAGATGAAAAGTGTGGGTCAGAGGGAAGAAAGGAGACAGTGCCTGTCCAAGAAGCTGGGGTCCAGGGGTCCATCAGCAAACAGAGCAATAGAATATGGTCAGCCAGGGAGCCTTGTCACCGAATCCCTCGACAACACAGGGCCTACTCCATGAGCAAATTGAGTTATAAATCATGACAGGACCTAGAAAGCACAACAGTGTGAACGGGCTGGGGCCTGGGGGGTGGGGGAAGTCATTATTTTACAACCAGGTCAAATATGACATGGACAGTTATAGTCCAATCAAAAGATAGAAGTGTCTGCATAGAAAAGACGTCCTTTATCCCACAAAGGGAGTGTTTCTTCAAATTGGTCTTGTTAGAACACAGTAATAATTTCAGCGAGAAAAATAGTATAGTAAGAATACTCACCTCTCCAACAAGCTATAAAAATAAGAGAGAGAGAGAGAGAGAGAGAGAGAGAGAGAGAGAGAGAGAAGAGTCAATTATGGTTTCAGAACACAGACTAAACCTAACCCCAAACAACATTTTGACAAACCTTAATATTTGGTTTGACTCTAATTACATGCGGGGCTAAGGCTTAAGTTATGGGAAGCCACGGCTGAAGGATTAAGGGAGACTTACAGAGAATTTTATTAATTTCTGACCCACCCTGACCCTTTCTCCTTGAGTCATGGCCAGCAGACTTGAGCAGAATTTAGATTGAAATCAGAAACACCGGTCACTTGTCCTAGAAGGAGGATAGATGGGCCTCTGATTAAATGGTGAGATAGCTAAAATCCAATTTGTTTTGTATCTCTTCCTAGAGCCTTCTGAGAGTCATTCAGCAAAGCAAGGCTAAAATATGGGGTTTTATTTTCTTCCCTGGTGAACACCTTGGGAAGCTCTATTTTCCTGCACAACTGTGAGGATTTCCAAATGAATTTTGTCTGGACTGAAAAATACAGCTCCTGCTTTTGAGCAATCTCAGTAACTAGAGAGCAGAGGGAAAGCCCTCAAGGGTTTCTCCTGAGCAAAATAGCTCTAGTTTCTCTAAGTGAATTTACTCTGTCAGATAAAGCAGGGAAATGTCAGTCAATCTCTAAGTAAGCACAGACCTGGCAATTTCCATATTCATTTTACTCAATTCAGTTCCTGGGAAGCAATGAGTCACTCCAACATAATGAAAGGTTTTATTAGCACTGACAACAAACTGGCCTCCCATCCTGCCGTCCCACAGCGCATGCTCCTTTCACATCAACCCTATCAGCAGCTTTTGTCTTCAGCCTCTGCCAGCAGATAGCACACATAACCCACAGCCTTTTGCATCTCCAGGCCTGAAAAAGATCCCTTTGTTTTTCATAGAGAACTTTTTTATTTGTTAACCTCCAACCCAGCTATGAGGCTAAACGCACAGGCGCTAGAAATAGACACACCTGTCTGGATTTGAATCTGGGTGACTTTGGAAAAACTAGTTGACCTCATTTAAAAAAAAAATTTTTTTTAATTGGTTTTTAGAGAAAGAGAAAGGGAGAGGGAGAGAGAAACATCAATGTGGGAGTGAAACATCCATTGGCTGCCTCTTACACACCCAGGCATGTGCCGTGACCTGCAATCGAATGAGCAACCCCTTGGTGCACTGGATGACGCCCAAACAACTGAGCCACACTGGCCTGGATGAAACTAGGTGACTCCTTTTAGTGTGTTTCTTTTTAAATGTTTTTTTGGGTTGTTTTTTTTCCTTAAAAATCCTCGTTATGCCTCTCCCACCAAAACTCTAATCATTTGAGTCCTTCTCTTTCATTCTCAACCATACTCCTCTCTCCACATTCCTAGATCACTTATTCCATTCTGGGGATTAGGGTCCCAGCCACCAGCTCAGGATTTGGGCCCCACCCTGGGTTCATCCCTTGGGGTTCTGTTTCTGTCTCTCTAGATTTTCATTCTTTGGAACCTCATCCATCCACATGGTTCTAAGGACCACGAACACTTGAGTGACTTCAACATTTAAGTCTCCTACCCTGACACTCTCCTTTATTACAGCCCAATTTCATCCACTGCCTCATTTCATTGAAATTTATGGCTTATACAACATTCCTCTTCCTCTGAAATGTCTCAAGTCATCACAGTTTTCCTACCAATTGATTTCCCTGCACAACCCCTCCTCTGCCTCCTGATCCACAGTGATACTAAGCCTCTCTCTCTCCCCATCTGGCCTCACAGGGATTTTAAATTTGTCTTAGTTGTTGACCTGTCCTTGCCACACACTTGCAATGGCTACGTTTTCACCCAGTCTCCTACAGGAAAGTCTCCCCAATTTTCCTATTTTACATTTTCCTGATTGTGATTGTATAAGCCTGGTTATAAAACGCAATGCAAACATAAAAACTAATCACCTAAAATTCTATCCACCTAACACAATAAGTTGTTATACGTTTTCTACCTTCTCCAGTACTCATTTCTATGTACATATATTTACCTCTATGTAAACATAATGAGGATCCAATTTAATTTTCTGCTTTTTAATGGCAATATTTTTCATATTCTGATTGTCTTCATAAAACCGTATCTGCTTAATATTTTATCAGAAGATGATGCACAATAATAAGTGTACAGAATCTGAGGGTACAGTTATTTTGCTTTAATGAATATTTCAACAATCATCTGTACCTATAATTTTTTCCTTGTTTTGCTTTATTTCCTTAGGATAATTGTTTAGAAATGAGTTACTGAGTGTTTCTACTTTATATCCACCTTTCCATAAAGAAGATAGCCCTTCTATTTGTTGACTTCTGCTTTATTTTTTTGCTGAAACTATTGCCGGTCCCCATCACTTCCCCATAGTAGGATTCAATTACCCACATCCAAGGAGCCTTCATTAACTGAGTAACTAACCAACTAAACCCAAACTCCTATGCACATCCTTTTAACACCATGTTCTCCCAGGACTTTGCAAATTATTGTCATAGGAATGTGTGAACCAATTTACACACCTTGTGAGTTAGTCTCTATTCCCCTTAGGCATGTTGCATGCCATTTACTCTTTCCCTTGCCTTTTATGTGAGCTGTTCCCACAGCAGGCACTCAGGAGAAGCCTCCTGCAGGGGATATCTGCCTTCCCCACCAGTGAATCCAGCCTACTGATCATGCATGCCTACACTGCCTTCATCTATGTGTCCTCACCAATCATGGATGCTCTTGCTCCCAGACACACAGATACTCACGATTGTGGTCCCGCACGAACTGGATCATATCACATTGCTATAAAGAAAGAGAGAGAAAGAACAGAAGCTTGAGCTGAGTGGCTTTATTTATTTGCCAGTGGGGAGATCAGATTTTTTTTTTTGTGAATAAGAAGATACATACAGAATATACAGGCTTCCCTGCTGTGCCTTTAGGGCCCTAGGAAAACAAAACCAGAGCAAGTTATTGCTATGTGGATTGGAGTCTTTAATGTCAAAACAAAAGCAAAGGAAAATACCTTCATTCTTTTTTTTTTTTAGTTAAAAATTATGTTCTTGGGTACATTTATTTTATTTCAGAGTGACAGAAATCTCTGAATATGAATGAACCCATTTTGGTATTTTGGGAAAATTTCCAAAATGGTGAAGGAGTACAAATGTTTGTCAACATGTATTATTCACAGTGGCCAAGACATGGAAACAATCTAAGTGTCCTTTGATGAATGATTAGACAAAGATGTGGTACACACATACAGTGGAATACTACTCAGCTGTAGAAAGGATGAAATGTTGTCATTTGTGAAAACATGAATGGATCTTGAGACTACCATGCTAAGTGAAATAAGTCAGATGGAAAAAAGTCAAGAACCATGTGATCTCACTCATGTGGGATATAAAAAGAAAGCAACAGCCGAAAGAACTTCTTCACTGATACTGCTCCAAAGGCAATGGAAGCTAAAGAAAAAATAAACAAATGGGACTACATCAAAATAAAAAGCTTTTGCACAGCAAAAGAAACCATCAACAAAACAACAAGAAAGATCACTGTATGGGAGAACATATTTGCAAATGTTATCACTGATAAAGGTTTAATCTCCAAAGTCTACAGCCAACTTATACAACTTAATAAAAGGAAGATGAACGATCCAATAAAAAAATGGGCAACAGACCTAAATAGAACCTTTTTGAAAGACGACAGAAGGAAGCCAAGAGACATATGAAAACATGTTCAAAGTCATTAATCATCCGAGAGATGCAAATCAAAACGACAATGCGATACTATCTTACACCTGACAGAATGGCAATCATCAACAAATCAACAAACGACAAGTGTTGGCGAGGATGCGGAGAAAAAGGAACCCTTGTACACTGTTGGTGAGAATGCAGACTGGTGCAGCCACTGTGGAGAACAGTATGGAGTTTCCTCAAAAAACTAAAAATGGATCTCCCATTTGACCCTGTAATCCCACTCGTAGGAATTTATCCTAAGAAATTACAAATGCCAATCAGAAAGGATTTATGCACTCCTATGTTCATAGCAGCACAATTTACAATAGCTACAATTTGGAAACAGCCTAGGTGCCCGTCAGCAGATGAGTGGATCAGAAAACTGTGGTACATCTACACAATGGAATTCTATGCTGCCATTAAAAAGAAAGAATTCTTACCATTTGCAGCAACCTGGTTGGAAATGGAGAGCCTTATGCTTAGTGAAATAAGCCAGTCAATGAAGGAGAAGCATCACATGATCTCACTCATTCATGGATAATAAAAAACATTATAAACTGATGAACAAAAGGATAGATAAAGAGACAGTAAAGCTTCAAACAGACTGTGAAATTACAGCAGGAAGATTAAAGTTAGGTGAGGTAGATAAGAGATCAATCAAAGGACTTGTATGCATGCATATAAGCATAACCAATGAACATAGACACTGGGGGGTTGGGGTATGCCTGGGAGGGAGGGGGGCAATGGGGAGATACGTATAAAAAATTAATAAAAATTAAAAATTAAAAAAAAGAAAGCATCAAGGGAACAAACAAGACAAACAAAAACTCATAGAAACAGACAACAGTATGGTGATTACTAAAGGGAAAGGGGGGTGGAGGTAGAAAAGGGTAAGTGGGATCAAATATATGGCGATGGAAAACCTTTTTTCTAAAACTCGCAGCTGGCAGAGAGGGATTAAGTTTTCCTGAACAGATGCATTACAGTCCTCTTTCCCAGTTAAATCAAGAATTGTCAAAGTCTTTGTTTCAGTGTCAGATCAATAAAGCTAAAGTCTGCTCAGAGTGAACTGAATTATTATATTTTTTAAAGATATTTGTACTAAAGATATGACACTTTGAAGTCATTTCTCATCAGAAAACTTCAAATTATAAACAGAAGACATCCTAAAGCCTGGCAAGAAGGAATTTATTGAGAACTCAGGGATACAGGTTTATTAAGAATCAAGAGCTTTGAGCCCAGCTGGTGTAGCTCAGGGGGTGAGCATCGACTTATGAACCAAGTGGTCATGGTTCAACTCCCCAAGGTTTGATTCCCTGTCCGGGCTTGGTCCCCAGGGTGGGTCATGTAAGATGCAAACAATTGATGTCTCTCTATCATCAATGTTTCTATCTTCTCACCCTCTCCCTTCCTCTGCCTAAAAAATAAAAATAAAAATAAATCAATAAAAACACATTTTAAACAAACAATGAAGAATCAAGAAGTTTAAAATTCAGGCAGCACCCATAACCTCTACATGTGTGAAAGAACCAAAGACAATTACATAGGAAAATGAGCCTTACACAAAGGAAGAACAGAGTCACTAAGCTCTTACTAGTCAATGCTGAGAGGTTATAAAAGAAAGGAATAAAATTAGTGAGATGAATCAAGAAGGTTCCAGAAAAAAGGCAGTCCTTTCTTGACAACGTAAGCTTTTCTCTTTTCCCCTTCCTCCTTCCTTTTACAGAATCCGGCTTCTTCTTGGCAGGTGGCTCTCAACATGTTTGCGCATATGGATCCCTCTGAGCAACTGGTAAATGCTAAGATGCTGGCTTCAGAAAACGCTATTATTATATGTTCACAGTCATACAATTTCACTAGCTCAACCACAAATGTCAATGAAAGAATCTTTGTCCTAAATGGCAACTGGGTCATCTGTCCATTGATTCATCCAATAACCAGTTAGATGCCTACTGAATGCTGAAGTGCCCCCCACTATGATGCTGGTGTTAACCAGAACTGTCATGGCATCCATGTTCCTACCCATGGGAGAATATCTTTTTCCTGACCTAAATCAGGAAATTATGCATCTCATTAAATAATGCTGAGTCATATCCTTCCCTTTACAACATACGGCAGAAAACAGAAAAGAATGCACAGCCACATAAACAGAGGGACAGTTTCTTATAGATATTATAGAGGACTAGAGGCCCAGCACGCGAAATCATTCGAGACCCAGACCTGGTGTGCTGCCGTGGGACCCCAGACCTGCCACACCATGAGACCCATCAATGCACCTCCTGGTGACCAGTCGTTTGGTTGCACGGCATTACGGCCACAGGCCTTTTATAATAGAGATTAGAACTCCAGAGAGTTATGTTCTAAAAGACTTAAGAGTAACTTAGAGCAAGTTTTTAGGCAGAAGCTGAGGATCAAGGGCCTGAGACAAAGAGGCCACATTCTCCCAGATCAGCAGGAACAAGCACAAGACCAGGAAAATAGGGGATCTCCCCAAAATGAGAGCTCTGAATCTGAACAAGAGATAAATCCAAACTGGACCAGCTTGGTTCAGAGACTAGATTCTCACCCACACAACTAAGAATATTTACAGTTAATACAAAAGAAATAAAAGATTGCAGCCAAGTATCCATTATAGGTGTAGTTGATTATCATTCTATGGATTCAGTCGTCCACAAAACACCAATGTTTTTTGTTTCCTTCATAAAGTCCCCAAGTAAAGGACTCCTCCAGGTAGTCAGAAAATAGTCACAAAGCACAAAACAAGGTAAGCAGTTTCCTCACTCCTTACACCATGCTGCCTGCGCCTCCTACACAAAACACAGGTGCTGGCAACATTTAGTTCCTACTAACTGTGCTCATCAGAGGAGAGAGACAAATCTTTACCATAACACGAGACTAAAATAGAGAAATGGATATTTATCAGAGAGAGAGATGTGTTGACTCTGTCCAGGACTGCTTCCAAAGGTGACATTTCTCTTATGATGGAATCATAGTGGAAAGTTGTAGTTATATTTCTAAATATCTCTGGAGTTTACATTTTGAGGACAGGAAGGTAATATTAATGGTCTGGGGAAACTATCAACTTGCCCACCAGGATGAAACTTATCTAACCCCATCCCTATTTTTAAGACATCAGTTAAAAAAAATAGTAGCAGCTAATATTTGCATTGAACTTTATAGTTCATATGTTTGATTATGTGATCCTCCCAGCTACCATTTGAGGTGATAGGATATGTCATCTCCATTTTAGAGGTAAACTGAGCAACTCCCTGGCTGGCTGAAGGGCACACAGCTAGTAACAAGCAGAATTTGGATTTGAACCCAGTGCTTCTGACTTTAAATTCTGTGCCCTTTCCATTGTACATCCTAGAAACCAGTAGCACATGTGACTTAGTTTTCAAGGCTATACTTACTCTCCGTCCAGGGGGGCCGTGTGTTCCTTGAGATCCCTTTACACCTTTCAAACCTGCATTGAGCTGCATATGGAAATATGTGTTACTTTCCACATCATCTAGCCATGGGACGACCTCAGTTTAATAAGATTTTACAATTAAAAATAAATTTTTAACAAAGCAACTACTAATTCAAGTCTAGTAAATTCCTTACTTGTAACACAGATGTCCATTGTTAATCATTGGCAAACATCCATTTCCTTCTTAGCCTCTTCATTTAGTGACATATTTTGCTCTGGCACTAGCTGTGCATTTAAATCTAAATTAGTTATAAACTAGGATTGGTGCAAAAAAAAATAACAGCAAATGTACTAGGGCACCCAGAGATTTAATAGAAACCTTTTCATCTGCGAAGGATCAAATACAAAAAATAATTGCCCACATACATAAGGGAAAATGGGAGGGCTGTGTCATTCCCATACTTCAAGGTGATGGATATGCAGCTAATGAAATCTATCTGGCCACATGGAAAGTATCTGTTGACTTGCATCCCTTTCAGCTGATAATGACTGCTGATATTCCATTCAAACTTTAAAATGAAAGGATGTTTTCTCGACATTTTGTTTTTAAATAAGTATAACCTTCTACTCTGCACTTCACTAATTAGATCTCAACAGCCTTCTTTAAAATGAATACCCCAGATGACCTTGGTTTATGGGTAGTGGGATTGTCAAAAAAAAAAACCCTCAGGGACACCGTGGAAAGATGTCAGCTTCATTTCCACTCATAAGATCAATATTCTGGGCTATAATGTGTGCCTTAGAAAAGACTGGATGATGCAGACAATCCTTGAAACAGCCAGATATCAATCTATAAATCTTTATAATAGTTCAGAATCATGGAACCATAGGCTTTCAGAGCTGAAAATGACCTTTGGTGTCATTAAGTTCAACTCTCATATTGTAGAGTTGTATTGAAGATCACACAGCTAGGAAGTGCAATTTTAGATGTCCTTGGTTTGGATCAATAATCCACATTTATTTTTGCAACACAAAAGCCAGAGTTTTCAAGGAAACACATGTTATTTCTGGAATTATAGGCTACTTACTCTTAGTCCCCTAAATCCTTTGGGTCCAGGCTCCCCAAAAATTCCAGGATTGCCAATTTCACCCTAAAGATTCAGACATAAGAAAATCAATGAGAAATATTTGCTGTGAAAGAATAAAAATAATTCTCTCCAATCTAAAACCTAATTGATCTTATACCAATACCAGATATTAAACACTAAAAGTTAATTTCTATCATTTGGAACTAAGTCATTGATACACTGAGATACTCTACAAACTATTTAAAATTTTCTAAGAATACAAATTTTTATGTATAAACTAGAGGCCCAGCATACAGGAAATCATACATGAGTAGCTTGCTTCTGCTTGCCTCAGCTGGCCGCCCCATCCATCACCACTCGTAGCTCTCGCCCCATTCCCCCAGCCACAAGAGCCACGGCTCATTTGGTCATGATAGTATTATGGCATGATGGCCACAGGCCTTTTATGTAAGAGGTGTGCATAATGGCTATCTAATCAGTTAATAAAAATACCTAAGAAAAATGCTCAAAAATTAGCTAAAACATGTGGAACATTAATACTAAACAGTGAATTAAAACCTATAGCTGGACTCAAGGACTGCTTTCCCTTTTGCCCCATATCTCCTAAATTTATGAATCAATTCTCAAAAAGTTGAAGGTAAAAAAAATTTTACTCTGACTGTGGGAGAACTAATTTTAACATTTACTTATCAATGTGCTAATTTTACATGCATCTCAAAATTGAAATAAGCTGTTTTTTTCCCCATTTTTAGGAAATTAGAAAATTGGTCCTCCACAATGAGAACTCTCATCCTAACAGTTATTTGTATAGTCCCTTCTTGCACCCTTCTCTACCTAAGGAAGGAATCTTTTTTGATAATTCATCAAGTTAAAACACTTTTAAAAGAATCCAAATATTGTCTTTTTTCCTATAGTTAATTTGATTTGCTTAATTGGACACCTTTTAAAATCTATATTCTAAATTTTAATTTGAGCATCAACTATATGGAAGACACTCTTCTAGACAAGATACTTAAAAAAAGAAAATCCTAATACATAATTTCAGTGTATAAAACAGATGTAACACAAACTACTCTGATTGAAATGGAGAGTATGTCTGGTTGTAGAACATGGAGAAGGGTTTCAATCTGGTAGATGGTGAGGAATTCTGGAGATATTTGATCAGGAGAATAACAAAATTAAGGCTACGCTCTGGGGGGGAATCAAGTGATAGTAGTGTTTGGGATTAATTGAAGCAGAGAGAAGTGGGAGGTAGGAGACCAATGAGAGGAATATTGTAATCTCTCAGGTGAGAAGAAATAAAGGCCACAAAAATGAAGGACAGATATCAATAGCTGAAGTCAATGGTTTTTAATATATATATATTAAATATATATATATATATATATATATATATATATATATATATATATTATTAGAAAGAGATGAAGGGAGAGAGAGAAACATTAATATGAAAGTGAAACAAGGATCACTGTCTCCTACATACCCCCTTACTGGGGATCCTTTTGGTGGATAGGATGACATCCAACCAACTGAACCACACCTTCCAGAACTAAAGACCCAAGTTTTGAATGAGATCATTGAAGCAGAGAAATCAAGAAGAAGACAAAGAATTAAACTTGAGAGGACACCTAAAGTTAGGGTTTCCAGACAAGGGACATCAGACAATGAAGAACAGGACAATCTTTTCCAATTTAAAGATTCATAGGGATAAGTACCATCCTTTTTTTCATGAAGTTCAGGCAAAACAACCACCTCGCTTTTTGTTTGTTTCTTTGAGATCCATAAGTTTACCTCGATTCTCAAATACAAGGTTAAGATCATGCATATATGCATATATGCATAACCCATGGTCACAAACAATAGGTCAGTAAAGACCTGGGGGTGGGAGAAAGCAGCATGGAGGGAGTTAATGGGGGGAAAGGGGGACATCTATAATATTTTCAATAATAAAAATAAATCAAAAAATTTTTAAAAGATCATGGTAATTTCTAAAGGTCATGTGCACAATACCTTTTGCCCCATATCTCCAGGGAATCCTCTTGGGCCCTATAATTTTCAGCAGAAAACATAAATAATTCAACATAACACTTCTACAGTATGATAATTTTTTCCTTGTATTACTTAGGCTTGATTCATCAATGAAAGAAATAATTGTTTTCCATATTTACCTGTATTCCTTTTTGTCCTATGTGACCATAGCCTGGAATGCCATAATCTCCCTGTGAACATATATCAGTTCATTTCAATTTCTCAAAAATTGAAAATTAATTATAGCCTAAACTTGGAAGATTATATGTCAGGAGAGAATCACTGAGGGCTTTCAGGGGAACTGAGACTCTGGCACAGCCAGAGCCACTAGAGCCCATTTCTTGGCCCTACTCCTCTCTTCTTGTTGTTACCCTAGAGCAGCGGTTCTCAACTCGTGGGTTGAGAACAGCTAGCAGGGTCTCCTAAGATCATCAGAAAACACAGATATTTACATTAAGATTCATAACAGTAGCAAATTACAGTTATGAAGTAGCGACAAAAATAATTTTATGGTTGGGGATCACCACAACATAAAGAACTGTATTAAAGGTTGCGGCATTAGGAAGGTTGAGAACCACTGCCCTAGAGTTTTACAAGAAAGGGAGAGAAAAGGGTAGTGCTCTTTTTTCAAGTGACATGTGTCTACATGGCCATTCTTAGTTGTTAGAATAGTGAAATGCCCATTCTAACTTATCCATAACTCTATCAGCATTCCCCCATTCCCTCTGGCTGTTCTTCTTCACTTTAACAGATCAGCTCTAGAATGAGAGCTTCAAGGGATGGGAGAAATGTCCCCACATCTACCTAGGAGGTGCTGAAATACCTTCACTCCCCCAAATGGTGTCATCCCCCTTCTCTTTGCCTCAGAACTAAGCACTTGGAACAGGGAAAGGACAAGGGTCTCAAAACCTTATACCTGTTTTCCTTGCTGTCCAGATTGGCCCACTGGCCCAGGATCTCCAGGAATTCCAGGTTCTCCCTAGTAAATGGGACAAGAGGAGTTTCAGATTGGTAAAATCAAACCTAGCTCCCAGCGTAGGAAGCTCTGTTCACTAGATGAAAGGTAGGGTTCTCAGGGAGAGTTTAATGCTGTATAAGGAGGTGGGGTGTAGAAAACAAATAATGATCTTCCCAAAAGTAAGCAGAAAACATCAGCAGAACCCATAGCTGGACCCAAGGACTGCTTTCCCAGTGTTACAGAAGGACTGAAGGAGAAGGCAAGGAGTGAGAAAGTTACTTTAGGGAAAAATCATTCATTTGCCCGTCCAACTTAAAGATTTAAATGATTTATTGTTGTGGAAAATAAAACATTGAACATAGTAGGTGGGCTCCTGGTTGGAAAGAGAGACAGACAGGCAATTCTAAACCTATGTGATAAAGTTCAGGGTGTGATGGCATCAAAGAGTAGGGGAATCGAAATCATAATTGGTGGGGCTGGGAGGCTAGTTACCTAAAAAAGGAGATGGATGCTGAGGCTTAAAGGATGAGATAGAAGGAGGGTCAAGGGAGAAGCGAGAATAATGCAAGTAGGGGGAAGGCATTGGTGAGAAGCCTCGGGCAAGCATGCAGGAGGGAGAGCAATTATGAAGCCTTGGAGTTAAATATGGTCCATCAGCAAAGGACCTTCTAAGCTACTCTAAAGTCTGGAGATTTTACCCACAGTCCTAGGGAAGTTAAGAATGGCTACATAATTTGTGGGGCTCAGTGTAAAATGAAAGCACAGGGCTTCTGTTCAAATAGTAAGATTTTCAAGATGGGGACAGCACAACATTAAACCAAGCTGGGGCCCTGCTAAGCTGGGCCCCCATGTGACTGCCCTGGTTCCAGGACCCTGAGCTGGCCCTAGGGGAGGGAGCTGCTGAAAGGATCTAAACAGGATGGCAAGATTATGACCAGAAAAAGGTATGTTGAGTTAGAGAACTACATGCACAAGTAGACTTGAGTTGACACTCCCTCCACTCCCCCCGCCCCCACCCATCTCCTATTCTCAATCCAACTCTGCCACCATGGTTTTCAAAGTTGCTTTATGATGGGTGAGATCACCGTGTCTCTCCTAGTGAAATGGGCCAGTTTCATGGAGAGGTAAGCAGTTACCTCTCAATGGGAGAAAAAGAAGGTAGGAGCACCATCCTGTTGTCTGTGTCAATGAGTCTGTTTGTTATCAGAGGAGAATAGGGATGAATGGGTCAAATATATGGTGATGGGAGGAGACTAAACTTTGGTGAGCATACAATGCAGTGAACAGATAATGTATTATAGAACTGTGGGCTTAAAACTTATAGAAGCGTATTAACCAATAGCATTCCTCCAAAGTTCTAAATAAATAAATAAATAAAATCCCATTGATCTATTAGCAGAAAACTGGTGGGTGGTTGATGGTGTCTGGATTTAAACATGTGAAGAATTAATATGAAAATCAAGAAAAGAACGGAAATAAATTTTCCTCTCAGTATTTGAAATCTACAAGAAATAACACAAACTTTTTTCCCCGAAGGTCCAGGTCTTCCAACACTCCCTTCAGCTCCCACTGGTCCAGGAGAACCCTGGAAAAAAAGGGGAAAGCGGAAATGGAATGCTGCAGCAATGTTTAGAAAACCCAGATTAGGCCTGCTTTTCTTCATGTCATCTCCAATAGCTCCTGGATGCTTTCTTAACAAGGAAGCCAGCCACCCACGGAGAGAGACATCTGAGCTGAAACTCGGGCTATAGTCCTGGCTAAAGCACCACAAGTCTTCATCTGCAAGGACACCACTGTCCACATGGGGCCTTAGAGAGAAAGAGAAAAGGCTCCTTTGAATAAACACACACAGTTTCTGAGTATGGCCAATGTGTTGTAATGCAGTGATTTTGTTGAGCAAGATATTGTACCATCATAGACACGTTTGTGCATGGCACCAAGCACACACACAAAGTGGTGTGCTGAATGTGTTTCAATTTCCCATTCTGAAAATGGGCAAAAATGTCTTTTAGAAGCATGTTGGGAAGATAACAGAGCAAACACCGGTATCCCTAGCCTACTGAACTCTTACCAGCTGAGCTGAAGAATTGAACAGATTCAGAACATTTTTCATGTGAATCCCTCACCATCCAAACCTCATTACTCACTGTCAGAAACTCAGGAACCAAATAGGTTCAGAGCATGAATTCAAAGCTGAACTTGGGTATTAAATAAATGTGAGTAGTGAGGGATCTTTGTAGAGGCAATTTCAAATATCCACAGTCAATGGAGAATTACATGGCCCAGATAATTTTTAGAAGTTAGAAAAATTTAATGTATTCAGTTTTGAAATGTTCATGAATCAATAAGATCTGTACTCTTCCAAATATTTTGTTGGGCTGATCCAATGGGTCTGTGCTTTCTGAGTAAAACCCAGTGAAGGAGAAAGAGGAATGTCTAAGCTATGTACAA
The DNA here is from genome assembly GCA_011751065.1 of Lasiurus cinereus. Lineage (NCBI taxonomy): Eukaryota > Metazoa > Chordata > Mammalia > Chiroptera > Vespertilionidae > Lasiurus > Lasiurus cinereus. The sequence continues at coordinate 16,924,330 of JAAGEH010000125.1, forward strand.
GAATTGTGAGCTGTGCTAAAAATCTGTTGCAAATTTGTTCCAAGTTAATTAAAAAATGAAATACTTCTGCCCAGACAGCATAACTCAGTGGTTAAGCATTGACCTATGAACCAGGAGGTCATGGTTTGATTCTCAGTCAGGGCACATGCCTGGATTGTGGGGTTGATCTCCAGTAGGGGATGTGTAGGAGGCAGCCTTTTGATGATTCTCATCATTGATATTTCTATCTCTCTCTCCCTCTCTGAAATCATTAAAATAAATATTTTTAAAAATGAAATACTCCCTATGAAGATAATATAAAATAAACTATATATGAAGGTGTTTCCAAAGCAAGAGGAAAATAAAGACTGGAGACAACTGATTAAGGTTCTGAGTCACTCACCTGAGGTCCTTTATGCCCCTGGCTCCCCTTCTCTCCTTTGCTGCCAGGAATCCCATTGGACCCCTTTTGTGGTAATAAAAGAAAAACAGTGCCATCAAGTCAGTGAGAATTTACATTATTCAAGTGTGCATTTGAAACATCCCATGTCAAAGCAGGAAAAGGAAATGCTCTAACCTTTCAAGCAGCCTTTTAACTGGGAGGTTAAGCATTATTTAAAAGAGGAACTGAGGGGACGCCCAGCCTCAGGGGTACAGATCTTATCAAGCAAGTCTCAGGTTGGGTATAAAACCCTCATCCCTCTATGACAGGGAGAAATGGGAAAAGAGAGACATAAAACCCATGGGGAAAGGAAGTAAGACACAAGCAATGGTCAGATGGTTCCTTTGATAAGTCAGGTTCCTTGGGCCAAAGTGCTTTCAATGTGTAACATAGAAACCAGAGTTGTTTCAAGTTAGCACAAAAGGTTGTGTTAGCAGCAGACCCATCAGAGGAATCAAAGCACATTTTCTGCCATAGTTACCATCAAATGCATGGTTCCCACATGGTTCTGGGAGAAGAGAGGTGCTGGTAACGTTTCCCACTATCAAAGCACTGGCTATACAATGGCCCTGGCTGCCCCGTGCATATGGTGGTTGGAGCCACTGGGTTTGGTTTAGTCAAAGTAGCAAAGGATCTGGAGTGGCTGAGGCAAAGTCACCCCTCTCCTCACAAAGCCGGGGGATGGATCTAGGTTGGTCCCGTGGTTATTTAATTTAGAGGATCTGCTTCCTGGTAGCTTGATTCAGGGACTCCAGAACCACTCTACAGAATACCAAATTCCAGGTTAGTATTAATAACCTGGAACTTTCTAGAAGAAAAAATGAATTCTTGGGAAGGTCTTAGAAAGGACACACCAGCACAGGCTCTTCCAGAGAAGTTCAGGCTGAAAGTGGACTCCATAAGGTGACTAAATACCTACATGCTACAAAGCTGTTCCCTAGGAATGAACCTAGCATCCTTCTGATGTGAAAGAGAGACACCCATGTCCTGACTCCAATGCCCATGTCATAATGATGAGACTAAGAAAAAACACAAATGGCTCCCATAAAGTCCTCTCAGTGATGTTCTAGCACTGTTCCCGCTGCGGAGTCAGCTTTAGGTGAGTTGAATAACATCTTCCAATTCCTAACTTTCTTTCATGGGAGTCTGACAGCAGGACCTCAGTTAAGGAAAACCAATTTGTTGATCCTGATAGTGATTACTAATACAATACTAAGGTCTTAATAATTCATTATCACTACCACGCAGACAGTACCAATGAGCCCAAGAACATGCCTTTATCAGTGAGCTGCAAATGTAGGGGCAGGTTAGATGGAGCAAAACCCCCCCACCATGGTAGGAAATGTAGACTTCCAGAGACATGTACTGTGGGGGAGGAAGGGAAGAGATTAAAATTTTCTTCTTCTTTATTTTTATACAGAACGACCTGCCCTCTTCCCATCAGAACAACTCAGCATTACTTTTTCTGAAAATTTAAATTCTTTATTGTTTAAAGTACAGTGGCACCTCGAGATACGAATGCCCTAACATACGAGATTTTCGAGACACGAGCCGGGGAGCGAGCGATTTTTGCTCTGAAATACGAGCAACATTTGAGATAGGAGTAATTGCACAGATCGGCCAGCTGCACACGACCCACCAGTTTACCGCAACCCGAGCATCTCATAGTTTCCCATGCCTCAAGGTTACGGAACAAATTAAACTCGTATCTCGAGGTACCACTGTATTACATAAGTCTTCTTTTTTTCCATTGACCTCTCCCTGATCACCCCCACCCCCCAGAACAACTACGCATTATTTTTCAATTATTTATAAACTATTCCAACACACCTGGGGGCCTTGTAATCCTTCAGCTCCCAGTGCACCTGCAGGTCCAGGATCTCCCGGCTCCCCCTGAAGAATGAGAGTTTTCAGTGTAAAGGTTTTCTCTGCCTGGTTCCCATAGAGGTCATCTCTTCATAGTTCCTAGAGCTACAGTACACAAAGGTTGTTTCTCATTCTGGTAGAGAATTTCACTCTATTGCAGTCATTCCCAGTGCACGTGAAAAGCATTCAAGGACACTGCATTTGGGATTGCACATGCCGTCTTTCCTATGAAGTGTCTGTGAAGATGGCTTTGCTTAGGTCTGGCCCGTCCTGTTCCTGAAGCTGAACTGATCCCCTCTCCCTTCCCAGTCAGTGGGGATCATGCCCAATGCCTGGCACATCCTACAACACCCTAGTCAAATGCTCACTATCCCCAATAAATTTGCGTGTGAGCATCTCCTTGGTCTCATCTACCACTGGGGACAGTAAACGAAGGATACTCACCGGGACCCCCTGGGGCCCTCTGGGACCTTCTCTTCCCTGGAGGAGAAAAAGCAACGTGTTAGTGTGTTAGTGTCCGGATGGAGGTTCTTTAGAGGCAAGTCAGCCTGCCTCCTTCTCTGATAGACATATAAGTAGCAAGCAGCTCAAAGTAATGGCTTCCTTGAGGCACTTTCCAAAGATGGGTTTTCACACCAGGCACTTAGAGATCAATATTTGGGGGACTGATTGCAAACCAATCCAAAGGTCATTATAGACCCAGCTCCAAGCTGACAATCCCTGACAATTACCCAGGAGGCTGTTTGAACAATCAAACCATCCTGAAGAGCCTGTCTTCTACCTTTCCTCTCCTGTAAGCCCCACAAAGCCCTGTCTGCTCTCAGAGGCTTCCTGTGTGTGACAACAACCTGTGTCATACCCACCTCTCTGTCCTAGCCCCTGAATGTGTCTCGGAGGAAGAGTACAAAAGTACTTCAGTGCTTCATCTGGGCCCAGTGGGGTTTGTTTCCAGGGAATCCTACCAGGAGGAAATGATTGATGAAGTCTGTTCTACCCTGTGGTGGTGCAAATGGCACCTCCAGGTTCATCTGAGAAAAGCCGGGTGATTCTCTGAAGCTGAAAGCAGTCTGCATCTCTCCAGAAAGGGCTCCTGTTGCCAGCTCAGGCTCTCCACCTAGTGGCTGTCTTTGCCACACCCTCTCCTTCCCAGAGGGTAGCCAAGCTGGAAGAGGATTTAGGCCCCAGATCCTAACTTCTTTTTCCCTAGCAAACAATAAGATCTGTGCTCTCCCCTCCTCACCTACCAGCCCCCCTGCCTCTTTGAGAGAGCTTCGGACACATCTCAACCTTCAACTTCCTTTGCTGTGATAAACAACTATGATTACTTTAGGTACAAAACAATACTTTAAAAAATTTCATTCATTCGTTCGTTCATTCATTCATCTGTGTCCTTAGAAGGCAGCCAGGCGCTCAGCCTACCCTTTAAAACCTGTGTAACACAGAAGATTTGTACAATAAACTTTACTCAGGGTGGAGAGGAGCCCAGATCCAGGAGTGTGACAGTCTCATTTCTAACCTTTGTCTAACACCTACTACCTATCTTTGTCCTGGGCAAGCTGCCCAAGGTTCCTTGATTTTTCTTATCTGTAAACTGGACATAATAATAGTATCTACCTCATAGAATTAGTATGAGGATTAAATGAATTAATACTTGAAAGTAATATGATCAGGATTTGGCCTAAAATAGATGCTGTAGAAGAATAAAGCCATCCTATCTAATAAAAGAGTCATATGCAAATTGACCGTACCTCTGCTACAGCCCACTAGCTGCGCCCACCAGCCAATCAGAGTGAGTATGCAAATTAACCCAACCAAGATGGCTACAGCCACAGAGAGAGCTGGAGGGAGGCTTGGGTTGCCCCTTTCCACACACTCTAGACTCCGCTTAAGGCAACAAAGTTTCAATGGCTGCCGCCACGGCTCTGCTCTAGGCTATAAAGTTTCAATTATAGAAGATAAATAAATCCCAGATACCAGGGCCTCCACTTGGTTCACCAGGGGGCGTGGCCAGCTTGCAAACCACCACAGTACCCTCACCCAGGCCACCCCATGCCCCAAGGGAACACCCACCCTGATCCAGGACACCCTTCAGGGCAAACCAGCTGGCCCCCACCCGTGCACCAGGCCTCTATCCTATCTAATAAAAGAGTAATCTGCAGATTGACCATCACTCCAACACACAAGATAACTGCCCCCAGGTGGTCAAAAGATCCTGCCCCCATATGGATGCAAGATGGCCACTACAAGATGACTAGCAGGGGAGGGTAGTTGGCAGGGACCAGGCATGCAAGAAAGGGCAGTTGTGGGCAATCAGGCCATCAGGGGAGGGCAGTTGGGAGGGACCAGACCTGCAAGGGAGGGCAGTTGGGGATGATCAAGCCTGCAGGGGAAAGAAGTTAGGGATGACCCAGGCCTGCAGGGGAGGGAAGTTAGGGGTGACCCAGGCCTGCAGGGGAGGGAAGTTAGGGGTTACCAGGCCCATAGGGGAGGGCAGTTAGGGACAAACAGGCTGGCAGGGAAGCAGTTAGGCATCAATCAGGCTGGCAGGGGAGTGGATAGGGGGTGATCAGGCTGGCAGGCAAAAGCAATTAGGGGCAATTAGAAAGGCACACAGGAGAACAGTTGGGAGCCAGCAGTCCTGGATTGTGAGAGGGATGTCCGACTGCCCATTTATGCCAGATCCAGGATTGGGCCTAAATGGGCAGTTGGACATCCCTCAACGGGTCCCAAATTGAAGAGGGAGCAGGCTGGGCTGAAGGACACCCCCCATACACACACAAATTTCATGCACCAGGCCTCTAGTACTATTATAATAAGCATTCTGTGTGTGACAGGCAAAAGGCAGTGGACCTGAAATGTGATTTTAAATGCTCTAGTTCTCAGTACATTAATTTTTATTTTTTGGCAACAGCCAGTGCAACAATTAATTGACATAAGTTGAAATTGTATCAGCAGGAGGCAATAACTTTAGGATTCTTGGTGTTTTTATGATTTATCATCCACTTAAGATTATCTAACCCTCACTGGGAAGGGAAGGAGAGGGTAGAAAAGCTTGGTCTTGTTTTATATCCACATTGCCTTATTAAATTCAGGAGAAAAGAGGATGCAAAGGTAGAGATGGGAGGGGAAGAGAATGAAGATGGGAGGAGGCTGAAAACCTCCCATCTTGGGAGTGGCTCAGAGCAGCACTTTTCAACCTTTTTCATCTCATGACACAAACTAATTACTAAAATTTTGCAGTATACCAAAAAATACATTTTTTGCTGATCTGACAAAAAATATGTATAATTTTTATTCATTTACAAAAAAATAATAATAATAGTAATTACCTACCCTTTTTGTTCCAAAGTGACTTTTAAAAATCAGGTGCCTATACTTACACATAAGAATTTCTGGTACCAAGAAGTAACCAATCACATGCAACCCTACTTACTATGCAATGTGACCATGAAGATGCAACTCTATTATATGACTATATATTTACCGTTTAAGACTGCATTCATCCTTGATGGCTATTGTTTTGGCTGTTGTCATTATTTTTTATTTGTTGTCATGTTTTGTCAGTCGAAGGGAAAAGAAGTCAGTGCCCCTGACTAAACGGCCAGGTATTGCATATTTTAAAAATTCTTGCAGCACACTGGCTGAAAATGGCTGACTTAGAGTAATCAGCTAGTGCATCCAAGTAGTAATCCCTACCATCTTTTTTTTTTAAAGTGCCTGATTGATAGTGACATTTATAAAGTTATTTCAGACTGAGAGTATTTGATCTTAAACTAACAAAAATACATACTTAGCATTAAAATTTATAGCATTTAGCTCATCTTGCTGCTCTCTTGCTTCTTCTGATTAATTTTAATTCTCTTGTGTGGAAAGGAGGGCAAAGTCCCAAAGAATTTCACCAGAAGCACTGGAAGCCTAAGCTATTATCCCTTAGGCATAGTTCCCTCAAAAACTATGATTCAAGATCAACAAAGACAAGAGGAAATTAAAACACATCTATCTGCTATCTATCCCGGAGAGAAAGGCAATCAGCCACAGCCTTCTAAGTGATGAGATTACAAGACTGTAATAAAAAAGAAAGCCAAGTATTTTCTGTTCCCTCTTGAATAAAAATGCAGGGCCAGATCTAGGACCATGTACATTATTCTCTTTTTACAATCTCCATGCTGAGCATGCGATAAAGGGGTTTCTCACACACTATCAGTACCATTTATAATTTTGAAGTCCACAAAGAAAAGTGATTTCTAGGCTGTTCCTTAAAAAACAAAAAATAGGGGAAATCTGTTATCATTGTTTTAGGCTTGATATCGCATGAGATGCTATAAAGCTATGCGAGCACCTTGAGGTTGCCACTAATCGCCAGTGTTCAGGGTCACCCAAGAAGAACTGATCTGTGTTTCTTCTTCCCCCCCGGCCATATATGAAGAGCATTTGCCCAGTTCCTAATTTTCATATAGAAGCTCAAGGATACTAAGCTATTCAAGGAGGGCTTTTGTGTTTAAGTCACTGGCTCTCTTCAAAGACATTCAAAGGTTTCTGGGAGGGAGACGGGCAAGCAAATTGTATCACAGTGATTCTCAAACAGGAGCAACTTTGATCCCATCTGACCCCTCACCATCTACTACCAACATTTGGCAATATCTGCAGACATTTTTGGGTGTCACAGCTCGGGGTGGAGGAGGTGCTACTGACATCTAATGGGTAGAGACCAGGCATGCTGTAAAATAGTCTCTAATGTCCAGGATAGCCTCTCATGACAAATTACCTGGCCCCAAATGTCAATCGTGTCAACATATCAGTCCCAGATCAGCTGACTCTGCAGTAACAAATATTTGGAATACTTCTGTGGCAACTTCAGGCAATCAGAAGGGGAAATAAATGTCCATGAAAATACTCACCCTGTCTCCTCTGGAATTAGGATTGCCTTGTGTTCCTTTCTGTCCGCTTCTACCCTAGAAATATAACACCCCCCCCCCAAGATCATAAAGTGAGAGGTGCTAAATAAATTACAAAGGCATCAGCATCGAAACCTCAGGCACTATTAAAACATAAGAACAGAAGTGTCACTCTAGACTCTTCCTGCATATTAACACCATTGGATATATATCCATTCAAGAGGAAAATGGGGTAGCCACATGCATTGCTATCACCAGTTTTCCTACGTAGCGCCTGCCAGAAACATAGTAATTTTGCCCCTAGAAGTGTAACCTCCTATAGACATATGGCTCTTTTCAATGTGAACTTCAGGGAGTTTGTTCAATTCTAGATGGATTACATATTTTACTAATTTAGACTTTATTAAAATAACATAATTAATCAAGTCATATAAGTAAAACAGATCAATTACTTGTGTTCCTTGTTCTCCTTCAGAGCCCTTCTGTCCTTTGATGTTATTGTTTCGTCCTGGATTACCCTGGAGGAAGATTTAAAAAGAATTTCAGATTTTTTTTATAAAAAAAGGAGCTTTTTATTTTTCAAAATGGTACAAAAACCTGGGTGAAGTGATGAGGGGTGTGATGTGAGAAACTTGGATACTTGGGTTAATGACTAGGGGTGTGAGAAAATCCTCCATATTTGAATCTCATAGATGTTTGAAAAAGTGAAAGTAATAGTTCCCCAAGTTTAAAGGGAGCTTGGCAGTAAATGACAAATTATGAGAGTGCATGCTGAAGCCATGTGAACTTTCTTTCTCTGTGTTGGCAGCTTCACTGATGCACTAGTCCAACATGCTTCTGCTACTCCTTCAATTGTGCAATAAGATTCCCCTGTAATCAACTCCACAAATAGGGAATCTATGAGATTAGAAGCCCAATAAGCAAAACTATTGGAATTTTCCCTCCCAAAGAACTTGAATGTCTCAACCTACATAAGGATGAATATAGTAGGACTTTGGTTCCCAGTTTTGAATTATGTATGTAATCAGCCCCAATCAGATTTCTCCCAAACAAATAGCCTCTGTCAACCTACCTCCCCTGCTCCCAAGACCAGCTTTTTTGCCTATGGGTCAGCAGGAGACACAGGGAAAGGAAACAAATTCAGAGCCAACGGGGCCCTAGTCACTTACAGGATCCCCTGGGAAGCCCTTCTCCCCATACTCTCCAGGGGAGCCTCTGGCACCTGGGCTACCCTGAAAAAAAATGAGTTTCCAAGTTAGCTTGAAGGGGGAGTCATAATAATATTAAAATGTCAAGTGCTGTGTGTGTTTGGAGGGGAGGAAATCAATCAGATAAAATGATCCATGTTCCTTACCACTTTAATTAATGGGAATTTAATGGTTACATATTGCTATTGGGTACTGTATTGAACTTCCCAGCCAGTCTAGCAACTTCTGGCATCCATAATTAAGTTGGCGACAGGAGACCTCTACAGGGATGTTCCGTTCTTAACTCAAACTCACTGTTTTCCAACTAAAGTTTCCCAAGCCAGGATCCTAATAGGCATTTGGATGACCCCTAGTTTCCTTCTCTTCTAGTCACCTAGATCTGGATGTCTTATGTCCCGGAGTCAGGACTAGGATGAAATAAGCAAGTCATCTATGGTGCAAAACTTAGGAAAGCACTCACTCTGTGCATAATGAGGGTTTCCCTAAATTTTGCACATAGATATTCACTCCAGCCTAAGCTCTGCCATCTCCTTAATGAATATGTTCTGTTTCTGTTCTCACTGCCATTGCTTTACTTGAGGCTTCATCACTTCTCAACTTGATTGTTACAGATTTGCCTATGACCTTTGCCTAGCATCCAACACAGTCTCCAGGCTACTGCCAAGTAATATTTCTAACCTGCAAATCAATTATGATCTCTCTGCTTAAAATCCTTCAAAGGCTGCCTATTCCCCAATGGTTAAAATCCTAACTCTGCCTCCTGGCTCACCAGTGCCTTCCCCATCTCTTCCAGAACCTCTTCAACCTGACTGCCCTCTACCTCTACTCTAATACTCTTATCAGGCAGAACCACTGCGGTGTCCCTAAGCCTCTGGGTCTTTGCTTACTCTATTCCCTCTGTCTGGAATGCCCTTCCTCCATGTCTTGCTCATTTCTACTCATCTTCAGCTCGGTGACCATTTCCTCCAGGGAGACTTCCTGAACTTCTTCCGCACCCTGCTGAGTGAGGACCCTTCTCTGGGCTCCCATGTAGATGCCTATAACACGATCCCAATCACATTTTGTGTTTCCATTAGCTATGATATATCTGTCTCCCCAGCTACACTGCAAAATCCCGAGAACAAGGACAGGGTGGTTCATTTCTGATTGTTGGGTGCACAACTCAGTGCCTGGCACACCCCAGGTATTCAAAAATATTTGATAAATAAATGTATCAGAACATAAAAGCAGAGCTGCTTGGAACTGAGTAAGCATGTATTAACTCATGAAATGAATTTAATTTTTAAAAATTATTAACTTTTGAAATGAATCTAAAATAAGTTTCACTGTGATTTGCTATACCAAAGTCATCAAAGTAATTTTGCTTTTTCTCTTGCTTTTTTTTTTTTCTGTTGCAATGAAGAGAACATAAAAGCTGCTGACAGGCGAAAGCATTCATTTGCAGGCTTCTGAAAAACATGCCCATAGAGCATCTCGCATGTCTTGAGATTTCTAATGGGAAATTCTTGAAAATTACCTAGTTACCCACTTGTTCCAACCTGATTACAGCACCTCTTCAGTGGTAACAAGCCTTCATTATGTACTTAAATCAGCTGTCAATTTTATCCCTAATAAATGCTGACACACAGCAATTAAGACTGTCTCTGTCACTAAGTTCTCCTGCTCTAATAGACTGAAGAGTGTTACCTGAGATCCTGGGTCACCTTTTTCCCCCTTTTTCCCAGGAAATCCATGAGAGCCCTAAAAGAAGACATGAAAAACAAAATTTCCATTGAAAAAAATATGTCAGCCTCATGCTGGTTTTATGGTACTTGCAGAAAAATGGCTTACCTCCTCTCCATCCAGACCATCGATCCCATCTTCTCCCAGTTCTCCCTGAGAAACAATGACGGGTCGCAATCAGAAAAGGAGATCCCTGCCACAGGCTTATCGGGAAACTCATCCCGCGAGGACATGCAATTTGAGAAGTACAGTACCTTAGATCCAGGCAATCCTCTGACTCCCTGTAAAAGACACAACACCTTTCAGTGACATAGCAAAGACAGCATGTGGATTTCTAGACTATTGGAGCAGGAAGGAGCTGCCTCTCTAAAGACAATGATTGTATATTTCTTTAGTTGCTTTTGGCTCCATAACCACAAAGAGGTTGTAGATCAGCGGTTCTCAACCTTTTTTAATGCTGTGACCTTTTAATATAGTTCCGCATGTTGTGGTGACCCCCAATCATAAAATTATTTTCGTTGCTACTTCATAACTGTAATTTTGCTACTGTTATGAATCATAACGTAAATATCTATTTTCCGATGATCTTAGGCGGCCTTGCTAGCAGTTTTCAACCTGTGGGTCACGACCCACAAGTTGAGAACCACTGCTGTAGAGCCTAAGACCATCAGAAAACACAGATATTTACATTATGATTCATAACAGTAGCAAAATTACAGTTATGAAGTAGCAACGAAAATAATTTTAAGATTGGGGGTCACCACAACATGAGGAATTGTATTAAAAGGTCACAGCATTAAAAAAGGTTGAGAACCACTGGAGTAGATGGAATTTACAAAACTCCTTGAGATTACAAATGTAAATAATCTGCGGATGAGGAAATTAACATGTAATTGGAGAAAGGGAAAGAGAGTGGGGGGGATGAAAGACAGAAAACAAGAGAAGGAAGGAAAGGAGGACAGATGGTGGGGATGTTGGAGAGAACTTTAAAATAACATTCCAACAGAGCCTTACCTTTTGACCCCACTGCCCTGGACATCCTGCGATCCCTTTATCTCCTGCAGCTCCAGTTTCTCCTCGAATTCCCTAGAAGAAGGTACCCAAACAGGTATCCAAAGTGATTCTTATGCCTGAAGCTGCCAGCAGTTTACTTTTTTGAGAGTGAAGCTAAAGCTCATGGGCACTCTGAGATCTAGGCAAACCAATCCTCCCCCCAACTCATTCATTTAACTTTGTTTTTCCCCTCTACTTAAACATTTTTCCTGTCAGCCTTCACGGCTTCCTTTCAGATCCAAGATCACACAGAGGTAGAGGGTGAGCTCAGCCACTTCACTGCCTCATCACACGGCACAGCCAAAGGTTCGGAAGCCGCCTCACTTTCCAGCCATGTTCCAAACATGTGGTAACACACGTTGGTCCTGACCTCTTGTCCAGGGCTTAATGCTACCCTGAAAAAGTCAGCATGGCTGATGGTATAAAGCAAGTCGGTGCCAGGGGACTGGAGCTGCGTAGAAGAAGTCAATGGGAAGAGACAATACTCTAAGCCAGCGCTCATGGGAAGTAAGTTTAAAGGTTCCCAAAGTCTAGCCAGCCACATAGGAAGAACATTCAAGGTCAATGACACATGCATCTCCCACCATCCCTGCCTTCCCTGGGAAATATTTAAATGCAGGTAAATGCTACAGTGAAATGAATCTCAAGAAGAAGTGTTGTGTTCCTTGCAGGCAGGGGCCTCCGACTGTCTCCTTCCCCCTGGTGTCCCTGGCTCAAATCTGGGTGCGGAGCAAGTGCTAAAGTTTTGCTGAATGGATACATAATTTTTTTAGCAATGAACTTAACTCTCTCTTTCCTGGTAGGTGAGAGGAGAAATGATTTTTCTCTCCTGCCTTTGCTTTCTTTATTCTGAGGATTACTCCCAGTAAAGCAGGAGGCCTGGCGCCTAGCCACAGCTTACTGAGAAGTGCTGAAATGCTCCGGCTTCCCATTGCCTGGAGTCCCAGCCAGCGGTAGGCTCACAGCCAGGCAGTAGCATGACACGAGTCCCCACACTCCAATCCCTCCATGCCGACTGCGCGGGCTCCAAGGCCTCTCCGCAGGTACACGGTGAGTGACTTCGAGCGTTCCCCTAAGTGTTCATTTTGTAAACTACACTCTTAGAGGAATGTACAGATGTTTATGGATGAGGAGACTGAAGGTCAAGAAGTTAAGTATCTTGTTAAGGTTTCACATCTAGGTCAGCCTCTAATGTCTGACTCTGGAGATGGTGCTTGTAATCTTAACTTGCTGGCCTTCACTCTAAGGGAACGGACAAGCAGGCTGGATGCTTCCTGATGTTTTCCCACCCCAAACGGAGCCACCCATGTGGTTGCAGTTCCTCCAAATCCATTTTCAAAATGTGACCGATGAACCAAATGAGAATTCTGATTTTAGGGTCAACGACTGAGATTTGAAAACCCCTGTGAACCATGTAACCAAGATTCCACATCTTGGGGGCGCTCTGCCTGCTTCCTTTTCCAGATGGGAGTAGGGAGGAGCATACCTCCCTGCTACTGATAAAATAAAGAATAAAAACAAGCCGAAACCGTTTTTGGCTCAGTGGATAGAGCGTCGGCCTGGGGACTGAAAGGTTCCAGGTTCGATTCCGGTCAAGGGCACATATCTTAGTTGCGGGCACATCCCCAGTAGGGGGCGTGAAGGAGGTGGCTTATCGATGTCTCTCTCTCATCGATGTTTCTAACTCTCTCTCCCTCTCCCTTCCTCTCTGTAAAAAAGCAATAAAAATATTTTTAAGAAATAAAAGAATAAAAACAAAGCACGTAGGTGAGCTTGCTCACTCCCCAACAAATAGGATTAACAAGGGCCTTGTGATTCAGACAAGGAAAAACAAAAAGGGAAGCTACCACCCATTTCCCTCAAAACTACAAAGAATATATATACACTATAAACAAAAAACCTCACCACCTCATCTGTAGGGAAATAAAGCTTTCTATAGAAAATCAATCGGTAAGTACATGTGTGTGTGAGGGGGAGCAAGGGAAGATGAGTCACAAAATCTTACATTGTCTCCATCCTCTCCCCTGTGTCCTCTGGTGCCTTTTTGACCTAGAGAACCCTGAGAGGAAAGAAAGAAAAATAGATTTTAGCCTTCTTCCATCAATTCAAACTTGTGCAATCATTGGGCACTTTAGTTAGTCCATCCCTCCAATGTGGTTGTAGTTTTCACAGGTGTGGCTGTGAGTTTGGGGAGAGTCCTACATTCATGGGGGAAAGTGTCTGCAGAAGGTGGCCCTCCTGATGCTAAAGGAGACTGGCCTTTGGGATTCTTCTGCAATGCTGGGTGCCCAGGCTAGTCCTGTGACTCAGAGATTTGCACCAAGGAGGGTGGTGGCCACCACAACTCTTTTAGCGGACAAATGAACACTTCCAAACAGATCATTTTATGTCCTTCTGCTTTTCTGAGAGCTCAAGGAAGAATGAGCACTTCTCCCAAGCAAGAGGTTACATATCTGGCTTACTTGTGGCAAGGATGTCAATTGAGGTTTTCTGTTCTCCTCCTCAAACACAAGCCCTAGCTCTCTGCTCAGTATAACTGACCTGAGCAAAGTAACAAGAGAGGAAACTGCTAAACAAAATATAACTGGTAAAATGTCCAAGATAAATTATCCTTCCACAAGCATGGGCAATGCTGGACTCAGGAACAAGCATTGCATTTGATCTCTTAAAATAGAACAAACCGGACACTCTTGATTGTGATATTTAAAACCCACCTAAAAAAGTGCATAGAAGTAAATAAAATGTCAAGGTCACAGCTTACTTATTATAAAGAAAACATCTATATAGCCACTCCCTAGGCCAAAAAAGAGGATATGGATGCTACCTAAACACAGTGCCCATCCCAATCACCAACCATTCCCACTCCTACCCCAGGGAGAACACTATGACATTTATAAAAATGCCTCCTTATCCTTTTTATTCTCTACTATTCATTCATCCTCAGACACTATACGTTAGTTTTGTCTGCATTCAAATTTCTTATAAATGAAATCATACCACATGTATTCTGTTTTGCTTTTTTGCTTTTTTTTTGGCCATTATTGTGTTTATAAAATTTATTAATGCAGCCCATTCATTTTCAATACTTCGGAGTATTCCATTGAATGAAGATACCATAATATACTTATCTATGCTATTGTTATGCAATTGATCTTTTGTAATTCATTTTCTAGAGGGCTATTCATCTGCAATGCTATGCTCTTTTAGCAGTTCAATTACACTCTATTCCTGATGAAGTACAACTTTCCCCATTATTTTAACACCTCATGCCGTCTTTAAAAAATTTTATTAAATTTATTGGGTGACACTGGTTAATAAGATTATATGTTTCAAGTGTACAACTTTATAATACATCATCTATATATTGCTTTGTATGTTCAACACCCAAAGTCAAGTCTCCTTCCAACATCCTAGATTTGATTCTCTTTACCCTCTTCTCCCTTCCCCAACTTCCTTTGTCCTGGAGTAACTACCATATGGTTGTCTGTGTTTATAAGCTTTTCATTTGTTTGTTCATGGGTTGCTTTCGGTTTTACATCCTACATATAATATATGGTTCTGTAACTGAATGGGAGAAGATATTTACAAAAAATACTTCTGATAAGTAACTAATATTCAAAATATATAAAGAATTCATACAACTTAACAACAACAGAAATCAAACAACCCAGTTTAAAAATGGGCAGAGGACTGAACAGACACTTCTTCCAAATGACCACCTTTCAACATGTCTGAAGTGGGTAAAAAAAAAGTATAAATTACAACATCAAGAAGCAATATCACCAAGGACATATAAAAGAAAGGAGGGTTATTTCTAATAGCAACATCAAAATAGGCTCTTCTGAACTGGCTCCTACACCACAGATGTCACACAAATGCCCAGGGACAATGATAGTGGCATCACATGAGGGTTGCAAATTCAAGCATGTCAGTCTCAGTCCCACCCACACCAAACCAAGGCCCATTAAGTTAAATAGTTTCATCTGAATGACACCTTCAAGCCTTGCAGTCCTCGGGTCCCATGAGGTCCTGGAGTCCCTGGACACTTGCAAAATGTACAGCAGCACGCCCTCTCTGCAATGTTTCCCTGAAAAAAAAAAGCAGACTGGAGTGAGCAACAAGTGTCACCAACTTCATTGCATAAGAACTGTATTTACACAAATCAAAATCCACTACCTACAAGTTCATGCTCTTTGTGGGAGGGGCCACAGAGGCTAAGAGGTGCTTTTTGACTGAACACTTCAGATGGAGAAGATAACAGATTAGCAGCAACTGCATGGCAACGTACTCTCTCCAAGGAAGTGACCTCTGTTTATAGAAGGAGCCTACCCCATAGCTGGTCACAAGCCAAGTTTGCACAAGACTGGTCGGTTCCTAATTGGATATCTCATTTTGGGTGCCTTTCTGTAGCATAAAGTGTTGGTGGTGTTTCTTTGAGTAGGAATTGGTTGGTTTCTAGTCCCCTATGCATTCATTTGGTTGAATAACACAGGATACAAATGCATGTAAGAACAAAAATTCAGCACTCTGTAAAAATTTCACACTTTTCTATATACTAAAGGCCATGTACTGAATTTAGGGCAAACAAGGCAGTCTTTGGAAAGAGTCATCAAAATTCCAATTTTGTTCCTATTGTATTTTGAATAACTGTATTTTTGTAGTTGTTGTTGTTGTTGTTGTTGTTGTTGCTGTTCAAAAACTCACCAGATACTGTGATAGCATTTTGCCCAGGTCTCTATTTCCAATGGTCAGGTGAGTCCTGTAATCAAATCCCTTTCCAAATTCAAAGCTGGAGAACTCGTCGTGAGCAGTTGTGTTCAGGGATACTACCAGCAAAGCATCAAGTCCTGTGCAGCAAAAATGACAGATATAAAACCAAAGGAATTGCTCACACACAAAAAAAGAAGAAAAGCCACTCAGTAAATATTATTCAAGAATCAGAAAGGGTTGAAAAACATAAGAGGAAGCAGTGTTCTTGACATATTAAGAATGCAACAGCAGGCTAGGTACTCACAGATTCCCGACTCCAGGATGTGCTTCGTATACATTTGAAAGTAATTTTTAAGAAAGGGCAAAGTTTTTGTTCATCTTCTAACTATCTCTGAATTTGACTGAATATAAAATAATGATAGTTCTCAAGTCATCTCATTGCCAAACACCCTTGGGAGCCTAGGCCCTGAGAGCCTGAGGAAAGCTCAGGGTAATGCATATCTGCTGAACTCTTGGTCATACCCAGGAGTTCATTTATTCATTTATTTTCCCATTCACACACTCTCTTTTTAATTAATTCACTAGTTCATTTACTCTGTTCATCTTTTCATTAGACAAATATTTGCTTATTAGAAGCCTCTTATGCACAATCATTATACCAGGGAAATAAGAGAGACAGTTATTCAAAATACAAGAGGTGGACAAGAATGAGATAGTTGCTCTGAGAAGTGACAAGTTCTCTGAAAGGGAATGTCAGAGTGCTATGGAAGCCTAACTGAGAAGCTCCTAACTCATTTTTATAAGATCATGGAAGATTTCTGCAAAGAACTGATATCTAAGCTGATCCTAAAAAAATGAATGGAAGTTGGTCAAGAAAAAGTACTAAAGATGGAAGGTGGAGAGAAGATGGGGGTGGGAGCCTGAGTGTGGGGAAAGTTCTAGATAAGAGAGTATATGTGAAGACTGAGAAGATGGGGCTGTGAAGTATATTGGAGGACAAATAGAAAGGATTCTGTATGCTTGGGACACTGAGTGTGAGGAGTGAGGGGAAGCTGGCACGGGAAGCAGGACCAGATCCTGAAAAGCATCATGGGCCAGCCTAAGGAATTTGATATTCCAAGATCAGTGGGAAGGTGTTGAAGGGATCTGAAAACAGAGGGAGACACAATCCACCAGTAAAGCAAGACATGTTGTGACCTCTAGGGAGGTTGCCCACGAAAGCTGAACCCAGAAGCCAGTCTCAAACGATGTACCCCATCCAACAATCAATGGAGTTTCTGTCATTACACATTACTCTCAACTTCTGCAGTTAGCTTCCAGTTCATCCTGAAACTATGACATGGACAGGGACTATACAGTGAGAAGTGCTTTTCAAAATCAATGTTGTGATCTTTCACATGGAAAATCAAAAGTAATAGGCAATGTCTTAGGCCAGGTTCTAGAGAAGTAGAATTTAATAGAGGAAGGTGTGTGTATGTGGTTTACTGAGGGAGAGAGTATGCAGAAAGGAAAGGGGAAGTTATAAGCAAGGATGTGTCTCTGTAAATTCTTCATCTTGGCCTGATTCATGAGAAGATAAAGTGTATCAGACTTGGCCCTGGGCTTTTGCCTCCCTATATCAATTACTGACCCCCTTTCACACTCAGTTGGGATATGGTACAACTGCACCTTCCCTCCAAGCATCAGGTAATGGTTCAGGTCAAGGGCCCACATCTGTGGAAGGTCATAGATGTAGAGACTTGGCCACAGCATCTATAGCATTTGGGAAGGTGACTGTGTGGGCAGGTCAAGTTGGGTTTGGGCAAGGCACCAACATCACAGCATCTTCTACAAATAGCTGGACGGATCCCAAGATCTAGAGTATCTAAATAGGGTAGAGATTTATCAGCACATTAAATGCTTAATCATTTAAATTTTCAACTCAGTACATACCTGCTTCTCTGAGATTGTCTGATTGGTTTTCAAGCATTGTGATGCTTTCACTCCCAAGACCATCTGAAAAGATGAGAAGCACCTAGAGAAAGAAGAAAGCAGAGAATAGGTGAATGTGAAAATGAAATATGTAATTGGGAAGGAGAAACATATGAGTGTGTGCTGAGATGGGAAATAGACTGCAACATAGATACCTGTCCGCGGGATGCAGATTTATCCTCAAACGTGTCCCACAGCCTCTGTAAGAACTGTCCATTCAGATGAGTTGGCCCACTGACAGTGACTTGCAGCAGGTTTTCAAATATTGATTCCTGGTAGATTTGGAACTTGGAAGGGAATGCTTGATCATTGTTCACCTTAAAGGCCACATTCACGTGTGTCTCTGCACCTGCCCCACAGCTCACCCCCCTGATGGAAGTGATGTCTCTTAAGATGCCTGGGAGATATGATTCTAACCGGGGGTGGCCATGGAACAATGGCTGCCCAGGCAGGTGAGTGGACATGTCAAACCCAACCACTATGTCCACAACGCAATCTGTAGACCAAAGGAAACAAAGTCAGATTAATGAGCAGAAAGCAAGGAAGGGCAGATAGGGCAGAAAAAGAGAGTGGTCATGGTCCAGGGCTGGAGGGTCTCTAGTACCTAACCAGGAAGATCTACATATAAGACCGGTGTTTCCTCTAACACAAGTTCTAATACTATTTGAGGTTCTAATCATGGTTCAGTCTCATTCTCAGGTGCTGCCTTGGTGTTTGTGCGTACGCGCATATTTTCTTCTCTTAATGACAACATATTATCATTCATATTATCATCACACATTAAATATTTGAATTTTTCTTAGGGATTATTGATTCCAGATGTCACAAACCCAAAGGCCAGGTTGGGTAATGTAATGTAAATGAGTCAAGTGAGCAGAGAGTGAAGAAAATGAATGGAGAGCAATGACCCATCTGTTCACTGTTCAGCTCCAACTGAGAGTAGCCATGTGGGAAATAAGTCTCAGTGTTGTTAGATCATCTGACTTTTTCAAAGGAAAGTCTGAAATCTACATTTTTTATGTAAATTAAAATACAGATTTTAATTTTGAAATTTTTAAATTAAAAGCTATTTTTAAAAGCTGTCAAACAGTTTAATAAGTTATTGACACTGGACAGGATAAACACAATTCAGATGCCATTTGATCACCACTGTCCCTGTCCACCTGCTCATTGTACACAGAAGGAGACAGCAATTCATGGAGGTCACTGCAACTAACCAGAGTTAGAACACGAGCTTTCTGATTCCAGGTCCACTGCTCTCTCCATCACTATACTCTGCCTCTACTCGAGCATCCAAATGGGACATAAAATGTCTGAAGAGCTTGGCAAGACAGCACAGTATGTGAAAGAAGTGGTTTCAACCATAACAACTCTAGAAATGGAAGCATTCTGAGGCATATCTGCAAATTCCACCAAATGTTATTTATTGCTGCTTCCTGATGTGCTGTTCTTCCAACTCCCAGCCCTGAGTATAGAACCCAAGTCCCACATGGCTACTGTCAGTTGGAGCTGAACAGTGACATTCCCACCAGATGGGTCATTGCTCTCCATTCATTTCCTCACTCCCGCCCCTGCGGCTCAGTCACATCACCCATCTGGCCTCTGCAGCCATTTGTGCTTGTGACCTCTGAAAATGAAATAACCCGTAAGGACATTTCAAATCTTTACTATGTTGGGATTATGCCATCGTTAAAGGAAGAAAACACACATGTGCTCATACAGGCACACACTTATATAGAATCCCTTACAAGACAGTTTACCAAAGTTAAAAGAGTAAAACTTCCCATGAATAAGTATTTATTTTACGTAGCTCATACTGGATGCAAGGCTTTGTTCTAGGACTTCGGGAAGTGGAAATATAGGAATAGGAGACTCAATTCCAGATGCTGAGAGGAGCTTAAATGCTGGATTGCAGGGAAGGGACAGGCTGACCAGGGGCCGCAGCCGAGGGCCTCCTCCAGCCTCTGCACTCTTTTCCTTGTCTCTGATAGAAGCTGATTGATCCCAATTTTCTGGGAGGCAGAAGAGAGGACTATTCTCACTACACACTATTTTAAAACTATGTTCTGCTAGAGCGAGCCCACAAGACACCCTGGGAAATGGAGAACTGGAAAGATGCAATTAAATGAAATTAAATAAAGGGCAGGGAAACACTTACTGGTTTTCCCACAGCTCTGGCAGATTTCTCGGACAATCCTTTTTTTCACCTCCACATTCTTTAATTTATTAAAATCTTGAAAGGTGATTATTTTTTCAGAATTGCCTGTTATCGGTAGAAGCTGTGCTTTATGAACATGTCCTATGCCCAAAACCAGGACACAAATGCCAAGGTCTTTTAGGACTTTTACAGCATCTGCCACATTATCTTGGGGATCTCCCGATGTGATCACAACCAAAGTTTGAGGAACACCAGCGTTTCTTCTCCCACCAACAGATGGATAAAACATAAAGCTCACTTTGTTAAGGGCCAAGTTGATTTGCGGACGCCCATTGCTCTTGGTGATAGTTTGGATTTGAGTCTTCCACTGGGGTTTAGTCAGAGAGTTGTCCAACTCAATAATTTCTTGGTAACGGCTCCCAAATTGAGCCATCCCAATTTTCATTGCTTGTGATTCAATGTCAAAATTATCAATTAAGTCTGACAAGAAAGTTGTTAGAGTAACAAACTCTGAATCAGATACCAAGTCAGAGCCATCACAGAGGAAAATCACATCAGCTTCTTGAGTGTTACAGGCTGCAATTGGAAAAAATAAATCAATTACTTTCCTAATGAATTGCTCTAGATTTCCCCTTTACTCAAATATTCAAATTGCTTTACTAAATACCCACATTAGTAGCAAACTGAGATAAATTAACAGAAGAGAGAATAACTGATGGCCTCTCAAAGAGAAGGAAAAATAGCAGAATAGAGAAAGGTAATAGACTTTGTTTCAAATTCTATTTATATGATTCATTTGACAATGAAAGCTACTCAGGGAAAGAAAGTGTAAAATGTTTTATATTAACTGTTAGTGTATGCCAAAACATTTTAATGACCACCTTATGAGCAGTTATTCTAATTTTATAGATACAGAAATGGAATTCAGAGATTAAATAACTTGCCTAAGAATACACAATTACTATGCAGGGGAGTTGGTACCTGAAGTTGGTACCCTCAGTCTTTTGTATTCTTAAATCCTGTATTTTAATTAAAAAAAAACAATTTTTAAAAAATGTTAAATACCACCACCCAAATATTAAAACTTCATGGAACAAGTGCTAATGGTTAGTAACCAGGATATAGGTCATCTTTCTGAAGTCCAATGTGAAATATCCCATAACCAAGAAATGATCCTCTCTACTCAAACACAATGACTAGAGTAGGGACAGCACTAAAGTGGCTATTAAAGGTAGTTGAGACCATGGAATGCCTACTGTCACACAATCCTTTGCAAGGTCAGTACAGCAGACACAATGATGGCTGTCCAGATAGACCTTCAAGGAAGGATCTGCTGTTCAGACCTGCTGTCTGACTTTGGGAATGTGGTCAGCTGACAGCCTCCAATTGTCAGCGCCTTCAGGGAAAGCCTCATTGCAGAGTGATGATGCCTTGCCAAAGGCCACACCCTTACCAGGGCAGCCCACATATGGGTACTAAGTGAAAAGGGCATATAAAGACCTGGTTGCTTCAGTGTGATGCAACTCTGATGGGCAATACTCACTCCAGAGCTTCCTGCCAGGTTTGAGGCTTTGTCAAGCATCCATCACTGTTAGACTTCTGCCCATCCTACTTTCCCCCTTCCTTAAATTCCTAGCGTCCCAAACTCAACCTTAGCATCTACCTCCAAAAGGTGAGTATGGGAGATGAGACTAAAACATATTGCCAAGAAAAGACTGTAATCCTTGCAATGTACTAGATTTGGTGGGGACCCAACATAAACAAGAGGCCAAATCTGCTCAAGGAGCTCATAGTCTTTTGACAGATACAGATAAGGAAATGGTAAATATGTTCTACCTGCTACCAGCAGGAGGAATAGAAAGCACAGGAGTTGAGGGACACTATTGGGTATTGGATCAGGAAACTAGCAAAAGCTGAAATATACCAGACAAGTTAGATGGAGGCAAGGGACGTATTGGGCTGGCATGTTCGTGGTGAATAGGATGGTGCGTGCAAAAATGTGGAGGAATTTTAAAATGACAGGAGAGATTCTGAAGAGGGAAAGGACAATAGATGAATTAGAAAGGAGGGCAGGCCAGATGGAACACAGGAGCTTGAATTTGTCAACTGTAAGCAGAGCAGCGACAATCCAGTGTGTATCAGAAAGGTGGCAATATGGATGACATGGAGACAGGTTTCAGGGTGTGTGTCCTGGGGCAGGCCAGAATAGGCAGCAGGATCAAGATGGTCTCAGTGTCTTGGACCATTCAGTGTCTGACACCAATAAGATGAATTTATGGTTTACATAAATCGGGTAGAGCTATGGTGGTCAGACATAGTTTCATTCTGCACAGCAAATGCTGACCTGACATGGGATTAGGGGGAGGATTCTGTTTGGGGTTGAACTGCTTACAGGGATGGGAGATGGGTTAATGTCAGCATTAGAAACATAATTTGTGTTGGATTCATAAGTAGACTTCAAACTGGTGGAGAGTAAAGAAGAATGGAGAAAAGGAAGAAGAGAAGGGAGTCTGCAGGAAGGGAGTGAAAAAGGAAAGAAGAAAGGAAATTAGTCGATTGATTCATTTGCTAGGTTTGAAAGACTGGGCCAACACACAGCCAGGATTCTCATCTTCCATGGATGGCTTGTCAACCTCTGCTGCTTTGAGCTCATGAGGCAAATCTCACTCTCTCCTCACTCAGCTATGATGCCTCCAGCCTACCCTAATCCAATGGTTTAAGTATGCATTGAGATAGAAAAGAACCTCAGGCTATTCAAAGTACCTGATAGGTCCAAACTGAACTTGGCCCTTTCCCTTCTTGTTCCTAGCAGCTAGTCTTCATTATCCCACATTGAACTCCCATATTCTTCCCTCTGCACCAGTGGCCAACATCCATAAAAGTACACCACACACACACACACACACACACACACACACACACACACACACACACACAAGTACAGTAGACTACTGAACTTCCTATGACCCAGTAGAATGCCTATAACCCCATTCAGAGGACCCTGGATCTTTGAAGACAAAAGTTTATCTGTTTAAACCATGAAACTCCCACTTGAGTTTGGCCTAGAACTGATGCCCAGTGTCTGCACTGAGACCACTAAACAAATGGAGCAGCACACAATAGCCAGGAAATGGGGAAGGTGAATATGATCTAAAAGAGAGCTCCCATGACAGCAAGGAATGCTTCTGAAACCTCCATCTCTTCAATTTGTACTGTGGTGGGAAGAGACTTTTAGGACCTTGCTCGATCGAATGCTTTTGTTTTAGAAATGAGATGTAGCCTAGGCAGAGAAGTGTTCAGCCCACAACACCCTGGTAACGGGAAGCCAAGACATCATTTCTGTTCTGCTTACATTTTTAGTGCTACCCCCATAGAAAGTTTAAAGATTACAACTTACGCTCTTGGGCATTGGTACACATACTTTCTTGTAGAGGCAAGGAAATATCTTTAAGTTTGTCAAAATCACGTACATGGATAGTATTGTTTTTATTCCCTGCCATCATCTCAAGTTCATCTTGGTTGGCCTGATCTACACCCACTGCGTAGATGATGATGCCTTTGTCTCTTAATTTTGATGCTGTGTCATTGAGCATGTCTCGGTCAGTGGATTCCCCATCGGTGATGATGACCAGCATCTGCTTCACGTTTTGCTTGATGCGGCTGCCGTGTTCCTCCGTGAACAGGATGTCTGTGTGATGGAGAGCCCTGGCAGTGTAGGTGCCCCCACCGGTGCTCCTGCGCCTCCTCAGATTCTCAACGATTCCTGATCGGTTTGAATATGTATTGAGGTAGAAGAGAATTTCAGGATTGTCAGAGTACCTGACAGCTCCAAACTGAACTCGGTCCCGGCCAACATCTGCTTTATTCACCAAATGGACGGTCAGGTTAATCATGCTTTCTTGCTGTTGTGAATTTATGCTGCCTGAGTGATCCAGCACGAACACCACGTCCAAAAGTCTGATACTTTTGCAATCTGAAAGAAGAAGGAATCAGGCACCACAAACTTTCCACAGGGTCTTCTACACAGGCAGCTGAGAAGGGGAGCAAACTAACATTTGCCATGAGTCTAATTTGCCAAACACTGAATCTCAGTTCGTGGAGGTGACTGCTGCCATCTCACAGAGAAAGAAACTGAGGCTCAGAAATGTACAACTTGCCCAGCTCATGCTCCCAAGGACATGTGTACCCTTATCTATGTGACTCCACTAGTGGTGGTTCTTATGCCACACCACTCTGCTACCTCATTAACACTTGTAATGCCTTTTGCTAAGCTGGCTTTCAATTGGAAGGAAATGTCAGAAGGGAGTTAGTTCAAAGTCAATATGATGGTGAGACATAGCTGATGTTTGCCACCCTGGTCTGAAGTTTTTAAATAGCTCAGGGGCTCATTGTATAATCTAGGGTTTTTATTGTATTCCTTTTGGCTCCAGCTACCTTCTGATAGGCAAACTTACCCATGTGTACCATACCCTCACCACAGTTATTTGTGCTCCTTCCTCTAACCTTGGAAAAGGAGTGGCCCCAAGTTGGGGTAAAAGTAAGGCTCTGATCACCTCATTCATAGGCCTAAACCCTCCTTCCTGCACAATAGAACCTAAGCGACCATTCAGCCTGGGTCACCAAAGTGTGGTCTTGCTCTCTTCTCTTTCCCTTCCCTCAGAAACATAAGCACCTGTCTTCTCAAGGTTGGCTTTCCCCACTTTCCACCTGCCTATCATGCGTGCAATTCTTATTACTGGCAAAGAGGTCTCAAATGTTCAAATCTAAGACTCTGTGGGTGATCCCAACCTATCTATGTAGAAATCCAGGACAAGAACCCAGGTTCCTACAAATATAGGAACTGAATCATAAATATGTATCACCAGGACTAGTCAACAATGAAATTGGTGACTAGTTGTGACTTGACAATATTTTAGGAGTCCATCTAATGTACAAATCAGCTGAAAGTTCACCTTATGCTATAGACAGGGCCTCCACAAACATGTTTATTAACATGAAGAAATGTCAGAAAGAGTCCTGTGGATTTTAAAGGTGGGGCTGTGGTCTTAAGGTAAACCATTCTTAGAATGTCTCTCAACATTACCAGAAAAAGAAAACACTCCAAGTAAGTTGCTATGAGAGAAATCTTAACACCATTGTCTAAAACGCATAGTTTATACTGAAATATCCTATTTGTTATCTTCATGAAAATTTCAAACACATAATTCTGAAGAATGAAGCCCAAACGAGGTCTCTATGTTGTCAGGGGAACAATATATAGCAAAGTTATTAATACTTTCATTTGTTCTCTTATATGCAAAACACAGGTGTTTTTATTCTTAAATGTGGGCTTATTTCCAGTTCTCATTCAAGAGTCATTAAAGTTGACAGGCTGCAACTGAAGATTGCTCCATATAATTTAAAAAGGACTACAATTTATAATAATAAAAGCATAATATGCTAATTAGACCGGACAGCTAAACCACCTCCCAAACGTCATTCCAGACCTTCTTCCTAATGAAGTTGTAGTAGCGGGGGTTGAGACAGAGGTGGCTAGGGGTGATCAGGAAGGCAGGAAAGCAGTTAGAGGTGATCAGGCAGACAGGCAGAGGGGTTAGGGGCAATCATGCAGGCAGGTGAGTGATTAGGGGCATCAGGCAGGCAGACATAGTGGTTAGGGGCAATCAGGCAGGTAGACAGGTGAGTGGTTAAGAGCCAGTGGTCCCAGATTAGAAGACGGATGTCAAACTGCAGGTTTAGGCTTAAACTGGCAGTTGGACATCCCCTAAGTGGTCCCAGATTGCAAGAGGGTGCAGGCTGGGCTGAGGGACACCTCCCCGCCATGTACAAATTTCATGTGCCAGGCCTCTTAGTTTGTAAAATAAAACTGATGATTCACCCAAGCAATCATTAAAAAAGGTAACAAATTAAAATATTTCAAAGGGATAGATATATGGACAGCCAAATGTAAAATATCTAGCTGATAGAAGTTAAGAAGAATAATGTGAAGTAATGAAAATACATGCTATATCTTAAAATACAGAGAGGTTTTTGGGAAGAGGGGTGCTTAGGGTACTGAATTTGATATAACTTGACAAATTTTTATTTCTAATTATTTACTGTTTAACAATGGTGTAGAAACATTCTGGAGAATCAATTGGTATTAAAAATTGGCTCTGGAAAATCTAGGTATACAGGTACTAAGGAGTTGGAAGTTTAATGTAAAATTCTGCAACCTTCTTAGAATGTATATGAAGTCACCAAAGCCAGATTGTTTTCTGACAAAGTAGCTGACAAAGCTATTCATCAGGAATATCCTCGAGGTCGTGGGTATTTCAATATAACATGGCTAAGACAAAAACATAGCACCAAAGTCCAGTTAGAGGCCAAGGTTCAGAGTACAACCCACCATTTACCCCACTATAAAGCCAACAGCTCAGATCCTTGAGTCCTGAAGGATAACAAGGCCACTTACCATAACGAGCACACACATAGGAGAGGAGTTTACTTTGTATTGCCTTTAGATGATCGAACTTCTCAACATGGAAGACCAGGCTGCCATCCCCACTGATCTCCTCTAGCTGAGTCCTATTGGCACCATACACCCCCACAGAGATGATGATCACACCCTTGTCCCGAAGAGCTCTCGCAGGTTCTCTCACATCATCCTGTGCTTCTCCATCCGTGATCAGAATGAGGAACTTTTTGACTCCAAGACGGGCTCCCTTGGGCTGGGTGAAATATTCATCTACAAAGGTTAGTGCACCTCCGGTCAAAGTGTTTTGGCCGATGAGAGACATTCTGTCCATTGCATCAGAAATTTCTTTATGGGTAAAGTATTTATTAAGCTGGAACTCTTCCTTATTATGACCACTGAATTGAACGACGCCAATTTGAGTTTTGTCTGGACCAATCTGAATCTTAGCTGACACGTTCCTCATGAAGGTTTTCATTTTTTCAAAATTTTCAGGTCCTATGCTGCCAGAGCTGTCCACCAGAAACATGATGTCAGCCTTCATGTTTTCACATCCTGCAAGTTATAAAAAAGATCAGAAACGAGCTGGGCTGACAAGTTTCTCAGAATATGTAGAAACAATAAACCATAAATAAATGCATTAATTAGAAAACATGGAAAATTAACTGCAGCAACGGCTATTGCTTTGGAAAATTTTATGCACTTCTTCAGTAAAAGTCTGCTGACTGGAACCCTAAATCAGAAATCCATTGAAGATTATCCAGGAAGTTTTAAGGAAGAAATGTAACTTCCAAAGTGTGCATTCATTTATTCATGCATGCATCATTCGTTTATTCATAATTTATTCATTTTATAATTTTTGAAGCATATGAAATGTCAATTATCAAGCTATGTGTTAAGGATGCAACAGTGATTTTTTTTAAAAAGGAATCAGAGAAAAAGTTATCAATTTCCTGCACTCCTGGGACAAATATTCCAATGTTTCAGTCTGAAAAAAATTAAGTAGCCTGGCTGAAATGGCTCAGTGATTGAGTGTCCACCTATGAACCAGGAGGTCACAGTTCGACACCCAGTCAGGGCACATGCCTGGGTTGCAGGCTCAATACCAATGTGGGGTTGCAGGAGGCAGCCAATAAATGATTCTCTCTCATCATTGATGTTTCTATGTCTTTCTCCCTCTCCCTTCTGCTCTGAAATCAACTAAAAAACATTTTTTTAAAAATTAAATAATCTTTACATATTAAAAGTGTGCCAGTGTTCAGGGCCTGAACTGCAACTATGTGACCTGCAACATTCTTAGCAACCTTTTACTTCTGACTTTCAAGATGCTCCAGGGCAGCTGTCTAGTAGTATAGAGAGATTTCTCAGTCTTAGCAATTGGTTTCAAATAAGGGGCTGGACCGGCCAGCATGGCTCAGTGTGAGGCATGCAGGAGGTAGCCGATCAATGATTCTCTCTCATCTTTGATGTTTCTATTTCTCCCTTCCTCTCTAAAATCAGTACAAATATTTATTTAAAAAAACAAAAGGGGATGCATCCTTTCACAGTGATGAGGAGAGTTAGCAAAACGCTAGCCAGATAACTGGTCACATCACCCCATGTCTTCGCCTATCAGTCTGCCTGAAGCAACTAACGAAGTGCAGGGAATAAAGCCTTTTTTTTTGTTTTGCTGACCTTTTTCCATGCAGATACTGCGGACAACTTCATTTTTGATGCTTTTTAAAGAATCAAAGTTCTGCCCAAAGTTAACCCTTTCTTCTTTCCCAGCAATTTGTAGCAGTTGTGTTTTGTTCGCCTCCCCAATACCAACAGCATGAATGGTGATTTGCTCAGCCCTGATTCTGTCAGCAGGTTCTAGGACGTCATCCGAAGACATCCCATCTGTCAGCACAATGAGGTGACAGGGAACCTCGCTGGACCTCTGCTTCCTTCCCTCCCTTATTATTGGCAGCATGAAATCCAGGGCTGCCCCAGTGGTAGTTCTGCCGTGGAGTTGCCGGAGACTTAAAACAGCTTGTCGTAAGTCCGCTTCATTCGTGTAAGTATGGATATCAAATTCCACTCTCTTCTCATCCGAATACTGCACAGTCCCAACTCGGACTTTGTCTGGGCCAATGCTAAACATGTCGATCACCCCCAACATAAACTTCTTGATTTGCTCAAAATCTTCGTCCCCAATGCTGGATGAGCCATCGATGAGAAAATAGAAATCCGCCTCTTTTGTATCCACACAGCCTGCAAAAAAAAAAAAAAAAAAAAAAGGAAAGTGCATTCTTCATTAATTATAAACTGGAGAGGAATTTGCAAGCAGATTTATAGAGGAACATGAGGCTTGAGGGTTCTGAAGAATGACACTTCAGAGCTGGTACATTTCATCGAGCCCATTCATGACCCTTTTCTCCTTTAAAATTTGCAACACTTTTATGAGGAAATGGAAGCAGAGTGAGGACCAGTGGTTTGTTTAAGGTTAGGAGCAAATAGCCAGTAAATTAGAGTCAGGACCAGATTCCCAAGTCACTAGGCTCTAAGTCAAATCGTTTTTCTAGTACTATTGACACCTGCCTTTTAAGACAGCCATGCCTTATCATTTCTTAAGAAACAGGGTGGGGCAGCCAAAACCGGTTTGGTTCAGTGAATAGAGCATCAGCCTGCGAACTAAAGCATCTCAGGTTTGATTCCGGTCAAGGGCATGTATCCTTGTTTCGGGCACATCCCCAGTGGGGGGCGTGCAGGAGGCAGCTGATCGATGTCTCTCTCTTATAGATGTTTCTAACTCTCTATCTTTCTCCCTTCCTCTCTGTAAAAAATCAATAAAATATGTTTTTTTTAAAAGTTTGTTAAAAAAAAAGAAAGAAAGAAAGAAAGAAACAGGGTGGGGCAGATAACCTCCTATTCTTACTTCCCAGCAACCTCCTCTTCCCAGGACAACAGGGCAACATATTTAAAACTAAAACCAGATCTTATTATGCTTCTATGTAAGTGATTTATCATCCCATTTAGAATTTAAAAATAAAAGATTTGACCTGCTCTTGTTTCCTGCTTTCCTCTCTGATACTATTTCCAACAATTCTTCATCTTACTCATTGTGCTCCAACTACAATGGGCTTTTTTCTGTACTTTGAATGTGCCTATCCTATATCCTTAGCTATTTTCCTTTTGATACCCATTAGGTTCTGAAATTCTCTTATTCATTTGCTCATGAGCACAGCTTGTTTTCTGCCACCAAACAGCAGCTCCAACAAATCAGAGACTTTGCCTAGTTCTCTGCTTCTCCCCAGTCAACCTGGTACATCACAAGATTTCATCAGAAATTTTAAGATAAAAGAACCCTCAGTGTTCCTTCCTTTTTTGAACAGATTCTATGAAAAAGTGCTTTAACTTTCCTAATAGTCTACGTACAACTCTAGTCATTTACTGCAATCGGGTAGGAGAAAAAGCATTCTTTAAAAATCTAGGTTATTCACGCAATTATCGGGGTGAATATATGAAAAGCTCTTTAAAATACAAGACAATATAGTCATTTCAGAAATATTTTCTTTCTTGACAGCTTCTTGGGAATTTATAGCTATTGACAGTCCTTCAAGCTACGGAGAGTTGATTCTTAAGAAATCAGAAATACTGGAAATAAGTTTGACCCTGAGAATTAAACTATGAAACCAACACATTAAGCATGAGGGCAAAGATAAGTAGTTATCTGCAAAAGACAGGGTTGATTCCCAGGCCAGCAAAACTTGACAGCAACAGAATTAATTGATGGATATACCTAAGAAAGAAGAATTAGGTGTTTTTCAGAAAGAAGATAGCGGTGCTCAGTGATGGGAAAAGAAAAACATGAGTCACGATGGGTATCCATGGCAATGCTCATCCAACCCTGCCTGGAATTGGACTGTCCTATATACTAGCCACTAATCACATATTGCTATTAAAATGTAAACTTAAACTATTTTAAAGTTAAATAAATTTTAAAAATTAGCTCTTCTATCACACTAGCCACATTTCAGGTGCTTAACAGCCCCATGTGCCTAGTGGCTATCAAACTAGACAGTGTAATTGTAGAACATTCCCATCATCACAAAACATTCGATTAGACAGTGTTGAAGAAGAATGTATCCCCTGAACCCTGACTCATCCATATAGTTATATAGAGAGGGATAGGTAGACATGTAGATCTATCTATTTGATTTTAAAATAGAGACATCCATCCAGTTGGATGCCACTAGACATTTCAATGATAAAACTAACTCCCTACCTGTGATCCCACAGTCTCTGACAGTCTTTTTTTTTTTAAATTTAATAAATTTTTATTGTTCAGATTATTACAATTGTTCCTCTTTTTTCCTCCATAGCTCCCCTCCTTCCGGTTCCCACCCCACCCTCTACCTTTACCCTCTCCCCCCCACTGTCCTCATCCATAGTGTGTATGATTCCCACACCCTCCACACCCTTTTCCCCCCGAGAATTGTCAGTCCACTCTCTGATTTTATTATATTCACCAGTTTATTCTGTTCATCAGATTTTTAAAAAATATATTTTATTGATTTTTTTACAGAGAAGAAGGGAGAAGGATAGAGAGTTAGAAACATCGATGAGAGAGAGACATCAATCAGCTGCCTCCTGCACGCCGCACACTGGAGATGTGCCTGCAACCAAGGTACATGCCCTTGACCGGAATCGAACCTGGGACCTTTCAGTCTGCAGGCTGATGCTCTATCCACTGAGCCAAACTGGTTTTGGCTGTTCATCAGATTTTTTTATTCACTTTATTTTTAGATTCACTTGTTGATAGATATGTATTTGTTGTTCATAATTTTTATCTTTACCTTTTTCTTCTTCTTCCACTTCTTAAAGAGGACCTTTCAGTTTGGTGGTGATGAACTCCTTTAGCTTTTCTTACCTATAAAGCTCTTTATCTGACCTTCAATTCTGAATGATAGCTTTGCTGGGTAGAGTAATCTTGGTTGTAGGTTCTTGCTATTCATCACTTTGAATATTTCTTGCTACTCCCATCTGGCCTGCATAGTTTCTGTTGAGAAATCAGCTGAACAATCATGTAAGTTCTCCCTTGTAGGTAACTAACTGTTTTTCTCTTGCTGCTTTTAATATTCTCTCTTTGTCTTTTGCTCTTGGCACTTTAATTATGATGTGTCTTGGTGTGGTCCTCTTTGGGTTCCTTTTGTTTGGGGTTCTGTGTACTTTTTGGACTTGTAAGTCTATTTCTTTCACCAGGTGGGGGAAGTTTTCAGTCATTATTTCTTCAAATGGGTTTCCAGTATCTTGCTCTCTCTCTTCTTCTGGCACCCCCATAATTCTGATGTTGGTACACTTTAAGTTGTCCCAGAGGCTCCTTACACTATCTTCACATTTTTGGATTCTTTTTTCATTTTGCTTTTTTGGTTGAGTGTTTTTTGCTTTTTTGTATTTCAAATCTTTGACTTGATTCTTGTAATTCTCTAGTCTGCTGTTTGATCTCTATATAATATTTTTTATTTCAGTCAGTGTATGCCTAATTTCTAGTTGGTCCTTTTTCGAGGGTCTCACTAAATTTATCGGCCTTTTCTAGAAAATTCTTGAAAAACCTTATAAACATGGTTTTGAACTCTATATCCAGTTGTTTGCTTTCCTCCATTTCTTTCATTTGTGATCTGTTTCTTTGTCTCTGCATTTTCACTGCTTCCCTGAGTTGATAGAGTGGCTTTGTGTCCTAGGTGTCCTATAGAGCCCAGTGACTCAGCCTCCCCACCCCAGTCCTCTCCCAGTTACCTGAGGTGGACACTCTTGGTGCACCCCTTTGTGGGCTGTGTGCACAGGCTTATTGTAGTTAAGTATTGATTCTTGTTGGTATCACTGGGAGGAATTGATTTTCAAGCAAATTGGCTGTGAGGATTAGCTGTGTCTATGCTGGGAGAACTTCTATGCTGGAGACACCCTTATGAGACAAGACTTGCAAAAGCCTCTGTGCTTGGCTTGGATGGGGTGGAGTCTCAGGCCAGAGCAGACAGCATTGGTTTCCCATCATCCCTGGCTTAATAGGCCCCTGTGTCTCAGTATCCTGTGGTAATCACTGCAAGCACCTCTGAGAGAAAGCTGCCCTCGAGTTCTGCCTGCTGCCAGACAGTCCAGTTTCTTCCCGAATGAGTCTGGGTACCCAGAATCTCACCTGGAACTGAAGTTCAGTGCATTCAGTAGCTTTTGTCTCCTTCCCACTTGAGAAAGCCAGCCACATATTCAGTTGTCTACCCTCCGCCTACGCACACCTTGGTACCTCTGCCTTTCACAGTTCCTCTGAATCTCAGTGTGCTTTTTCTCTTTCTGACAGTCCATTTTCTCCCCATATGAGTGTGGGTTCCCACAGTCTCACCCAGAACTGGAGTTCAGCGAAGTTGGGAGCTTTTGTCAACTTGAGAAAGTCAGCCACGCACTCAGTTGCCAGTCCTTTCCATGTGCGCATCTCAGTACCTCTGCCTCCTGCAGCCCCTCTGAGCCTCAGTGTGCTTCTTTCTTTCCTTCTAGTTGTAGAATTTCCACTCAACCAGCCTTCCTGTGGTTCTGGATGGTGTACGTTTTGTCTTTTAGTTGTAGTTTTGAAATTGTTGTGCGAGGCAGCAGTTTAGGTGTTTACCTATGCCGCCATCTTGGTTTCTCCGCTTCTGACAGTCTTGATGACAATTCAGCTTCTCATTTGGCATGACTACAGGGAGAGAATGTATTCTAAGAGGACATGAATGTCCACGTACCTTGGAATTCATAGTTTTCACTCAAAGATATTGATCACTTTTTTTCTATACATTGGTCTCTTGGTTTTGCTAATGTGAGTCTCTCCTTGATTTCATGAAGTTCTAGTTAATAAATTAAATGGTATTATGTGGCAGATGTGGTATATACAGCAGTGACTAAGTCCATATAGATTGCTTCTCTGGGTTTGACCATTTGAATGTGACAAAGCTTGCCACTACCCTGTAGTCCATGGCAAATTCACTTAAGTTGTAGTTCTCAAACATTGCTCCATAAACCTTTGTTTGTCTTCTGAAGAACCCAATCTAAGTCAGATGCTGATCTTTGAGAGCCACTGAACTAATAAAAAGTCACCTACTGAGTTTTTATGAAAGACAGCCATCCTTTCGGATGGCCCTTGTACTAGGCTTGATCCCATATCTTCCCACTAAGAAATTCTATAATGACAATAATAGTTTTTTGTAACATCACTACAAATTCCCTGAGACCATACATCCCACCCTCCTATTCCCAAATGGTTGGTTTTAGACCAAGGGGGCTGCCTTTGATCACTCAGGTGGTAATAGCACACGGGTTTCTTTCTGCCAGAAAATCCAGAGCTGGCTCAGGATTCATTCCTTAAACCTTTAATTGATTTGTCTGCGTTTAAATTAGCCTGTAATATCACTGGACAGTTATAGCTACTTTCCACTTGAATGCTGCCAAATTCCAGTTCCAAGTGTTTGGAAACATTTTATCTGCAGAGTAAATGTGTGAAGACAGCAGATATCCCAGAATTAGATAAAGTCATATCAACTATCTCTTGGCATGTACCTTTGAAAAGACTCAGCAAAACTAGAACAGATTCACAAAGCATCTTAACTTGAATGTCCTTCACTTAGAAAGATGGAAGGGAAAAGACAATTTAATAAAAGACTAAACAGCAAGAAAATAATTATGATTGTACATAAGGATGATCCCTGCAAGATTTTTGTAAGAGTAAAACATTTGCAATGACCTATATATCCAACAGTTTAGGATATGTTAAACAAGTTATATTATAGCCACATGCTGAAATATTATTCCCAAATTTAAAGGAATGTTGCAGGAGAATGTTTAAGGAAAAGGACAAAAGTGCATGATACGGGTTGATGGGAATGTGGGTAAGGCAGATAAGAGTGGTTACCCCCAATACTCATTCTCTCCTTCTAAACTAACTGAACCCCCAATTTTCATCTAGGTAAAAATTTCATCTTGGCTGCCCCAAATAAAGACTACATTTTCAGACTCCCATTTTTACCACTGAATGTGACAAGGGACTACTACGTTCTGGCATGTAAACAGAAATGATATATGTAATTTCTGAGAATATTCTTGAAGAAAAGGAGGTGGAAGCCTGCCTTTACCCTTACCTTTCTTTTTTTTTTTTTTTTTTTTTTTTTGCTGGCTGTGAATGTGATGCTTAGAGCATAATCTGGGCTATGATCTTCGGAGTAAAGGCCATAAGTAGCACACACACAAAAAGAGACAGGATCCCTGATACTGGTGTGCCAGACCAGTTACTTACTTATGATACAGAAAACTAGTTTTAGTTTGTTTAAAGAACTGTTATTTTTCCTTTCATTAGTCACACCTAAATGTAATTGTAACTGACATACCAAGTAACCTAAAAAGCAAGAGATATATAAATGTTAAAAATGGTTTTATCTGAAAGATTATGTTACAGACTTTTTAATTTTCTTCTTTACGTTCCTCAATACTATTAAACTCTGACCAAATTAACACAGTTTAATTTTTTTACATTTTTTGGTAAGATTTGTGTACATGCTAAAAAAAATTCAATAATTTTAGTGAGTCTATAAAATTTTGCAGCCAGAACCAAAATCTAGTTTCACAACATTTCCATAACTTCTAAAGTTTCCTTATCAATTGCAGTCAGCCTTCCCTGCTGCCCCAGCCCTAGGCAATTACTCATGTCACTTTTATAATAAGAAAAGTATTTTCTTAAACATACCAGTTTTGTCAAGATCCATTTGTTCAGATCGTGTGGAAATTTGGGACCATATTTCATTCTGGACCTTTTTCAGGAAGTTCGTACTGTAAGTTTCCAAATCTGAGTAGGACTTCAGCATGGAAGTTGTCTGTCTCGGAGGGTAAGATACTATTTCTTCTAACTGGGTATTGTTAGCCCCTTCAATGCCCATGGCAAACACAGTTACGTCCTCCAGACGAAGCTTCTTGGCGGCGTCGCGCACCTCATCATCCGAGCCTCTGTGAGTGACCAGGACAGCGATCTGAGGCACACCCTGGGCCCTTCTGCTGCCACTGGACCCTAAGAAGCCTTCTCTCCTCAACTTCTCAATGGCAGCCCCAGCATTGGATTTTCCAGTCCGGAGAGAAAGCTTCTGGATTTGCTCCTGAAATGCAGACTGATTTGTGCTTGACCTCAGAAGAGAAACAGCCTCAGCCTTACTGCTGTAACTCATAAGTCCAAGCCGCATGCAGTTGTCCTTCACATCCAGGGACATGGTAATGTTCTTCAGGAAGTTCTGCAGGCTCCTTAGATTTTGTCTGGTCTCAACGGACTCATCCACCAGGAACACGAGGTCAGCCAATGAATCTTTCTGACAGGTCACGGGGAAGGGCACTATGGAGAGAGAGAGTGAGCATGAGAATTAGTCCAAACCACCAGTCCAGAGTGAGAAAGCAATTTACAGATTGTCAAAAGGCATTAGTGAAAATAGAGGTAGTCACGACAGATGAAGTCAATACTGCTTCCTTTTAATAAACAATAGATAAAAATTCTGAACAAACTTATAAGGTCATTGACTTCAGAGGCTTTGCAATGCTAGTCCCTCTATTTGAAAAATGCTTCCTGCCAGTTTTTCTATCACACTCCCTACCACCATGATCTTCATCACCACCACCACCACCAGCAATATCATTACCACCATTACCACCCCCAACCACCATCAACAATAACAACCAACCATACACCACCATGCCCAACACCATCTCCAAAACCATCACTACCACCTCTGCCTTCATCACCAGCTCCTTCACCACCACCACCAGTGTGACCACCACCACCATTCTCAAGTGCTGAGATACAGAGATGAGTTAGAAATACTTCTAACCTCGACGGGCTCATGTGGGAAGGACAGATAGCTAGATTATACTATTTTGACAGTAGTGAGTGCTAACAAGGAAATAAAACAGGTGACTCAAATGAGTTATTATGCTGGAGATGTAGTGTGGGGACTAACTTTTCTGAGACATAAAGAAATCTGGGAAGGCCCTCTCTGAGAGGATCATATTTGGGTGCAGATATGAATGAAGAGAAGGATTCAGCCACATCTTGTTTTGAGAGAAGAATTCTGGCAAAGGAACAGTAGAAGGTGGGAATGAGCAAGAAGCTCAGAGTGGCTGGAACCAGTGAGTGAGAGGAACAATGATAAATGAGGTCAGAGGGAGGTGGGTACCAAATTGTTAAAACATCACATGATCTTATTTAAATCTTTTAAATATCACCCCAGTCGCTGAGGAGAAAAAAGTGAATTCAGGGATCTCAATTTAGAAACAGCTGCCATAGTCCAGAAAAGAGATGATGGTTCTTAGACAAGGATAAAAGTCGATAAGATAAATTAAGCGTAGTTTTAGAGGTAGAACAGAGAGGACTTGGTGATAAATTGAATGTGAGTGTTGAAAGACAAAGACGAAATTACGAAAACTCCTAGTTTTTTGGCCTGAACAGCTGAGTGGATGTTGGTGGTGTCTTTTTGCAAGATAAAAAAGAAGCGGTTGCAGGGAGGATTCAAGATTTCCATTTCAGACACACTAAGTTTAGGATACTATTGCAGATGCCAGGTAAACAGTTGGTTATATGATTCTGGAATCGAGGGGAGAGTACACCATATGCACATAACACTCCTGCTCTAAGCACAGGTGGAGGAACCACAACTGAGGAAAGTGTAGCCAAGAGATAAGCTCAAACTTGCCAAGAACTACCCATTAGGAGTGTGAGCTCTAGAAGCCAGATGGCACATCTTACTTATCTCAGTCCCCGGTGCCTGTGCCAGGTACCTCGTGCCTGATGGGAGCCCAGAAATATTTATGGAATTAAAAGAAATTTTCTTAAGTCTGCCAATGTACTCTGAACTCCACACATTTGGCTAAAATAAACCCAAACATGACTGCCCTGGTTAGTGTTTATTTGTAAATTATTAATTATAGTAACCTGTGTGCCAAATAATATACAAGCCATCTCACTCATATCATAAGATAGTCCCTATTCTCCCCACCTTCTAGGTAAAGCTCAGAGGTTAGGTAACTTACTCAAGGCCCCACTGTACAACTGAGGGTATCCCCTTCTCTGCCTGGCCTCATGCAAAGGATATTGTTTCCCTTTAGTGTCACTATCTCTTAATTGACAAGCGTTTACTGGATACTTACTGTGCCTCACACTGTGCCAGGACCATGAGGAAAAGAGAACAGACGAGGATCTTATTTCCTTGCCTATAAGACTTCCATGTATTCACTTACTAAGAAATAGAACAACAACCCTGGCTGGATGGCTCAGTCAGTTAGAGCCTTGTCCTGTACACCAAAGGGTTGTGGGTTCAATTCCATGTCAGGGCACATACCTAGGTTTCAGGTTGAATCCCGGGTCAAGGCGCATATGGGTGACAACTGATCGATGTTTCTTTCTCTGTCTCTCTCTTTTCTCTCTCTCTCCCTCCTCTCACTCTAAAAATTAGGTTTTATAAAAGGTAAGAAATAGAACATCAGCTCATTGTCAGGCACAACAGGCTCAAAGTACACAGAGATAAATAAATATAAGTTGCCAATTCTGTCCTCAAGGTCCTACCAGTTCAGTTCATTGGTGGGGGACCAGCACAGAAACGGGTAATTATACAGCATGGGAAGTGCGGCTGTCGAGTGTGCACAAGGAACTATGACCCAAAAAGAGATGTGAAGGGAAGCCTTCTAACAAAATATGGCTGTGTGGTTGAGAGTGAAATGATGACAGAGGAGTGTACCAAAGCTCGGGAGTGCAAGAGGATTCCTGCCAGAGAAAATGACACAAACAAAAGGCAGAAGCGAGGAAGAGGAGACTACGATGTGTAGAAATTTCCAGTACTTCAGTCTGGGCAATTATGAAAACCAGAATAGGAGGTGGAAGAGAGGAAGGTGCTCAGATATGATTACATGGGGACTGGGCAGTACTCAGCCAAAGGCTTCCGCACCTTTGCTGTCAGGGTCAGCTGCTCCCTCCCTGTACTGAGCCGCCTCCTTGATGATCTGCGTCATGTTCTGGGAAAACGTGCTGAGGTCTCTGACAGTCCGAAGGTTGACATGAAACTGAGCCGTGGCCATGGCCTTCAGGTTCTCCTCGGATGCTTTCTGCAGCCCCACCGAGATGATCCTCACCCCGTCTTCCCGGAGAGCCTTGGAAGCCTCTTCCACGCCATCCTCGGACTCGGCCGAAGCCAGGACCACCAGAATCGGGGGAAACAGCTTCTTGTCTCTGCCGGTGGCAGGCCCAGAGAAATAGGTCCTGTGAGCCTCCCGGAGAGCGTTTCCGATCCGCAGGGCGCCACCCGTGAACACAACGTTCTTCTTGAGGTGGTTCAGCATGGGGTTCCTGCTCTTGAAGGTGTTCAGCTGGAATTCACTGTGCAGCTTGTCGCTGTACTGGGCCAGGGCCACGCGGTATTTGCTGGCCTCTATGGGGAGACTGCTGATCACTTTGTTGATGAAGGTTTTCACCAGAGGGAAGGACTTCATGCCCAGGTGATCAGAGCTGTCCACCAGAAACACCACGTCTGCATACTGAGGTCCCGGGCCTGTCAAAATAAAATGACAAACCAAACAAGGTGATTCTTCAGCCTTTGCCGTTTTGGACCACAGTCCTCACTTGAGGCAATGTCCTAGTTAATGTTAAGGATAACTTTGAACCCCAAGGAAGTGTCTTCTGGATGTGAAACAAGGGAAGATGGAGGGTAGGGAGGGGAAAGGGATTGACCACAGAATGTATATGCATATATGCCTAACCCATGGACACAGACAATAGTGCAGTGAAGGTCTGTGGGGGGTGGGGCGGGAAGGTGGAGGGATTCATGGGGAAGAAAGCTAAATTAAAAATAAAAACAATTAAAAAGGACTTCAGTAAAGTTAGCCAATACATTTTTCTTTCTCAACTCTATGCCAGAAGCGATCAACATTTCCCCCCTCTTTTTGGATGTTGAACCCCAAAGCCTGATATTGTACTAAAGAATAAACATACCTGAAAGTCTCTGAGTGGTCTGTGAAGTAACAGCAACTTTTAGAAATAGTATCAAGTAAGCAGTTATCTTGAATTGGAAGCTTAGAAGCAGATCTGAGACAAGAATCTGGGGAAGGGCCTGATGGAGGGGAAACAGGGTAAGGGAAGCCAAAGAGGAGCACAGCAGGATGTTTACCCTTGGCCTGATTGGAGGGGGCTCTGGAGTGTCAATTATACTAGAGTATCCATTATACTTGGAGACCAGAGGGACTCTTATTTGTATTCCCCTATCAGACACAATGGCTGCAGACCATCACCAGGAAATTAAAGGGAAGGAGTAGCAGGTTCCAGGCATAACCTCCTGAGTAAAATGGCTCTGGGAAAGCTGAGAGCAGCTCTGAGAAAGTGGGATACATCTGTGAGCAATATTCACAGCAGCTGGTGTGGGAATGTGGTACAGGACTGGTGTACCAGCCTTATAAAGAGTCTGGGCCAGGGGATGCACCGTCAATATCTACTTTAGAAGTCATGATCTTGTGATGTTTTGGTAAATGTCTCACAATCGTCTTTCAAAATAACTCAGAAATTCATCAGGAAATCCTAGGATAGCTTTTATATTCTCTATCTATCACTCCCTATATACATGTAAATGAATATTCATATGAAACCCATATTCCTTCCCTATTTTATATTTGTAAAAGAGAAGAAAGGCAATAATATTATTCCTTTGTGGGGTTCCATTTTTACCTTTTCTTTAATTTATTAAGGCTAAGATGCAAACTGACCTACAAAACAAATGGGTTAACTCTATTCATAGAGACAGAGAACATTGGGACTTAAATAAATCAATGAATAATTAAAGTTTCTCTAGCCAGATGTAGCATAATTCATGATTTGCCCATGGCTTTCTGTCATCTTTGAGAGATTATGTTAGCTTTCAACTATGACTAAATGCTGTCTACTTTCATTTTTTAGTAAATAAATCCCTTGTTTTTCTCTATTTACTAAAGTAAGAGTTTGTTGAGGCATTAAAAAATGTTTATTTTTCTAAATAATAATAAGTATAAAATATTACAGGTACCTGGGCTCTGATCTGTCAATGTTTCAGTCCAAAAGGTCAGGACAAATATAATTAGTAGGTTCTTCATTTTGTTAGTAAAGGTCTCTTGCTTTTATTCTGTAAAAAAATTTAAAAAATTATTTACAATATGAAAAATCTCATTGTATAACAAGAAATAATTACTGGGAAAGTTGGACTAGAACATAATACACTATACACAAAACAAATATTTGTCAAGCAATGCCAAAAATAAAAATAAAAACAACTCACAGATATAGACAACAGTGAAATTTTTGGTTTTATGGAAACTTTGTTTAAAATTTTGAGAAGCTACCAAATTGTTTTCCAAAGTGGCTGCAATATTTTATATTCCCACCAGCAATGTATAAAGGTTCCGACTTGTCCAGATCTTCACTAACACTTGTTATTGTCTTTTTTTATTATAGACATTCTAGTGGGTATAAATGGGTATCTTACTGTGGTTTTGATTTCCATTTCCCTAATGATAAATGATGTGAGCATATTTTTATGTACTTAATGGTCATTTGTATATTTTCTTTTGAGAAATATCTACTCAAATACTTTACCCAAATAACTTCACTGGGTTATTTGTCTTTTTACTGTTTTGTTGTAAGAGATCTTAAAACATACTCTGGATATTGAATTGTCTTGGCACTCATATGATGTGCCATTGAATTGGGTTTTTAGTATTTTGTTGAGAATTTTGCATATATATTATTCAAACATATTGGCCTGTAGTTTTCTTTTCGTGTAGTTCCCTTAACTGGCTTTGTTATCAGGGCAATGCCAGTCTCATAGATGAGTTTGGGAATGTTCCCTCCTCTATAATTCTTCCAAAGAGTTTGAGGATTTGGTATTACTCCTCTAAATGTTTGGTAGGATTCAGCAGTGAAGCCATCTGGTCCATCCTGGGCTTTCAGTTTTTGATATTGATTCAATATCCTTCCTCCTTGTTGGTCTTTTCAGACTTTCTGTTTCTTCCTGATTCAGTCTTGGTAGGTTATTTGTTTCTAGGGAACAATCCATTTCTTCTAGGTTATCCAAGTTGTTGGTAGAATTGTTCACAGTAATCTCATAATTCTTTGTATTTCTGTGGTACTAGTTGTGATGTCCCCTCTGTCATTTATAATTTCATTTATTTGAGTCCTATCTTTCTTATTGAGTCTGGCTAAAGGTTTGTCCATTTTGTTTATCTTTCTGAAGAACCAACTCTTATTTTTTGATCCTCATTTATATTGTTTTCCTATTGTTTCACTTATTTCTGCTCTAGTCTTCATAATTTCCTTCCTCCTAATTTTGGGCTAAGTTTGTTCTTTTCCTAATTCCTTGACATGTAAAGTTAGGCTATTTATTTGATATCTTTTTTCATAATGTTTGCATTTATAACACTAAACTTTCCTCTTAGAACTGTTTTTGCTATATCCCAGAAGTTTGGGGATGTTGTGTTTCCATTTTTTCTGAAGGCACTAGCTGAGCTCCGTAATTGCCTCTGGTCTGGCTAGGTCACAGGTTGTGTTCCCTGGCAGGACAATGCTAATGGCTGGACTCCACAATTGGGCAGGATTATGGATTGGGCTCTGCAATCACTCGTAGTCTGGAGGAATCTCAGGCTGTGTTCTCCAACTGGCTAACCTCTGTGTTTAAGCATTCCATGCTCTATACAGGGCTGTGCTCTGCCACAGGGCAAGGCCACCGATTGTGCCTCAAAGTTGTGAGGTTGCAGACTTCACAATCAGGCAGTCTGCTAGCTGGGTGCCACTGCTGGGTGACATTGCTGCCCAGGCTCTCTTATTGGGCCAGACATTCACTGTATCCTGCAATTGTGGGGGCATTAGGACTGGAGACTGTGCTCTGAGGTTGGGCAGGATCACTGTCCAGGCATCCTGATAGGTTGGAGCTGCAGGCTCTACCCTATGATAGGGTGGGTCATTGGCTGGGCTTCCTGCCTAGGCTGTGTTTGGCAATCAGGTAGGGCTGCAGGCTGGGCTCCACTGAGGGGCGGTACCACAGGCTGTGCTCCAAGGCTGCCCTGGGATGCTAAATTATTGTTGGGGAGCCAAGGAGATGAGTGAGAGATGTTTTATTGGGCCATCTGTCTGATGTCTCTCATTTGACCCTCTTATTTGCTTTTTCCATTACTTCTGCTTACTTTAGTATAAGTTTCTCTGATTTGTCCAGAAAAACTTTATTCTTCAGATTGCCTGGTTATATGAGGCCAGTGGTTAGGCTCAACAATTGGGCAGGGTTACTGGCTTAGTTCCCTGCCTGAGCAGAGCTATCAGATGAGTTCCACAGCTGTCTAGGTATCTGTTCATGCAGGTCTAGAGGCTATGCTCAGTAGTTGGGTGGGGCTGCAATTTGCTTCCTTGCTTGGGGGGGCACAGAATGGTCTCCTCAGTGCATATGGCCTATTGTTTGGGGGTTCAAATCAGGCAGAATGGCCAACTAAGCTCCCTGACTATATAGGCCTTGGAGTTGGCTCTGTGGATGGGCAGAGCCACTGGTTAGAACCTCTGCCCAGATGCACCAGTTGTGATAAGCCCCATCCCCCTCTCCATCTCTATCTGGTCCCAGTGGTCAAGTCCTGCAGATTCCCCAGTAATCCCCATGACGTCAGTCTTCAGTGTGCCTCCTGGGAAGTGTCCCTCAATGCTTGGAGTACTGCATGTCCCCAGGGGCTCTCTTTCCCATTGGATGAACCAAAGGCCTAGGGGGACCCTCTCTGTGTGGGTGCTGTGATGGCTTGGGAGAGGGGTAAGGTAATCAAAGTGAGACTACTCCTCTTACCCTTCTAATGTGGTCCTTCTTGGTTTCTGTCTTACCTCCAGGATCTAGGATTTTCACAGTGGTATCTTGCCCATGGATAGTTGCTACCACAGTTGATTTTCCTGAGAGGGGAACTGAAGTTGGGAACAACCTATGTTGCCATCTTAATGATGTCACCTCCAGGGGTTTCTAGACTTGGCCAAGAGGGGCTAGAGCTGGTTCACAGGCCACTTCAGGGTCTACAGGTGGCCCATGACTCCTCCCGGGTCCCTTGATATACAGTGCTGGTGGCAGACCAAAACCAAAAGGGGATGCAGCTGAGCCCTTGAGGACACAGCTGTTTCCAGGTCTGTCACTGAGACAATAGTCAGTGTGTATGCTACACGAGTGCAAGCCTGCCTTTTCAAAATGGCTCTCTTCAGTTTCAAACTACACCTGGGTCTCACAGTCTCCTACCTGGTTCCCAAAGATCCCACAAAGACACTTTGTTCAGAGAGGGATGCTAAATTATTGTT
Source organism: Lasiurus cinereus (assembly GCA_011751065.1). Taxonomy (NCBI): domain Eukaryota; kingdom Metazoa; phylum Chordata; class Mammalia; order Chiroptera; family Vespertilionidae; genus Lasiurus; species Lasiurus cinereus. The sequence goes on from JAAGEH010000125.1 coordinate 16,968,126, forward strand.
GGAGAGCCAGGAAGACAAGTGAGAAATGTTTTATTGGGCCATCTGTCAGATGTCTCTCATTTGACCTTCTTATTTGCTTTTTCCATTACTTCTGCTTACTTTAGTATAAGTTTCTCTGATTTGTCCAGCCTTCATATTGCTTGTGCCTTAAAGATAAATTTAATTTTTTAGAGTATATATGTTTATTGTCCATTCCCTTGGCTTGTAACATATTCCCAAGAATGGAGTGAAAACTTGTGTTCCTCCAGAGAAGCTGTGGACAGAAGAGGACAGCCTCCTGCAGCTAGAAATTTCCAATGTTGTAATCTGGGCTCATCACTCCCAATCCCCCTTCCAGCCCCAGCTCTTTTCCAAGTACTTCCACACCATACCCTGTGGTTTATTCTTGGGCAATCTCCTTTGATTAATTACCTACAGCTCTCAGTTCTTTAATAATTCAACTTCTCTATCTGACTTGTTGCATCTTGAAGTTTGGAATAGGAAGCCAATGGCCAATACTAAATTGCCAACTTTTCCAAAATAAAAGTGAGGGAAAGATTGGGTTTGTGGAGGTCCCAAGACATCAGAGTGGGGGACCCAGCACTTATGAGAGAGTTGAGACACATCACTAAGGTTCCTCCTAACCCGAAAGGCTCTCAGCCCTTGATGCTATGATGGAAGGTCCTGAAGTTGAGAGTGGCATGAGCAAGTGTTACGCTGGGGAAGTTAACTGGCCATTTTGGAGGATATATACCCCAAACCAGACTTAGGGCACAGAGAAGCCCCCAGCTCAAAGAGCTGCCAAGTGAATTAACTTGCCCATTCTCACATTTTCAAATGCTCAAATTCTAAGAGGCTGGTTGGAATTCAAAGCAACTATCACCTCTGAGGGAAGGGCACCCTGAACTCACTTCAGGGAGAATCATCAGCCAAACATATGGAGACAAGGCTCTCCACACTGAATACTGGGCAGCAACCAGATGGCCTCCCTGTTTCCTGTGGGGATGTGCAGCACATGTAGGCCAGCCACACAGAAATGGGGAAGAAAACTCGACAGCCATTGCCAGGAGACAACATAACACAATAATGATGGAATAATAACAAATCACCTCTTTCCTTTGATTACATTCCTTTGGTCATGAACATCTGTGATGACAGTTCTTGCTCATTCCAAATGGTAAACTGTATTTTTGATGGGGCAGTCTGTTTTATAATATGGGGCATGAGTTCTAAAAGTGACTTAGTGAAATAGGAAAACAAAAAAAAAGCTTCTTTTAGTAAAGTACAAAGGCACATTGCAAAGCTTGCAACCTTCTGACAGGTTCAAACACTAAAAGAAAACAGTGATTATTTCATAAATTATAATAGCACACCAAAGGCACTGGTGTAAGTAAGTCTTGAGTCCGCTGGATTGGAAATAAATATGTAAACAGTTTATTGGAGATTTACACTGCTAAATCCTAAATCAAACATGGTACAAATAGCACTCTAAAACCATGAAATTTAATTTCTCTCTTTCCCCGCTTTTTGTAGACAAAGGAACAAGAGGTCCTGAAAGATGATAAGAACTAAAAAGTCAAATCATCTCCCCATCTGTACTCTGCAAAAGCCTAGTTTCTGAGTCATCTTGCCACCATGAAGGAGAACTCCAAGATCAAAAGAAACACGTTTGTGATGGCATCAACATCCTCATCTGTCTGACCAATTCCTGAATTTTTTAAAGTATCTCAGCCAATAATTCCCATTTGTGCTTGACTAGTTTGATAATTCCCATGCAAAAGAATCCTGTCCAAATTACACTTGGTAATCTTTGACAGTGCTTAGATACCAAACCTGCTGGATATCCAAGATTGGGGCCTCTATGATGGTTCCTTTCTGTTACAACTTTCCAGACTCGCTGGAGAGCTCTCCAATTCCCTATTGCTCTGGAGCTGACCAAACATGGTATCTACACTGTTTTTTCCTCAGCCTTAAGCATGAACAGTCCTGTCTTACGCACAAATTCAAATCTCAACTATACTAAAGAGCTGCCCAACCTACTCCCTGACTACTATAGGGGCATCCCCCTTCATATTTCCACCTGCTCCCAATACTCAGTCTATACCATTATTTATTAAAAACTGAGATGTATATTTTATTCAGCTAGATTATGTATTTATGTATACATGCTTTGTCATTCATCTTTAGTGTAATTTCTAAGAGAATGGGCCATGTTTTCTTCTATTTGGGGTTCTTCTAATACAATGCCATGCAAGTAAATGCTTGCTAAATTTAACTAAAAGTATACATTAATGGTGGGTAACTGCACAGTTGAGTATATCAAGTATGATCCAAGTTTTTTAAAAATATCAAATGTAACAAAACCAAGAGCTGGTTCTTTGAAAGGATAAATATTGATGACCCTCTAGCCAGGCTCACCAAGAAGCAAAAAGAGAAGACCCAAATAAACAAAATCAGAAATGAAAGAGGAGAAATAACAACAAACCCCACAGAAATACAAAATATTGTTTAAAAAAATACTATGAATAACTCTATTCCCAAAAACTGGACAACCTGAAGGAAATGAACATATTCCTATGAAAATTCAACCTTCCAAAACTCAATCACGAAGAATCTAAACATATCAATAGGCCAATAACTATGGAAGAAATTGAAGCAGTCATCAAAAAGCTGCCAGCAAACAAAAGCCCAGGGGCAGACGGCTTCACAGAATTTTACCAAACATTCAAGAAAGAACTAAAACCTATCCTCTTCAGGCTATTCCAAAAAATTCAAGAAAAAGGAACATTTCCAAGCTCCTTCTATGAAGCCAAAATCATCCTAATGCCAAAACCAGATAAAGACAACACAATGAAAGAGAATTACAGGCCAATATCCCTCATAAACATAGATGCCAAAATCCACAACAAAATCCTAGCAAATGAGGTCCAGCAGTACATCAGAAAGATCATACACCATGACCAAGTAGGATTTATCCCAGGGATGCAAGGATGGTACAATATCTGCAGATCAATAAACGTGATTCATCACATAAACAAATTGAAAGATAAAAATCACAGTCATATCAATTGATGCAGAAAAGGCATTTGACAAAATCCAACACCCTTTCTTGATAAAAACTCTCAGCAAAGTGGGAATAGAGGGATCATATCTCAACATCATAAAAGCCATATATGATAAACCCACAGCTAAAATCAAACTCAATGAGCAAAAACTAAAACCATTTCCCCTAAGAACAGAAATAAGACAGGGATGGCCACTCTCACCGCTCCTGTTTGACATAGTACTGGAAGTATTAGCCATTGCAATTAGACAACAAGAAGAATTAAAAGGCATTGAAATTGGAAAAGAAGAAATAAAACTGAATAGACTTCACTGATACTGCTCCTAGGGCAATGGAAGCTAAAGAGAAAATAAACAAATGTGGCTACATCAAAATAAAAAGCTTTTGCACAGCAAAAGAAACCATCAACAAAACAACAAGAATGCCCACTGTATGGGAGAACATACGTATTTGCAAATTTTATCACTGATAAAGGTTTAATCTCCAACATCTACAGGTAACTTATACAACTTAATAAAAGGAAAGTAAATGATCCAATAAAAAAATGGGCAATGGACCTAAATAGAATGTTTTTGAAAGAAGACAGAAGGAAGGCCAAGAAATATAATGAAAACATGCTCAAAGCCACTAATTATCTGAGAGATGCAAATCAAAATGACAATGTGGTACCATCTCACACCTGTCAGAATGGCTATCATCAACAAATCAACAAATGATAAGTGCTGATGAGGCTGCAAAGAAAAAGGAACCCAGGTGCACTACTGGTGGGAATGCAGACTGGTACAGCCACTGTGGAGAACAATATGGAGTTTTCTCGAAAAACTAAAAATAGAACTCCCATTTGACCCACTAATCCGACTTCTATGCTGACCAGATCAGCACTGTCCAACAGAGACAGAATGCAAGCCACATAATATAATTTTAAAAATGTAAAATGGCCATGTTAATAAAGAAATAGATAAAATTAAATAATACATTTTTACTGAGCCGAATATATCCAAAATGTTCTCATTTCAATGTGTAACCAATTAAATACTTACTAATGAGATACTTTTGAATTTTTCTTTCTTATCAAGTCTTCAAAATCTGGAGTGTATTGTACTCCGGTAGTACAAATATCAGACCTGTCACATTTTCACTGCTCCGCAGCCACAGATGGTGAGTGGTTACATATTGGACAGCACAACTACACATCACTGAACACACAGGAACGGTCCTCAGCCCAGAGTGTCCCACCCCGCAGCCCGGGCGAAGGAGATCAACGTCTCAGCGCATCTACAGACCATAAATAAAACACACAGCAGTTAGGAAGCCCCGGCCTGGATGACTTCTAGAAAGTGGCTAATTCAGACTGCTTCTCGAGCTTTCATATGCACAAAAATTACCCGCATCTTGTTAAAATGCCCGGCAGCTCTGGTACAGTAACTCTGGAGAGCCCTCTGAGATTCTGCATTTTTAACCAGCTCCTAGAGGATGCTGGTCCTCTGAAAACTTGCGTAGCAGTGCATTAGGTTATCGATACTTTGGTCCGACATAACTGAGGATGTTTTTCTGATATCTTTTTTTCCACTTTTAACATTTTTTATTGAGGGAAGGGGTGTTCATAAATTAATAGACTTCCATGGTTTTAAAAAATAAACTGTTCCAAAAGTCATACAGTGAAATATGTCTCCCTCTGGCCACTGTTTTCCAGTTCCCCAGTCCAGAGACAACTTCTTTCTTTTTTTTTTTTTTTTTTTTTTAAGGTATTACATTTGTGTCTTTTCCCATCCCTCCTTACCCCTCACCCCCTTACCCTCGCTCATGCCCTCACCCCCTGATGTCTGTGTCCATTGGTAATGCTTATATGCATGCATACAAGTCCTTTTGTTGATTTCTCCCCCATACCTCCACCCTCCCCTACATCAGCAATCTATGTTGGTGCTGCCTAATTGAAATATAATAGAAGCCATACAGAGAATGTGGTGATAGAATTCTTGGTTCTCATTCCTTCAAAGCTCTTTATCATCATCTTCTGGAATCCGATGTTGCTGAGATAATTTATATGGCCAGCCTAATTTATCTATTTTTCCGCCTGGATAGTTTGTCCTTTATCCTTAAATAACATCATACTAATTTTATTTATTTTTGTTTTTTGTGCATTTGTTTTTATGAAACATGATACAACTTCTGATCTGCTAATTCTGATGTTCTTTTTACTTTGGGAAGCCTTTCTCATGGGAAGAATACCATCTTTCTTTAATTAAAGGACATGTTTTATATTTTATTGGTTTATTTATCATATGTTTTTATTGATTTGAGGGAGAGGGGGAGAGAAATAGAGATATAGAAACATCAACAAGAGAGAAACATCATGGATAGGCTGCATCCTGCACTCCCCTGCCTGGGATCAAGCCCCCAATCCAGGCATGTGCCCTGTCCAGAAATCAAACCATGACCTCTTGGTTCTTAGGTAACTGCTCAACCATTAAGCCATACAGGCTGAGCTTTTTTTTTTTCATATTTTAATCTTTCTCAAACTGAGAAATGTCTTATAAGGGACACCTTCATTTATTAATATCTTTCCTTTTTATTTCCCCAAAAGCTATTTTTAAAGCAACAGTGCATCCTGAAATTGATAATTTTTTTAATATATTTTATTGATTTTTTACAGAGAGGAAAGGAGAGATAGAAAGTCAGAAACATCGATGAGAGAGAGACATCGATCAGCCACCTCCTGCATGCCCCACAGTGGAGATGTGCCCGCAAACAAGGTACATGCCCCCAACCGGAATTGAACCCGGGACCTTTCAGTCCGCAAGCCGACGCTCTATCCACTGAGCCAAACCGGTCTCGGCCTGAAATTGATAATTTGATATCAAAGAAATACAATGTTATACATTCCTTTTGTTCTCTCCTATTCTCCCCACCCCCCGCAAGAAAGTCCACATAGTCCTATGCTGTTTCTGTTTTCCATCACTATTATTCTTTCTAACCATTTTTGACTCTTTGTCCTTATCTTCCACATCCTATGAGATTTTCCCCAAAGCTGTCCACTAAGTCAAAACTCCATTTTCCACAAGGTTGACTTGTATCCAGTTGCTTCTAATTGGGGTTTTGGTTTTGTAAAGGCTTTATTTTCCTTTTGTGCTTTCCCTGGCTTTGCCTTTCGTTATCTCTTGCATTTCTTTAAGTCCTTGCTTTACGAAACCTGTGCCCTCTTATTCTTTAGAGTTTGATATCATTTTTTTTTGTGTTTCCTGGACTAATTCCTAATCTTTGTTTCACATACAACAAACGCTTCTCTTTCTATTGAAAGTATTTTTGCATAAGACCCATACTCGTGCTTTGGCTGTGCAGCTGTTGCGTATGTGTTTGGGGCAGTGGGGAGAGTCAAGTTCAGGCACAGGGATGCTACAGAAGTTGGTCTTACACATTTCACATTTATAGTTCTCAGCTATTGTGTTCTTTATTGCTATTGAGAATGACATTTTACTGTCATTATTCTTTTAGCTGCTTTATAGAAAAACTATTGATTTTTTTTTTCTGGACTTATAGTCAGCTATCTCAACATAATTTTCAATTGTTTCTCTTAGCTATGGTCTATCTGAAACTGCAAGCTCTTACATAGTTCCTATTATGTGCCTATCACTATCCTTTGTTCTTAATCTTTAAAAAGTCTCTCTGAGGTGAGTACTACTGGCCCATGAGAGAGAAGGAAAAAGTAATGTTAACTATCTTAGGCAAGTTCACACAGCTAGTACGTGATAAAATGCTGATTTGTACCCAGGTAGATGACCTCTTAAGTCATTACACTGTTTCCAAAATTGCATTGTTATCTCCTGCTTTCAAAATTACATTTCTTACATTATTGCAAGAGTTAAAATAGAACATGCAAAATTATCTTTATCCTCTCATTCCTTCTACAGCTTTCCCTCTCTCCATTAAGGAGATTGGCTGGGTGTAAGAAAAGCTAAGGTCTGGAGAATCTTGGTACTAACTGGGCATGCACTCTTAGGTAAGGGCTAATAATGGAGCCTCATCTTTCTCATCAATGAAGTGGTAATAAGCACATTTTTTTCACCTCTCAGAATTACTGTAAGATTTAAATATTACCAGTTATATAAACTGCTTCAAGACCTATACAGAGATACCATTATTACTACAATTTCACACCAGGCACCTATCTATTTCAGAAGCCTATCGGCTTGACTTCAACATCCTCAAGCCATCTAGTTGCCCAGAAACTTGTTATTATCACATTTTCTCTACCATTTTCTTTTTTTTTATTAATTTTTATTAATTTTTTATACATATCTCCCCATTGCCCCCCTCCCTCCCAGGCGTACCCCAACCCCCCAGTGTCTGTGATCATTGGTTATGTTTATAAGCATGCATACAAGTCCTTTGATTGATCACTTATTTACCTCACCTAACTTTAATCTTTCTGCTATAATTTCACAGTCTGTTTGATGCTTTATGATTTTTGTCCTCCTGAGAATTATCAGTCTACTCCCTTTCTGTGCTCCTGATTCTATTATATTCACCAGTTTATTCTGTTGATCAGATTTTTAATTCACTTAATTTTTAGATTCACTTGTTGACAGATGTGTATTTGTTGTTCATAATTTTTTGTCTTTTACCTTTTTCTTCTTCCTCTTCTAAAAGAGTACCTTTCAGCATTTCATATAATACTGGTTTGGAGTTGATGAACTCCTTTAGCTTTTTCTTCTCTGTGAAGGTCTTTATCTGCCCTTCAATTCTGAATGATAGCTTTGCTGGATAGATTATTCTTGGTTGTAGGTTCTTGTTCATCACGTTGAATATTTCTTGCCACTCCCGTCTGGCTTGCATCGTTTCTGTTGAGAAATCAGCTGACAGTCCTATGGGTGCTCCCTTGTAGGTAATGAACTGTTTTTCTCTTGCTGCTTTTAATATTCTCTCTTTCTCTTTTGCTCTTGGCATTTTAATTATGATGTGTCTTGGTGTAGTCCTCTTTGGGTTCCTTTTCTTTGGGGTTCTGTGTGCTTCCTCGACTTGTAAGTCTATTTCTTTTACCAGATGTGGGAAGTTTTCAGTCATTATTTCTTTAAACAGGTTTTCAGTATCTTGCTCTCTCTCTTCTTCTGGCACCCCCACAATTCTGATGTTGGTACGCTTGAAGCTGTCCCAGAGGCTCCTTACATTATCTTCACATTTTTGGATTCTTTTCTCTTCTTGCTTTTCCAGTTGAATGTTTTCTGCTTCTTTATATTTCAAATTTTTGACTTGATCGTTGCCTTTCTCTAGTCTGCTGTTAGTACTCTGCATAATAGTTTTTATTTCAGTCAGTGTATTTATCATCTCCTCTTGGGTCTCACTAAATTTATCCATCTTTTCTAGCATATTCTTGAAAAACCTTATAAGCGTGGTTTTGAACTCTATATCCAGTCGTTTTTTTTCCTCCATTTCTTTTGCTTGTAATCCCTTCCCTTGTCTCGGCATTTTCACTGTGCCGGGGAAACTTCTGTGCTGGATTCAGCCGCAGAAGCCTCTGCTGAGCTTGGGAGGGTGGAGTCTCAGGGCTTAAGGGACCGCCTTGCCTTCCAGTCGGCCCCGCCCTCCACGGCCCCTGAGTCTCACGTGACTGGGTAATGGCTGGAGCAGTCCTTGTGCGCGCGCGCACCCGCAGCGCCTCTAACCGCTGCCTTTCCGGCTCCCCTGCGAACCAGGACTACACGAGTCTAGGTCCCCAGGGTTTCGCCCAAAACAGGGGCCCAGTGGACTCAGAAGTGGCGCAGTTGGGAGGGTCTGTCTCCCGCCCACTCGCGAAAGCCAGCGGCACAATCAGCAATCCGTCCTCCACGTGGTGCCGTGCGCGACCAGACCTCCGATCCTTTGCAACTCCCCTAAATTTCCGTGCACTTCTCCCTTTTCACAGTCCAAACTCCCCCTGTATGAGTCTCGGCTGGATCTGGGGTTTAGTGTCGTAAGATAAGGGGTTCAATGCCGTTGGGAGTCTCCGTTTCCCTCCCGCCAGAGAAAGCCAGCCAGGTACTCCGGCACCCGCTCTCTCAGTGCGCGTCTCCGTACCTCAGCTTTTTGCAGCTCCTCTGGGTCTCCGTGAGCCCCTCTCTTTCCCTCTAGTTGTAGAACTTCCACTCAGCCAGCTTTCCTGTGGCTCTGGATGATGTCCGTTCTGTCTTTTAGTTGTAGTTTTGAAATTGTTTCGCGAGGCAGCAGTATAGGTGTTTACCTATGCCGCCATCTTGGATTTCCTCACCTTTAGTTCTCTACCATTTTCTATTCTCCAATTCATACATATAAACACCCCACTAACTACCACAACCATGGCCACCTGCCATTCTCCGAAGAACCATTCTTGTCCTGCAGCCTTATTATAGAGACTTCTAGTCACCTATCCATTACCTAATATTCCCTTTTTATGAAATCAACTAGAGGCCCAGTGCACGAAATTTGTGCATGGATAGGGTCCCTAAGCCTGGCCAGTGATCAAGGCTGATCAGGGCCTTTCTTCCCCCGACTGCCAGCTATTGGCCAAGGCCTTCCTTCGTTCCACACCTCCCCCTAGTGGTCAGCACACATCATAGCAAGTGGTCAAACTCCCTGTCAGTAGAACTCCTGAGGGGACAATTTGCATATTAGCCTTTTATTATATAGGATAGAACCTCTATATTGATGGATGGAGCAATGTGCTCAGCTATGAAAACACACTTCCAAACTCCTTTGTAGCTAAGGTTAGCCAAAGAAACATAGTCAGAAGATGGATGACCCAGCAGAAAAAAGTAATCTTTTTATGTCCATACTACTGATGAAGAAACTGAGGCTCAGCGAGAGAGTATAGTCCCAAAATCTGGCAGTCTCTAACTGCAAAGGTGATGCTCTTTCTACTGTACCACCGCCTTTATAAAGCTCTCATCCCACTATCCTGGTCTCTTCAGGTGTCTTATTATCTTCCAAGATAATTATTAGTTACCATGCGAATGGAGAAGGCTCAAGGTGTTACCTGGGCCCATCAAATAATGTGGAATTTTACAGTGGCCTCTCAGAAACCACGCCTTGAATTACAGTAGCCCCCAAACAGTGGTTTGAAGGGTCAGAATTCAGACAGGTCAGAGGGAATCTAGGATAGTTCAACAGGGCACTGGAGATTGACAGGACTGACAAAAATGCAGGCAAATGTCCCTGGCCAGTGTTGCTCAGTTGGTTGTAGTTTATCCTGTACATCAGAAGGTGATGGGTTTGATTTCTAGTCAGTGCACACACCCAGGTTTCAGTTTCAATCCCAGTTGAGGTACATGCATGAGGCAACCGACTGATGTTTTTCTCTCTCATGCACTCCACTCTCCCTCCCTCCCTTCATTTCTCTAAAATTAAAAATATAAATTTAAAAAAAAATTAATGCAGGAAAATGCCAATTCCCCACCAGCTAGCCCTTTCTCATAAGATAGGCATGCATTGCATTTGTATCTTTAGGTCCCAGCTTTGGCCATTGCACACCTCCTCATCGTCTGCACCTGCTCAGAGAGGACCTAAATCTGAGATCCTACAAGGTTGACAGGGGCATCCTCAAAGCAAACTGCAACCCCATGAAAGGGCACATCTCTAGTGAATCCCTGTTCTCCAAGGTCAGAACAAGGAGGTTTGGGATAAATAATCCAGAGTTAAAAATTATTTCCTTTTGGAAAGTGACTTGAACTTGAAGGAGGGATAACACAACATAAAATAACCAAGAAGACATATTTGTGAACCTTATACTTAATTATAGAAGAACACTGAATATATGCCCTTTTGTTACCTTTGAACAAACTGTGTGCAGCCATAATTCAGGATGGGGACTATTTGCAGTAGTAAATTTTCTTTTCACAGTCTCTTGACATTTCTAGCAATGGCTTGCAATTTTACCAACATTTCTGAAGTTGTTTTCAAACAGAAGTTAGCCTGTGAACAAACTTTCTAGATGTCTTAACACAAAACCTACATACACAATTAAAGAGTTAATCATTGTATTTATATTTTCTCTCTTTTCACTTTTTATAAAGATTCATCATTGCAACCATACAGCCGGTAGGGAACTCTGGGGGAAACTTTAGAATAATGCTAGCAAGTGCCACAGCAAAACCACACATCCTGCCTCCAATCATCGAAGAGAGGAGAAAACCGAGAAATATCTGCAGAGATTTGCTCCAGAGTTTCAGAATGAGTCAGTAGTGGATTTAGACTTAATAGCTAAGCCACCAAAGAACAATAACCAAAAAATACAACTGACAGTAAACCCTTCATAGAACCTTCATCATCAGATAGCTCATGAGTAGGGCTCTCTGCAGTGATGAAGAGCCTGCCTCATCTGCAGGAATGATTGAGAACCTTGCAGGACAGGGACCAGCATAATTTGGGTCCACAGGGCATCCATATTTGTTTCCAAGAGCCTTTCCCATAGCAACTCATTTCTTCTCAGAGTTAGTATGAGGTAGCTAGTTCTGGACTCCTCAGAGAAGGTGACAAGTTGTCTCTCTCATTTTGGTTCACAAGAAATCTCAAGATCCATATTTATTCTACTTGTAAAATGTACCATGTAAACATCAATACAAAGATTTTTTTTAAATGTCTTGCTGCCCAAGTGTTTCTCAGTAGTTAAGAGTGTCGGTCCGCACATTGAATAGTCACAAGATTGATTCTAGTCAAGGGCATGTGCTTGAGTTTCAGTCTGGGGTGCAGGTTTGATCCCCAGCCCTGGTCAGGGCACATGCAGAAAGCAACCAATCAATATGTCTCTCTCACATTGATTCTTCTCTCTCTCTCTCTCTCTCTCTCTCTCTTTCTTTCTTTCGCCCTCCCTCCCTCCCTTCCATTCTCTCTAAAAATCAATGGAAAAATATCTTCAGGTGTGAATTAACAACAATATATCTATATCTATATCTATATATCTATAATGTCTTTCCAATGTGAATTTTTCTTAAGGATTTTTGTTCAGAGCTCACAAAGGAAATACATCTTTTCCAAAATAACAAATCTGCCATTCTGGGTTAACTACACCAAGTTGCAAAGATCCTAGATAAAGAAAAAATATGCCACCAGTCTGCACATTTTAGTACATAACTCCTTCCTTCACTTTGAAGGACCCTTGTTTGCCGCCTTCTGCATAGTAAAAGCTCAGAAATGTTTGTTGAAGCCATGAGTGCTGTTTGAGGAATTTCAAAGATCACTGTTCACAGTTAGAAACAAAATAGCAAACCATAAGCATTTCAAAGTTCTTCTTATAGCTGAATAGACCCGGATATCTAATGCCTTATGCTCAGTCTATGCACCCATTGCTATTTATTTGAGGGTTTCTGCATGGGGTGAGGGAGGAGCCCAAGGGTTAGACTACATGAGTTCTAATTAAGTCAGTGGTTATCAAACTTTAGCTGCAGGCGAACCTTCTGGGATGCCTGCTAAAACCCACATCCGGGCTCCATGCCCAGAGATGCTGGTTCAGCAGGTCAGGGAGGGGCCCATGAATTTGCATTTCTAACAAGGTCCCAGGGGATGGAGATGCTACCAGTTTTCGGACCACACTTTCCAACTCTGAGAGTCTAGCCTTTAAAAATCTGGTCTCAGCCATTTGCAAAATCCTTTCCAGCCCAGTATTGCAGGGCAGGTGCAAAATCACCGGGAGGGGTAATTCCTAAGTACACCTGCCTTCAGCGCCCTCCTCCGTGCAACTCAGGCCCAAGCACCCGCTCCACACACTCACCGAACTTTCCCTGGTGTCGGGGACACTCTCCAGAGGGCTGCACCTTGGGCCTGCGCACAGAAACCTCTGGGCGCCCCGGGCGCAGAGGAGGGAGCGCACAGGGCAGCGAGGTCCAGGCTGCACAGCGCTGCGCAGCAGCAGGTGTGTACCGAGCACAGGCCCAGTGCAGGGCGGCTCTTTTAAGCCGGCGCTGACCCTTGACCTTGGCCTGGCTCCCCACTGCCGGCTGGGCTTTTAACTCTTTGCGGGTTTCCAGAAAAGATCCAGCTGCCTGTTGGCTTTGGCCGAAGCGTTTGGGAAGAAGGCTCGGGCTGCCAAAAGAACTAGCTAAGGCAGAGTTCCTCAGAAACCGAGGGCAGCCTCTATGGGCCGGCCACTGAGCTGAGGTCAGCGCTGCTGCTGGGCTGAGGCCTTGCCATTTAGCGCCAATGCTTCACGCAGGGGTTTCCTGAGAGCCAGTCTGCAGAGAACCAGAGAAAATTCTCCCAAAGGGGCAATAGCACCCATGCTCAGGGTAGCGGTTCTCTCCAGCAGCGTCCCAGAAGGGCAGGGCTGGGAAATGGAGCAGGCAACAGACATGCACATGTGATTAGCAGAGATCACAATGACAAAGTTGGAAAGCATCGCCTGTTCTTAGAAGAATTGCTTATTTTTTTTTTTTATGTTTGTTGCCTTGTTTTTCATGGACATGTACTCCCAGTGGAGGTCCCACGGGCAAACGTGTTCCTGGCTTGTGCCAGTGAGTTCAGTCTGTCAGTTTCATGGGGCTGTGCTGCCAGGGAAGAGGCAAGCTACAATCACTTACAGAGATGAAAGTTTATTAAAAGGACAAGAAGAGCCGAAACCAGTTTGGTTCTGTGGATGGAGTGTTGGCCTGCGGACTGAAGAGTCCCAGGTTCGATTCCCATCAAGGGCATGTACCTGGGTTGGGGGCACATCCCCAGTGGGGGGTGTGCAGGAGGCAGCTTATTGCGATGTTTCTCTCTCGTTGATGTTTCTAGCTCTCTCTCCCTCTCCCTTCCTCTCTGTAAAAAATCAATAAACAATATATATATATATATTTTTTTTTTTTTAAAGGCTAAGAAAAAACATGAGGTGGGGAGTAGGAGGTGGAAGGTGAGGGGTGAGGGGGAAGAGGCCCTGCTCAGCAAAGACTTCAAGGGGCACCAAGCCTCTTGATTCTGGGCTGCTTCTCAAGTTCACTAGAAAGTTTCCACTTTGTTTTGGAAGGAAAGGGGCTGGAAAGATGGAGAGAAGTTGAATGAGGGCCATCAGGACTTTTTCCTTTTATTATTATTTTTTAACAAGGAGAACACAAATGTGTAACCTAGCCACTGGTGTTCTTTGTTTTTTATTAAGTAGAGGGGAAATGGCTTTCCTCCGAAGACGGTATGTTTGCTCAGTATATTGTGTGTGGACTCCTGGGATCCACTTAGCACAGTTAGGATTATGGGATAACCTGCACAGAACGGCAGGCAGCTGTGTTCAATTCTGGGAGGAGGTCTCAGCCTGAACCATGGGGGTCAGAGCCCTGAGACCTGGCTCCTCTCTCACAGGGAGGTGTGTGTGTGTGTGTGTGTGTGTGTGTGTGTGTATGTGTGTTGGGGAGAGGGGAGCAGGGAGAGAGGAGTGGGAAGTGGAGCAAGGGGAGGTGAGTATTCACTGCCAGGGCAACAGCCTCCACCCCTGTTCTGACTGCTCTGAGAAAGCTGCGCTCTCACCCTGAAGCAGGTGATTCATTTCCTGTGATCTGTATGGTAGGACATTCAGAGAAAGGCAAAGGCACCTGTGTGCTCCCGGACCCACACAAAGAAAACAAAAATGAAGTTAACTGTGTTTTTTCATTGTTTTTCCAGGCCATGACCCTTCTCAACAAAGGGATGGAATGAGCAACACGGATACAACCAATACAGGCAGAATGGTGAGTGGAGATGGGAAAGCTGTGCTCTTTGTACATGACCACCCGGTGTTGTTTCTAGAACATCATCATCATCATAACAGCAACAATAATAAACTCAAGACTTCTGTCTGGGAGAAAGCTGCACCTCCAGCTCTCCCCTCTATAAGCCAGTCAATTCCGTTTCTCCCCATACGTCCCTGGTGCCTTTGAGCTGCTGCCTCAGCGCTGGAGCTCCGAACAAGTGAGTCCAAAAGAGCACGTCTCCCGGACAAGGAAAATTTCTCGGCTGAGTCATGGTCATGCGGTTCAGCGGTGAGAGACCTCTTAGTGTGCCTTAGTGGCTTGCACACAGTGACTGCTTTGGAAGGCGAGGGGAGGCTTGGATTAGTCACCGCTGAGCTAACTGATTATTGGACTGAACGAAATGGCTAAGTGGAAAGTCCCAGCAAAATAGAAACGATGGTCACACTTCTATGATATGCGCCATAAGACACTCAGAGAAAGAAGAGACAGCTGTATGCTCAGGGACCCACACTAAGGAAATGAACCAACGTTGCTAACTGTATTCTGTCATTGTTTGTCCTGGCCATTCATGTCTAAGCCATTGGCCTCCCATCAATGTAGCTGGAATCATAACACACAGAGCACATCTGAGCCAACACTAATCAAAGGCAGATTGTAGAAAGGACCCTTGGCTGCAACCCTGCTGCCAATGGAGAGAGACAAGTAAAAAGTAACGTTAAAACAGCAGCCGCCACAAGACGTGCCCCCCACTTCCATGTTTACAATGTGTTTTCTCTCCCTGCAACCACTCTAGGCCTAAGTTTCTCACAACGAACCCTCCAGCTGCATGGAACCTCACAGATCATGTGCAGATGCCCAGCAGGCATGCAGACAACATTGGTGGCTGTAAGCAGACCTTGACTGGTCCTGGGAAGGGGTCTGAGAAAATGCTCTGAATTGTCTTCCAAAGCCACGGGAAGCCTTGTTCACAGGAGCCTGAGCATTTCTGTGAAAGGGCACACCTGGGTCCTCATGCATTTGCAGCGGCAATTTGTTTGGTTCATATCTAAATCATGGCTGCCATGGAAATTATCCACACAATCTCAGCACTGCCTCCGTTACTGAAAGAAGTGGATGGGCAACAGTCTGTGCCAGATAGCATTCGGCACAGTCAAGCAAAGATGATACATCTCATTTTCCTAGCTATAACTAGACTCACGAACCGAACTTCTGCCCAAGTCCACCTCAAATTTTATTTGAGTATATTATCGAGATTGTCCATTGATTTTGACAGCACCTCAGTGTTCAGTTAGCCATTCTGGCTAGGCAAGCGCTTGGCCTGGGTTATGCCAATAACTGGATCTCTGTGGTTATAACAGAAGCAGTATTTTATGTCCATTGGGTCTTAGTTGAGTTTGAGTGTGGTTTCCAAAAGAGCACCTAAACCATCCTCAAACTCAACTAAGACCCAATGAACATAAACTTAGGACATCCTCAAACTCAACTAAGACCCAAAAGACATAAACTTAGGACTCGAGTGGCTGCAGAGAGGGAAAACAGTTGCTCTATTATTTCTCCTCATTTCTGGCCAACGTCGTGTAGTTAAGAACATGGAGTCTAGAGCCAAACTGTCCAGGTACAATTCCCAGATCTTAGGTAACCTTGGGCAAGTTATGAACTTTCTTCTGTAAACAAGGAAGAGTATCCGCCTCTGAAAATAGTTAAAAGGATTTATATATGTGATATCTTTAGAATTATTTCTGGCCTGCATTAAGTGTTCTGGAAATATTAACTCTCATTATTATTAATTACTCTATACAGTGGTACCTTGAGATACGAGTGCCCTAACATTTGAGATTTTTGAGATACGAGCTGTCGAGCGAGCGATTTTTCATTTGAAATACAGTGGTACCTCGAGATACGAGTTTAATTCGTTCTGTAACCTTGAGGCGTGGGAAACTATGAGATGCTTGAATCGCGGTAAACTGGTGGGTTGTGTGCAGCTGGCCGATCCACGTCATTACTCCTATCTCAAATGTTGCTCGTATTTCAAAGCAAAAATCGCTCGCTCTACGGCTCATATCTCAAAAATCTCGTATGTTAGGGCACTCGTATCTCGAGGTACCACTGTACCTTGAGATAGGCGTAATTGTGCGGATCGGCCGGCTGCACACGACCCAACAGTTTACCACGACTTGAGCATCTCATAGTTTCCCACGCCTCAAGGTTACGGAATGAATTAAACTCGTCGTATCTCGAGGTACCACTGTATAATAAAAGGGTAATATGCATATCGACTGAATGGCAGAACCAGTTGCTATGATGTGCACTGACCTTTAGGAGGAAGACACTCAACGCATCTCCCACAGGGGGAGCACCGCTTAACTAGAAGCCAGGCTCATGGCTGGCAAGCACAGTGGCTTGCAGATAGTGACTTCATGGTTAACATTTTGAACTTCACTTACAAGCCATGGGAGCCTCTCCCACCTCCACAACAGGTGCTAAGGATGTCTCATGGCTGGCTGAGTCCCTCTCCCCTAAGCCATCAGTTGGACATCCCCCAAGGGCTCCCTGTGAGAGGGCACAGGCCACGCTGAGGGACCCCCCTGAGTACACGAATTTCATGCACCAGGCCTCTAGTAATTAATATAATTATCATTAGGTAATATGTTGTTCTTTTTAAAGCTTCCTTATTTCCCTAGTTCATAAAACACAGGTGGGAAATGGCATCTAAGGGAAAGGGGAAGAGATGTGTGTGCTTCTCCATTTGCTATTTGAAAATGCCAATCTGATCCTCACCGTCCTGATTTTTTTTTAAATGGCTCCCATGGCTTGTAGGTGAAGTTCAAAATGTTAACCATGACCAAGATTCTGCGTGATCTGGCCTTGCCACTTCTCCTCCCCTTAGCTCTCCTCACTGCAAACTCATTGGCCATGTTGTAGGTTCTCAGAACCTTTGAGTCTGCTCTGCTCTTGGCCAGGAGCATTCCATTCCTCCTACCTCAATGCCCTTGGCTCCCTCCTACTCAATCTGTTCCATCCCAAAGCCTTTCCTGGTGCGCAGGCAAGTTCAGGCCCCTGGAGTCCTTTATAACTGCACACATTAAAATCATTTGCTGAAGATATCTTTTCCTCCCCACACTGTGTTCTTCACTGTTCAATCCCCAGTGCCCACCATTAACCTAGAAGCAATTAGGTAGTTAAAAGAAGGAAATGGAAAGAATTAATTAGGTAGTTAAAATAAGGAAATGGATACACTGAATGGTTAACATTGGGAATTTTAAATAGTAAAATGTATTAATCTCTCTATATTTTTCTTTATAACTTCCTTTCCTATCCTTATGGCAATAAAGATATTCTTCTCTAGTTTTTTCAAATAAGTTTAAGAATTTGTATTTCACTTTTAAATGCTTAATTTACATGGAATTGAATTTTGATATGATATGCGATAGAGATCCAGTTTCAATTTTCTTCTATAAGCATGTACTTTCCTAAGACCATTTTCTGAATATTTTAATTTTTCCTCCGTTGATTTGCAATAAGATTTCCTTATTTGTGTGGGTCTGATTTTAGGTTCTCTATTTCATTAATCTAATTCTGTCCCAATATCCCATTGTTTCAGTTTCTATAGCCTCATAATAAGTCTTGACATCTGGTCAAGTAAGTCCTTCTACCAAGTTCTTCTCCATAAGAATTATCTTGGCTATTCTTGGCTGGTTTCTCTTTCTTATAAGTCCTAAAATCAGGTGCATTAGAATTTTTATTGAAATTCCATTGTAACAATTGAACAACAGTTCATATATTGTGACAGATACCCATAAATATGTTTATTTGTTTAAAAATAAAAAACTTTACCCAGCCAGTGTGGTTCAGTGGTTGAACATCTATCTATAAACCAGGGGGTCATGGTTTGATTTCTGGTCAGAGCATTTGCCTGGATTACAGGCTCAATCCCCAGCAGTGGGTGTGCAGGAGGAAGCTGGTCAATTATTCTTTCTCATTGTTGTTTCTCTCTCTCTCCCCCTCTCCCTTCCCCTCTGAACTCAATAAAAAATATATGTATTTTTTAAGATGCCAAAGAGTAGTTTTTCTGGTTGAGATGCACTACCCACCCACCCCAAGACTCATCTTTTAATATCAATGATTCTCAGGTCCTGTCCAGGCTTTAACAGAGAATGGTACCATTGGTCATCAGAGTGAAATGCTGAGTGGCATTGAGGGCTAGAAGTTCAGGAAGCTGGAGTCTCGGGGATCTAATGTACTTTAGTTCACATTCGTCATGGCCCCAGGAGAAGTTTTGCTCATGCTGTGTCCATGTTCCACAGTGTGCAAAGATCTATTAATTGAGACATTCTTCCCCAGTAGTAAAAACCCAAGGGAAGAAAAGGGTCCCCTTTCACTTCAGGAGAAGGGTGAGGTTCTTTCTTCAGCGTTTATGAAGTAGTAGCCGAATAGCATTGGACTCAAATCGAAGTTGGCTTCTTCGAGTAACCTTTCTGGGAAATATCACTGTAGACATGTTTGTACTTACAACACAATTACAATTTAGGTTTCACAATCACAATAGGATAGTAAAGTGGCTTTGGGGATCTACAACCTTTTCCACAGAATTCAGTATTTCCTTTTCCTGTTTTCTACTTGTAAAACCGAAACAAGTCTTTTTCTCTAAAGAAATTAAAATGCAAATTTTTTTCCTCTATTAAAATTACATTTATCCCACTAAGAATCCATTTAACTAATTTAACATGCTGCAGAAAGTAGGGTTTTTAAGTTCAATATTTGAAGGAATTCCGGCACTAAGTCACCAAGTTTTCAACTTCCTAACATTGGAATTAAGATAACATTGGAATTACCTTACACTTACCTGACTTGGGCTTCACTTGCGCCACCCCCCCCCCCTTTTTTTTCCTAGAAAAAGAAAAGGTATTGAATAAAAGAAAAGAAATCCAGAATTTCTTTCAAAATCATGGCTTTTGTTCTCCCAGAATTTATTTTTATATTTGCTCTTCTCCAGCCCAACCTCTAGTCTGGGTTTCCTGCTACTGCTTTAAACAAGGAGATAACGTTTGAGTGAGTGATATCAAATTGGCCTCATCACAGAGGAAGCCAACAGTGTGCTAAGGGCAGCAGATTCAATAAAAGCTTAATAAGAACATGAGAGTCAGATCTTAAAGAGCCTGGAATCTAATTCTGAAATATGGGGAAGCAAAGCATGTCTCATTAGGAGAAACCCTCCACCTCCAAGAATGACAATTAGAAGGAAAAATCCAAAGAATCCTGGTAGAAATAAGTGGCAACCCTCCCTCTCTTCCTAAGTGGTTAAGAAAATTTCAGATATGGGAAAAAATACAAGGAAAAACAATCCTGTATCTTGGATGGGAAGGTGCGTGTGAAGAAAACAGGAATCCTCAGTGTGGACTTTAGGGCAGAGGCCTAAAACCTCAAAGCATCCCAAAGCTAATTACAATTTTGTTTCTCCACCTTGATGTGAAAGGTATTACAAACATGGCAAAATATATTTGTAAAACCCTGCTGGGTCATGAATAACAATTCCATTATACGTTTGCAAGGCATTGTGGGAAATATGTGCTATCTCTGTTATTGCAACATCATCTGAGCTAAAACATGAACTTTCATGACTCTAAAGGGTGGAGAAAATTGTGTTTGCCACACAACAATGTTATAAGAATTAAGTAAAATATTTGTACCTTAATGTGATTAAGAGTTCAATCTTTGGAACATAACCAACCTAGGTTTGAAACCCAGCTCTGTTTGCTTGTTTTTATTGGCTTTGTGATTTGGGCAAGTTACTTAATTCCTAAGTTGCAGATTCCCCTTGTGTTAATCATGGATAATATTCATGCTACAGGGTGTTGTGAAAACTAGTTAAGTCTCCTGTGTCTAATATACAGTGTTCAGCATTTAGTAGATGCTGAACAAATACTGTTTTACTTCCCTTTGCTGATCTGAAGTATGTTGCTAAAAGTCATTCAGTATAGCATTCCTTCACCCTACTTGGTGGAAATGGCATATTTCACAAAAGACATGGAATGCAGTAATTATTTCACACCAAATAATACCTAAGGTCTTATTAGCAAAGCATTTCTGTATGTGAGAGAACATGAATATTGTAGACAGAGAAAAATTCTAGGCTACAATTTTCTTTGCCTTTGCCAAGAGTATTCAGGACAAGAGGTTATGGACAGCAAAACTGCAAGAATTGAGGACCAGGTCCTGCAGGAAAAGGCAGCACATGCACCCCAGGCCCAGTGGGGTTGCAGAGGACCCCAGATAAAATGGACACACCACAGCAGATACTTGTTCATCACTGCTAATGCAAACAATGGGAGGCAGGCAAGCCCTGTCACTCACTGGAGTCTGTGACCGAGCATCTTCAGCTACAGCTACCACGGAGGAGAAAGCAGTGTTTATTGTGTATGTGCTGTTTTATATGTATTATTTTTTTCCTGGGAGACATAATAGTGGAGTCAGTGGGGGTTGAAAGATAGAAAATACAGCCTTAAGATTATGAATTTCTGTTCCTGATTCAAGGTGGGCAAGAAAAAGATTTTTTGCCTTAACAGTCTCATAGTCTCTCAGGTTTTCAAAGACCAATGAAAAATGTATGTGCCCAGGCACTTGGGATAAAAGTCAGCTTCATCAAGGAAATTTCTAAGGCAAACAACCTACTGATGAGACTGCAATGTTGTCTTTGATGTCCCATAACCAGCTTTTCCTATCCTCCAAGGCCCATCCCTGACTTGATACCTCATAGCCAATATTCACCCTAGTGGAGAAGAGGGGTCACAGCTGTTGACCTGTGGTAGAGTGAAACAGAGGGATCTTCAGGAAGCTAAAGTATCCCTCGCCTGTAGTACAGACTGTGCCCCTTTATAAGTGTCCTTGGGATCAGGGAGGATGCTGGGCTGAAGTTGAGCCTAGAGCAGCAGGCCAACTTCAAGTTTCCGGAGTGGAGTCTGAACTTTAATCTGATTTTAAATTCACCTGATAAAAAAACTCAGTGACTCCTTATGATACTGTGATTCATAATAAGAAATATATATTTGGTCTATGTCCCCTATTCCTGATACAGAGCTTCCAAACCCTTGGAATTTCCTGTAGTAAGTGAGATGAGCATGTCTTTTTATCTTAAGATGATAACTGTTGGAAAGCCCTTAGGTAGCCTAGGACTGAGGCCTTGCTCTCTGGGGAACCAACCATGAGATCAGAGGGTTAAAACTTCTAGTATCATCCACACCAACCTCCCCAAGGAAGGAGCTGAAGGTTAAATCAACCACCAATTGATGATAGAATTAATCGTGCCTATTCAATGAGGCCTCCATAAAAACCTAAAAGGACAGGATTCAGGGAGCTTCCAGGTTGGTGAACACATGGAGATTTGAGGAGAATAGTGTGCCTGGAGAGGGCATGGAAGATCTGTGGCCCTTTTTCCATAACTTTCCCTATGCATCTCTTCCATCTGGCTGTCTCTTTGGCATCCTTTTATAATAAACCAGTAAGCTAATAAGTAAAATGCTTCTCTGAGTTCTGTGAGCCACTCTAGCAAATTCATTGAACCCGAGGAAGGGATTGTGGGAACCTCTGATGTATAGCTAGTCAGTCAGAAATACAAGTATCTGGATTTGGGGTTGCAATTCTGAGTTGGAGAGAGTTATTGGAACCTCCAATTTGTAGCCCAGAGGTCAGAGCACAGGCGACAGCCTGGACTTGCAAAGAGTGCCTGAAATTGGGGTTGGGGGGGGTGAAGAAACAATTTTGTAGGGCTGAGCCTTCAACTTGTGGAATCTGATGCTGTCTCTGATAGTGTCAGAATTGAGGTGAATTCTCAGATACCCTGCTGATGCGTGAGAATTGCTGGAAGCACCCCCCCTCCCCCTCCAACCCCACCCCCTTCTCTGCCAACACACATGTTAGAATTATGCCCAGGACCCCATTAGATGGCTTAATACCTACAGGATAAAACTAAACTTAGAGCAAGGTATAAAGTTCTTTAGTGATCTAGATGATGCAGTCTAACTTGTATCACACCAACATCTAAGCTACCCTGCTGTTGCTCACACACACCATGCTATTCCATACCCTCATGCATTTGCGAACACTGTTCCCATTTGCCTGCCTAGTAAAATGCTAGTGGTCTTTAAAGACTTTGTCAGATGTTAATCTCCCTCATCTCCTCCACTCAGTGTCAGTTCCAGCCTATGCAGCAATATGTACAGACAGATATAGATACAGATACACATATACATAAATCACTATAATAATTGTAATAATTAACTTTCATGTCTGTACTGGACAACGCTCATTTCAAATTCTTAGAACATTCCCCTCCCCTCTCCTTGGAGGCATTGATGCTACTTATATGATTTCCAAAGAGACCTGCCATCTTTTTCAGGGCCCTATCGCCCAAATTTGGCCAGTCAGCTCTGGGACCTTGTGTTCAGAGTGAGTCCAAAGGCTGAGGGAAGCCATCTTCTGCTCACTGTGAGAGAAGACTGTTGAAAGATTAAAGCTGAGCTACAGAAAAGAGAGAGGGAGAGCCTTCTGGGAGTATGAGGGCTCCTGGTTCCAGTCCTCTCTAAGACCATCCTTCCACAAGCTTTGCACAGCAGCCAGGAAATAGCCTTTCTTGGCCTAAACTAGACTCACTAAAAGCCTGGCTAATATAATGACTCTCTCATCTACTAAAATCTTGGTTGCTTTTGATTACTGAAACCATCTGGTACTCCCTTTAGTAACTCAGTAATGTCCTGAAGTAACTTCAAAATCTTAAAAAGGATATAAAGCAGGAAAAAGAAACAGTTATGTTCTCTATCTCTATTGGAAATAAAGAGCAAACCATCAAAAACTTCAGAATATCTCAGATCCCACTGAGTGGGTGGATCCCCAGGTGTTAAGCACACACCATATATAAGGTTTAACGGACACTTCTTAGCTAGTGGGCAAGTTCTCAGAATGCCATGTCCCCAGGATTTTTAGGGGTAAATCTATTTGTAAGCATTGTTCACATTCTAAAGGTAAGGGAAAGAACACTTACATTTCGTAGGTAGTTCATGATTTCAGCACCACAGACCCAGGCACATGTGATTTGGGCCCACATACTGCACAGCAGGAGGCAGTGGGAAATCACTTCTGCGTTTTTTGTTCTTACTTCTTATTTTCTTTTTTAATCTTTTGTTTTACCTTGAGAACCCTATGCTGAGACAGTCCGAAATGAAATATGAGATAATGCTGAATGGTGAGCCTCCCAGTGCGGAGAGCATCAGTTACTGGGGAGGAGCAGAGGACAAGTACAAATAGCATTGCTGCTAATGGCACAATGAGACCGAATGATGTCTGTGTGCTGATGTGCACAGAGGTCAAAGGAGAGCGAGGGCTGCACAACACACACATCAGAACATGGAACATAACATGCTGAACCAAGGCAAACTGGAAGCTTTAAAGCAAGACAGGGAAGGAATGCCTAATTATTGTAGTGATTGGTGTTAGACAGCTCAAGTGGACTAGCATGGGACATTTCCAGTCGGGCAACTACAAAGTGTTCTATTCTGGAAATGACTAACTCAGAAGAGATGAAGTGACTTTAATACCGAGGCAAGATGTAGCACAGGCAGGAAGAGGCTAAAATGCAAAGTCTGACCAAATAACATAAATAAGACTTCTAGGAAAATCTATTATTATAACCATCATTCAGGTCTGTGCTCCAACCACAGAGACTCAGATGAAACTAAAAGCTTTTATGCAGGTATCCAAGAAGAAATTTATCACACACTAAAACAAAACCAGCTGATAAATGTATGGGACTAGAACACAAACGTGGCAAATAAAGCAGAATCAAATGTTGGAAAATTTGAACTAGGAGTCACAAATGAAGCAGGAGATCAACTCCTGGGTTTCTGTGAAGCCAACAACTTGTCCATCACAAACACATGCTTCAAATAACCGATGGCCAATACAGAAATCAAACAGAGTATGTAATTGGAAGCAGAAGATGGAGAGACTGTATTCTCTATATCAACACAAGATCAGAAGCAGATTGTGATACTGCCAATAAACAGTTACTAGCAAACATTAGAGTCGAGCTGAAGAAGAGCACTAAAAGGAATCTCTGTGCCAATTATAACATAACATTCCCGATGGAGGTCAAGTCCACATAAATAAGATTTTCAAAACCTTAATGGACCAAGAACCAGAAGAACCATGGACTGAAACTACAAATATTAACAAGGAAGAATATGAAAAGACAATGCCAGAAATAAAAAGAAAAAATCAATATGAATGACAAAGGAAATATTAAAAATTGTTAGAGACAAGAGAGGAGGCAAAAGTAAAAGGTGACAAAAGCAGGTTTAGAATCCTGAATGTGGTTTCTCAATGACTGTCACATAGAGATAAAAAGAATTATTGCAATAGGCAATATAGGTGATGGAAGAGAACAACAGAAAAAGGAAAACCAGAGACATATCTCTACCAAAAGATTCAAGAAATAAAAGGCCAATTCAAACCTAGACTAGGAATGCTAAACAACCAACAAGGAATAATATTTTCTGGCCAGGAGAAAGTAAAGGGAAGACAGAAAGAGTCTACTAAAAAAAATTGCAGAAAAGAAAAAAAGATGACAGCTACCTCTGTTCCATGGGGAATAACCTGTAATTCTAGAAAGCAAAGTAAAAGCTGCCTTGAAAGTATTGGGAAGAAATAAATTTCCAGGGTGTGGGGAGATGGGGGAGAGAGGAAACCGAGTTATTTCAAGCCACAGAAACTGAATCTGTCAAAATCCTAACAAGAATATGTCAACAAATATAAAATCAAAACAATGTCCTAGAGACTGAAACATTCAATATACACCTCAATCTTCAATAAAGGAGATGCCAAGGGTGCAGTAACTATAGGGCCATTGCTCTCATTTCTCATTCAAGTAAAGTGATGCTCAAGGAAATGCAACAAAGGCTTCTGAGCAAGAAATACCAGATATTCAAACTGGTTTCAGAAAAGAAAGAGGCACTCAAGATCTAATTGTGAGCATTGGTTGGAAACTGGAGTGCTCCAAAGAATTTCAGAAGGTTAGTCTATGTTTTATAGACTACAGTAAAGTCCTTTACTGTGTCAATCACACACACACAAAAAAAAAAAAAAACTCGAAAGAGAAACACTTGATTGTCCTGATGCATAACCTGTATTGTGGACAGGAAGCATTGTAGGGACAGAAGATGAAGAGAAAGAATGGTTTTCTATAAGAAAAGGTGTCAGACAAGGGTACATTTTATCTTCCTTAGTTTAATCTGTACACAGAATATATCATATAAAGAAACAAGGCTAGACTTAGAGGAAGGAGGAATGAAAATTGATGGAAGAAATATCAATAATTTAAGATATGAACATGACACCATCTAACTGACAGAAAGTAGCACTGACTTGAAATGATTTTTGATAAAAGTGAAAGACAGTGCCAAAGCAGAACAGCATTTGAATATCAAGAAGACAAAAAATCATGATTACAGAAGAAATACACAACCTAGACAATGAAGATACTAAAATTAAGGATCTTGCTTACCTTGGTTAAGTGAAATTCAAATGGAAACAACAGCCAACAAATCAAGAAAAGGCTGAGACTCAGAGAAGCAGCCATGGAAGAATTAGAAAAGATCACCAAGAGCAAAGGTGTGTCATTGGAAACCAAGGCTAAGATTGTTCGCACCCTCATATTCCCAATATGCATGGTTGCCAAAGTTGGATGGTGAAGAAGGCGGATAGGGAAAAAATATTTATTTAAAATACAATACTGGAGGAGAGTTCTATCAATGCTCTGGACTGCCATGAAGATGAATGAGTGGGTCCTAGAGCAAGTTAACCCTGAAACATCGCTGGAAAGAAAAAAAATGACAGAATGAAAGCTTGGGGAACATCATAAGAAGGCAGGGTTCTTTGGAAAAGGTAATAATGCTGGGAAAAATAGAAGTCAGCAGGAAAAGAGTTAGTCCAAATAAGAGATAGACTCTGCAATAGAAACCATAAGTATGAATCTATAGGAGCTGAGCAGAGGTGTTAAGGACAGGACATTGTGAACATGACTCATTCATAGGGTCACCTGGAATTGAAGTCAATTCAATGGGACATAATACACAAATTCCATTCAAATTTCAAAAAACAGGAAATTCCTAAATCCAATGTGATGGAGATGTTATAACTGGTGAATTTTTAAATGGTCAAGGTCAATTTACTTGTACAGGATAAATCTTAGAGAAGCTATTGTACCCTGGTGAGTTCTGGACCTCAGTTTTCCTGCTTTTATTTTATTAAGTTACTAGAGGCCTGGTGCATGAAATTCATGCATGGGAGGGAGGGGATCCCTCAGTTCAGCCTGTACCCTCTCATAATCTAGGACCCCTCAGGGGTTGTCTGACTGCCAGTGTAGGCCCAATCCTGCAGGATCCTGCTGCAGGATCAAGCATACACTGGCAGGTAGACATCCCTCTCAAAATCTGGAACCACTGCTTCCTAACTGCTCACCTTCCTGCCTGATTGCCCCTAAGCCCTCTGCCTGCCTGTCTGATTGCCCCTAATCACTCTGCCTGCCTGCCTGCCTGAACACCCCTAACTGCCTTTGCCTCAGCTCCCACCACTGTGGTTTCGTCTGGAAGGACATTTGAAATGATGTCTGGAAGGTGGTTTAGCTGTCTGGTCTAATTAGCATATTATGCTTTTATTATTATAGATTAGAGAGATCAAGTTCTAGACCATACTTCCTCAAATCAATTGCATATAAAAACCAATAGAGAGTTTTAAAAATACATATATATAGGTTCCACCTAAGACCTATTGAATCAGAATCCCTGGGGTTGGTGCCAGGAATTTGGATGTTTTAAGACTCCCGAGTTGATTCTTTTGACCAGGCAGGTATGAGCATCACTAGTCCAAAGAACTGATTCACACACTCAAATGCACAATACCCTGATTTGCAAATTGTTATACCCAATCATTTTTCCCTTGTTATGAGTAGGACTTTCTAATGGTCTAAATTTGCATGGCCTCCATCCACCCTTCTTAACAACCAGCTTTTAGAGAAGCCAAATTATTAAATATGGTTGTGGAAGAAATAAAGAAAGAGCAAATAAAAGTGTGGTCTATGTAGTAATAACTAAGTTTATGCAACTCTGCCAAGAAGGAATTCATCATTTACAGAAGAAACAGAGAAGTAACATATCTAGACAAACAACAGTAATGCATTACTATGCAGCTTGATAAATACAGTGGAAATAGCTGTTCATACTGCTTGTGGAGGTCAGGAAAGGCAAAAGTAGGTAGATAACTCAATATCATGGCTCTGAAGAATGTGTTGTTCACCAGGTGAAGGAAAAAATAGATCTATGTAGACAGAGGCTACACCAGTTTCTCTATAGGGACTGGTAAGGGCAAATGACTTCACTCTTTTGGATCTCACTATTATCATCCAAAGGGTTAGGTAATTCCAACAATGGGATTCATTTATCTAAGCTTGGGAATATACACTGTAGCATTTCTTTTTCAGAAATGAAGACAGATATAAAAATTGCCAAAGCCCACAGGCCAGATATGTATTGCATGCTCCTCAATAATTATCTTCCTTCTGTTTTCTATTTACACTTATTAATATCTTTCTTAATGTCAGCATATGCTCATAATAAATTCAATTTCATAAGCTTGCAGAACACTTGTCAACAGTGAAATCTGATGTCAACTAGTTCCATTTTTGGAAAGTGCTTTTATTCTCATTAGATGCCTATATCCACACTTGATAGAATGAGTTACATCTCATGGGCTGCAAGAAATATCCCATATTTCCAAGCATTATGTAGGTATTTATAGTGGTGGCTCTCATTTTTAAAAGAAAAAATTTTATCTCCAGGGTTTTATTTTGTGCTTGCTTTTTGTTTTATGTACACAGAAGGTAAATACTGAACTATCTAGTCAGATCCTCCACCAGACTACATTAAAGTTAAATTAGAAGTCAGTAACAGAATATTTTTTTTCTTTAATCAGTTAAAATATCTTTATTTTCTAATGTTGAGTTATCCTAGCATTCCTAGGTAAAAATTATTTGGTCAGATTACATTATTATTTTATTTATTTTTCCTATTCTTTTACTGGTCTACTCTTATATTTGGTATCAGTGTACTCTTAGCTGAATAAAATATATTGGATAGTTTATCATCTTTTTCTATGTTCTGAAATATATGATATCAGATAGGAATAACTGTTTCCCTAAAAGTTTGGTAGAACATTCCTATAAAATAATCCAGACATGGGGAGGTTTTATTTAGGAGCGTGGTAGTTAGGTCTTTGACTTCTATTTAAGTTTTCTTACTTTTCAGGCAATTTTGATATTTTCTATTTTTCTATAAATTTTTAATTTTAGTCTAATTTTTAGAAGAATCAGCATAAGGTTTTACATAAAAATCTCATTACATTAATGTCCTCAATATCTACACAACAATATATTTATAGGGTCATTTTTCTAAGCAGTTTTGCACATATCCTTTGTGTAACTTATTTGTGCCTTTTCATGTTTTTCATCTACAGACTTTTCAAAATATTGTCTATTTACTAGTGTCTTTAAAGAAATAAATATATTTATTAAATGTAATTTTATGTTAGGAACTTCTGCATTACCTATATTGTTTCTCTTTTATTATTTTCACTTTTTTATTTAAATATATATTTCCCCATATTTTATTTATTTTTTAATATATTTTATTGATTTTTTTAGAGAGAGAAAAGGAAAGGGATAGAGAGCTAGAAACATCAATGAGAGATAAACATCAATCAGCTGCCTCCTGCACACCTCCTACTGGGGATGTGCCCGCAACCAAGGTACATGCCCTTGACCACAATCGAACCTGGGACCTTTCCGTCCGCAGGCCAACACTCTATTCACTGAGCCAAACCGGTCAGGGCTATTTTCCTCATATTTTAAAAAGGAATTTATCTAAGATTGCAAACATTTCCTCTGACTACTACTCCAACTACAACAATAAAGTTGTTCTTATAGTCTTT
Organism: Lasiurus cinereus; assembly: GCA_011751065.1. Lineage (NCBI taxonomy): Eukaryota > Metazoa > Chordata > Mammalia > Chiroptera > Vespertilionidae > Lasiurus > Lasiurus cinereus. The sequence goes on from JAAGEH010000125.1 coordinate 16,997,838, forward strand.
CATTTCTATTCATTTCTAAATATTTTTCAACTTCCATTTAAATTTTCTTTTTAACCTGCATCATTCAGGGTGTTTTCCCCTTATCCATGTGTATTTTATAGTTTTATAATATGAAATCATTCAGCATATTTTGCTTGATATGAACACTTTAGAATTCATCAAGATTTCTTGTCATGACGATGACATTTTTGTTGTTTCCCCAACACCTGTTCCTCCCTGTGTAAAGTCATAAGATTTGGCTGAAACTGACCTCACCTCTAAGTCCAGGAATAAGCCTTGGTTGGTTTAAGACAATCAGGATAATCTCTCCTTTGTCACCATATTGATTCAGGTAATCCTAGGTTAATCCTAAATCAGCGTCTGATATTCCTCTGAACACCTGAATCAGTTCACAAGTGGTCCAGGCAGTTTGCCGCTCTATGGTTTTTTCTGGAAATTTGGGGGTACAAATATTCTCTTGCTCTAGGTGCCATGGTGTGTAGGTATGAGGCCTGAAATTCTTACTGCCATTTTGCTTTTAAGACAAAAAAGGGATTGCTGGGAATCAGAGTCTAAGCAAAGCCTACATGGCTCCGTATTTCTCTAATAACTTTATCACCTTAGGTGGAAATTCTTCCTTTTGTTGAGTTGGATTTTTCCTTAGATTAGATTAGATTTATTTAAATGTTTGGTTACTTCTGATTGCAATGGTCATCTCTGAGGTTGAGATTTCCTGCTGTGTGGTCCACTTAGAGAGGAAGAAAAAGCAGGATCTGATGCCGTTGTTGGTCCACCACACTGCTTTCCCTGAACATTGGCGAGGAATGTGCCATGCTTCAGAGGCTGGTCTTCTGTAGGCTTTTGTAAAGTAATCACCCATCACTCGGCACCCTGTTTCTAAAATATAAGCTTCCATACTCACTGCTTCTGCCTGGCCCAAGACAGAGGAGAATAACAGGTGTGTTTCTCCCTAAGTGTATGCCTAAATCACCTAACTAATCACCCTGTCATTTATTCCTGAACCTTCTACTTATAGCTTATACTCTCTCTCTCTCTCTTTTTCTCTCTCTCTCTCAGCATGAATCATTCTTGCTCTTTCATTCACAAAATATAATATTTTCCCACAAATGAACTGGGCTGTGGTTTTTCTCTTTAACTTAAGAATATATAATTTCTATCTTCAGAAATATTTTCACAGCCTCTGATCCTTCAATAGTTTCTATTTGAAAATGTATGTATTTATCTATTGGTTTTTTTATATTCTATCATATTACGGGCTTTTATGTAAAAGATACTGCAACAGGAAGTCATTCCACCATCTTGAAATGGATCCCATTATGTGAATCCTAACTGATACTTCTACCTTTGAAAATATGCTGAGTTGTGTGTTTTTTTTTTAATTGCCACCTCACAAATAAACAATGGTCTAGGGGGCAAGAATCTAAAGAATCTAATACAGGTCTAAAGGAAATTAAGCATAGGGCTTAAAAGAAATGCCAAATGTTCTGGGTTCTTTTCTGCTCATTTTACTTGGTTCTCATGGTAAACTTATTCTGTGTCTGATTTATTGAGTAACTCAAATCTGTGTTTACATATCTGAATTGTTAATTATTCATTACTGAACCACCAAACATCTGGCAAACATAATCTTGATAATTCTGTAAACATGTCTCTGAAGAATAATAAGTTTTAAGTCCTCAATGTTAATTCTACATTAACTTTCTATTACCAAGTCATACATTGGCAGGATATCCTGAGTCAATGCTCACTGTAGTTATTCCAGCTGCATACACTTGATATTTATGCCCTGAACTGCATTTGTCCCCTAAAAGACAAATACTGGAACTGATTGAGGTGAGAAAAAATTAGAAGGGGACATGTGTATAAGTGAATGAATCTTGGTGTTCTGGCAATCACATAAGTCTGCAAGATGTTTTCAGTCCAATGATTTGGACTATTTTGTTGTTGCTATTGTGATTAGAAAGATTTTACCAGAAGAATTCCAAATGCTTCCAAAATTTTTGTGTAAAAAATATAACACAAATAAAATTTACACTCATACCATCTGAAATTCCTAAGACCATAACCTATATCCCTATACAAGAAACTTGGGAGAATTTACAAATAGGAAGAAAATATATTTTCTTCAAGGTCAAGATCCAGATTTTACATTTCCAAATGGGTTAAGTCCTCTTGATTTAATTTAACTTTCAATAACCCAGGAAGACTCTTCTGAAATATAGTTTCATACTACTGATCAGAGAGCCAAACTCTGCTGGGCAGGTACATCTTGGCCACCATAGAATAAGATGGTTTGTTTAAAATCAACAAAAAAAGTGCTGGCAAGAATGCACTGCTGATGGGGGGATGCAGACTGGTACAGCCAGTGTGGAGAACAGTATGGAGTTTGCAAATAATGAAACTAATTGAGGTGAGAAACAATTATAAGGGGAACTCCCATTTGACCCAGTGATCCCACTTCTAGGAATATATCCCAAGAAACTAGAAACACCAATCAGAAAGGATATATGCATCCCTATGTTCATAGCAGCACAATTCACCATAGCTAAGATTTGGAAACAGCCTAAGGGCCCATCAGCAAATGAGTAGATTAAAAAACTGTGGTACATCTACACAATGGAATACTACACTGTAGTAAAAAAAAGAAGGAATTCTTACCGTTAGCAGCAGCCTGGATGGACTTGAAGAGCATTATGCTAAGTGAAATAAGCCAGTCAGAGAAAGATAAATATCACATGATCTCACTCATTTAGGGAATATAATGAAAAACATAAACTGATAAATGAATACAGATCCATAGACAGAGAAGCATCTGTCAAACCTCAGAGGGAAGGTAGGGGAGTATGGGGGTAAAGGGGAGAAATCAATCAAAGGATTTCTATGCATGTATATAAGCCTAACCAATGGATACAGACAATAGCGGGAGGGTGAAGGCATGAGGGAGGATGGGGGGCTATAAGTGGGATAAAGACACACATGTAATACCTTAATCAAAAAAGAAATTTAAAAAAAAGAATAAGAAGGTTTACTTAAAGCCCAGCCAGTGTGGCTAAGTGATTGAGCATCAACCTATGAACCAAGAGGCCACAGTTCAATTTCCAGCCAGGACATATGCCCAAGTTGTGGGCTCGATCCCCAGTGGGGGTGTGCAAGAGGCAGCCAATCAATGATTCTCTCTCATCATTGATGTTTTTCTCTCTCTCTCTCCTTCTCCCTTTCTCTTTCTGATTGATATATGTAATTTTTAAATAGAGCAGAAGGGTAGAGGGTTCCAGGAAAAATGTAAAGAGATAAAACTGTTAGAACAACTAATGTGTTGAGTAGATTGAGACAAAAGTTACACTTCTCACAGCATTTGGCAAAGAGATAGCGATGCACATATAAAGCACTATCAAAAATTAAAAATGACTTACTTTGAAAAAAAACAATAAGTCACATGAAATGTACAAGACATGGCTCTGCTAGGAGAAATGTTTACATAACCATAGTAATATAAACATTGAACAACCACCTCATTTAAATGGATATAATTATTTGAAGGGCGAGGGAAAGGGAAAAGGATATGTGATTAAGAAAGCCTGTTCTAGCCCAGCTGGTGTAGCTCAGTAGTTGAGCAATGCCTTATGAATCAGGAGGTCTCGGTTCAATTCCCAGTCTAGGCACACGCCCGGGTTGGGGACTCTGTTTCCAATGTGGGGTGTGTAGGAGGCAGCCAACCAATGATTCTCTCTCATCATTGATATTTCTATCTATCTATCTTTCTCTCCCCCTTCCCCTTTGAAATCAACAAACATATACTTTAAAAAATAAAGCCTGTCCTAGAAATTCAATCGAGAATATCTAAAACTGAAAAAAACTTGTGTAAGAATTACACAAAAAAGAAAGAGTTGAATGTGATTATGTTTGCAGAGTCTGAATTAAGGAGTTAAAGGACAAGAACATTATGTTCTTTGTAGTTACCTTAGTAAGAACCGATTTACTTTTTAGTCTAGATTAGGAGTGGTAGGATATTGACAGATGGCAATTTAAAATAGAATTATCGCCGAAACCAGTTTGGCTCAGTGGATAGAGCATCGGCCTGCGGACTGAAAGGTCCCAGGTTCAATTCTGGTCAAGGGCACGTACATTGGTTGCGGGCACATCCCCAGTAGGGGGCGTACAGGAGGCGGCTGATCGATGTCTCTTATCAATGTTTCTAACTTTCTATCCCTCTCCTTTGCTCTCTGTGAAAAAATCAATAAAATATATTTTAAAAAAATAAATAAAATCATCTCATTTGTACATCACACATAGACACAGACAACATTGTGCTGATAGCCAGAGAAAAAGGAGGAGTGGCTAGGTGAAAGTGGGAAAAGGGGGAGAAAATGAGGGTGGAAGACATTGCTTGGGGAGCTGGGCACACAATGCAGTGAGCAGATGATGTTTTATTGAGTTGTACATGTGAAACTTGGGTTTTTTTTTAATATATTTTGTTGATTTTTTTACAGAGAGGGAGAGGGATAGAGAGTTAGAAACATGAATGAGAGAGAAACATCGATCAGCTGCCTCCTGCACAATCCCTACTGGGGATGTCCCCACAACCAAGATACATGCCCTTGACCGGAATCGAACCTGGGACCCTTCAGTCCACAGGCCAACGCTCTATCCACTGAGCCAAATCAGTTTCAGCAATGTGAAACTTGTTTAGTTTTACAAACTAATGTCACCCCAATAAATTCAATTTTTTAAAATTAATAAACAATTTTTTAATCAATGAAAATAAAATAGAATTATCTACATTTCACTGCATTTAACAACTATTCTTTATCAATTATGGGTTGGGATGTTTTTCTCTTCCAGTTCTTTTTTCTTCTGCTTTTCTTTTGTTACAAAAAAAACAACAACAAAAAACCCCCAAGGTTGGTTTATCTCAATGCTGCTCATTTTAACTGGAAGTCTCCTACCATCTCCTTTTACATAAATTATCTTAGAAATTACTAGAGGCTCCGTGCATGAAAATTCATGCACTGGAGTGGGGGGTCTCTAAGCCTGGCCTGCACCCTCTCATAGTCCTGGAGTCCTCAGGGGAAGGCGACGTCGTCCCCATCACACCTCTACTGCTGCCACTGCTGGCAGTGTAAGCTTAGGCCAGCCCTGGTTACCTGAGCCTCAGGCAGCCCTGGGCGGATGGGCAGCCACCATCCAAGGCTTGCCTGCACCTTGGGCCAACCTTGGGCGGCTGGGGGGCTGAGAACGGGTCCAGCCACATCATGAACCTGCCATCCTCCTCCCCTGGTGGGGCTGAAAGGACTTGGACTCTGGCGGGGCTGAGGGGACTGGGCACCACCATCTTTGTGATGGTATGCCAGTCAATTTGCATACTCCCTTTTTATTGGATAGGATGATTAATTTGCAATGAAGCATTCCTGTCGGTCTTGCTACTTTGGCTTTATTCTGTGTATATCAATGGTGGAAAAATTCTTAAAATCCAACCACTCTTTTGTTATCCTGAATCCAACTTGAATTCCAAAACCAAATTGTGACTCACATAACTCATGCAGTCCCATCAAGCCTTAATTTATAGCAAATGGTTTCTAATTTGTGTGTGTGTGTGGTTTTCCTTAGAAAAGTACATTCTCACATTATTTGGAGCAGAAATGAGGAGAGGCTGAGAAGACAGTACGCTTTGCTCCTTTCCTCCAACTTGTTTAATATGTAGTTACAGTTACAGAGATGCTTATATGTTATTAAAATACACAGACAACATTTCAAAATAAAAGCTACCCTCTTATAAGTATCAGCTGGAGAGTAAAAGTCTTTCTAACAGGAAATCCAGACTGAGAAGGGCCTACCAAAGTAGCACGCAGGGAGACTCTCATTTTAAGTTCTTGGGGATCAAAGGAGAGGTTTCCTAATGTTAGATTATGGATGCCACCCACTGTGAGGAAGTCCCCATTGAGGAAGTCCCCAGAACTCTGTGGCAAGTGTGCCAATATCACAAACAAGAAGAGGTCCCTCATTTTCTGGTGGGTTAGTGGGACAGATGTGACCAAGGAATTGTTGGGATGATGGTTTGAGACCCCAAGAAAGAACCAGTCTGGAAAAATGCAAATAATCCACAAGAAGAAACTAATATAAAGTTAGAAATATGGAGCTTAGTCATGTTGGAATCTCTGGTCCCAGAAACACAACTGTATTCATTCCTTCAAAGAGATATATGAACACATTAATTCGTGCTCTACCAATTGTTTTGAGTCTTCCTTCTGACAACTATATCCAAGAGTTGTGATGTGGGACCTGTCCACACTTGAACTAGAGATTTAAAGGAGGAGCTTTGAATGCCTATGTATCATTTAGGGTTTTGTTTGGTGGCTGTTTCTGGAAATCCTGATAAACAATAGCTCAAACAAACAAGAAATTTGTCTCACATGACAAGAAGTCCAGGTAAGCAGTCTAGGGCAAGTAGGTCTAAGGTCTTACCATCAAGAATCTGACTTTTTCCATTTTTCCAACTTTTTCCATTCTTAGCAAAGGCTTCAGCATCATGTGCACATTCTAGGCAAAAAGAATAAGGAAGCTGAAAGGCAGCACCAACAGGCTCCCACGTCATAACTGAGTTGCATGGTCTTCCCGGCTACCTAGGCGTGTGGTAAATTGAGCTGTCAGGTTATCAGACTGCATAGTAGAGTAGGGCTGACAAGGTTAAAACCTAAAGGACTTGTATGCATGTATATAAGCATAACCAATGGATATAAGACACTGGAGAAGGGGCAAGTGAGGGCATGTACTGGGGAGTAGAGAAGGTCGGGGGGAGGTCAATAGAGGGGTGGGGAGGAGACATATGTACTACTATTTGTAATACTTTAAACAATAAAAAAAAAGAAAAAGAAAATAATATTTTTTTTAAAAAGAGACAATGTGGTAGTGGCAGTGAGGAAAAAAAGCAGTAATAAAGGAAGTCAAAACTCAAGGGACAGAGTTTATCCGTTTGTCAGTTGTCCTCTCGGGCGGGAGATTCTCTGCCCATTTTGAAGAGTCCTAGGAAGGTACAGATTGAGAAGGAGCTCTTGCTGTTAAGGAAAATATGATGGTTGTAAATATCATTCAGGGCACAGAAGTGAAAATGCTGGTTCAGCTGGGCCTATTCAGCTGTGAGCTGCCTTACCCAAGAACAAGCCTTCTCAGGGCAGCCCACTTCCAACAGCCAGGAGGCAGGGGATACGGACCCAGCCATGGCCCACCCAGGCAACAAGCCCTTTTAGTTCTAAAGCTCCCTGTGGGATTGGCCAAAGCTGTCTTCAGGATTGTCCTGCAACACAATTCAACTTTCCTTTCAGTCCACTCCTGCTTTCTCACAGACCTAAGGACAGACCAGCACCACCAACCCAGGATAGAGAGGGATTAGCAGAGGGAGGGAAGCATCTGAGGCAAACAGTAAGGTCAAGCTTGTTTACAGTCAGATGGGAAATTCCTTTCTTCTGTCTCAGCCCATCCTCCTCCTCGTCTGGTGACAGCTCATGTTTTGGAACCAATGGAGTAGAGCAAGAGGAGCCCTAGAGTTGGGATCAAAGGGAGTTCAAGTCCAGTTTCTCTAATGCTCTGGGTCAAACCACTTCACTTCTCTGAGAATTGGAAGAGCAATGGGAAAAACTGGGAAGAACAATGCCAGCATCCAAGATTGAGGGAGAGTAGGCAAATATATAACATAACGTGGGACTGTGCTTTAGAAACTGCATTACAGGAGTGCGGGTAAATGCTATCTAAAAACAGATAATGGTTTCTGCCCCTTGCTTAGATTGTCTGTGTTCCTGAGGATTTTTTAAGTAAACTTTCTGCCTGGGTCAGAGTTGAAAGGTTATACTGCCACCTTGTCTTTGCCTTTGTGTCCCCAACTCCTGGGCAAGGGGAGGACAGGATGGGGTGGGAAAAAGAAATGGAAAATAGATCACAGCTCAAATCATACACCATCCTCAAGATAGATGAGCTTAGCCTCTATATGCCGAAGTAGCTGAGGTTATTCCTAAAAACAGTATGCATACACACACCCACATGATAAACAGCTCCGCTAATGGTGGAACATCTGCCATTTCATTCTGAGCATGAAAATACTTCAGCCAAAATTTGCTGCAATGTAATGTGTTAAGGAAGAAAATAAGATAATATTCCAAACATTAGAAAAAATCCTGGATTATACCACAATAATTACCTTTGGGAGAAGAGATTATAAGTGAGCTTTATTTCTTCCATGTGCATTTCTGCAAATTAATTTAAATTACAAACTTGCTACCATGAATACATAGTTATCCTTTTTTGATCAGTTAAAATTGTCATAAGATTAAAATGAAAAATTTAATATTTCTTTGATTTTCTATAAATCTGCTTTCTCATCCCATCCGCAGTATCTCTGGGATTGAGAGGAGGAATAAAAAGAATCCTAGAAATAACTTTCATTATTCAACAGAAATTTTCCAGAAAGCAAACTCCACTCTGGGTCCCTGGGGTTAACCACCAGCTGCTTGAAATCTGTTAGAGACTGAATGTTTGTGTGTCCCCAAACTCATAAGTGGAAACCCTAACCCCCAATGTAAATTAATTTGGAGATACGACCTTTAGGAAGTAATTAAGGTTAAATGAGGTCATAAGGATAGGGCCCTAATCCTATAGGATTAGTCTCTTTGTAAAAAAAGACACCAGAGAACCTTCTCTGCACTCACTCTCTATCTCCCTTCCTCCCTTCTCTCTCTGTCTCATTCTCACTCTCCCTTCCTTTCTTTTTTTTCTCTCTCCACAGAGGAAAGACATAACAAGAAGAAAGCTGTTTGTAAACCAGGAAGAGAGTTCTTACCCGAAAGCAAGTCAGCTGACACCTTGATTTTGATTTCTCAGTCTCCATAACTGTGAGAAATAAATACCTTTAAGCCCCCCAGTTGGTGTTTTTTGGTATGGCAGCCCGAGCAGACTAATATGTGATCCTTCAGAGGACTCATGCCAGGCACCTCAGTACCCAGCAGCTCTAGAATTCCATGCAATGCCTAGTTCTGCCCTCAAGCTGGGCCCAAGTTCAGAGGCCTGGAGAATTAAGCTATGAGCCATATTGAAAAATGTTTCATTCAGGGTAAACCTAGACCCTTCATATTTTCACTGACAATGTCAGTCTTAATTGTTGAGTCACCAAGTTTGAAAGGGCAAGAGTCACAGTAATTAACATCAAAGGATCAGTCTCATGGCAAAGTCACTTCTGTTTCCTCTCTAACAAGTGCTATGTCACAAAGAATAGCACATACACCAATGAAACAGAACAGAGAACCCAGAAATTGACCCCAGCCATTATGCTCAATTAATATTTGACAAAGGAGGCAAGAGCATACAATAGAATCAAGACAGTTTCTTCAATAAATGGTGTTGGGAAAATTGGACAAATACATGCAAAAAGAAAATGAAACTAGACCACCAACTTATACCATACTCAAAATGGATAAAGGACTTAAATGTAAGACAGGAAACCATAAAAATCTTAGAAAAATCCATAGGCAGCAAAATACCAGACATATGCCATAGCAATATCTTTACCATTACAGCTCCTAGGGTAATGGAAACTGAGGAGAAAATAAACAAATGGGACTACATCAAAATAAAAAACTTCTGCACAGCAAAAGAAACCATCAACAAAACAATAAAAAATCCCACCGCATGAGAGACATATCTGCCAATGTAATATCCTATAAGGGCCAAACCTCCAAAACTTATATGGAACTCATACATCTTAACAAAAGAAAGATAAACAATCCAATCAAGAAATGGGCAATGGACTTAAATAGACACTTTTTGAAAGAGGACACACAGAAGGCCAAGAGACATATGACAACATGCTCAAACTCACCATTCATCCAAGAGATGCAAATCAAAATGATAACAAAATACCATCTCACACCTGTCAGAATAACTATCATCAACAAATCAACAAATGTGCACTGCTGATGGGAACGCAGACTGGTGCAGCCACTGTGGAACTCCCATTTGACCCAGTGATCCCACTTTTAGGAATCTATTCCAAGATATCAGAAAGATCAATCAGAAAGGGTATCTGCACCCCTATGTTCATAGCAGCACAATTTATAACAGCTAAGATTTGGAAATGGCCTAAGTGTCCATCAGCAGATGAGTGGATTAAAAAACAGTGGTATATCTACATAATGGAATACTACAGTGCTGTAAAAAAGGAATTTTTACCATTTGCAACAACCTGGATGGACCTGGAGAGCATTATGCTAAGTGAAATAAGCCAGTTGGAGGGAGATAAATATCACATGATCTCACTCATTTGTGGAATATAATGAACAACATAAACTGATGAATAAAAACAGATCCAAAGACAGAGAAGCATCAAATAGACTGTCAAACTTCAGAGGGAAGGCGGGGGGCCGGGGTGGGGAAGCAGAAGTATGCATGCATATAAGGATAACCAATGGACACAGATACTAGGGGAGTGATGGCATGTGCTGGGTTGAGGGGGGTGCGAGTGTGTGGCTGGGAAGAGATCAATGGCGGGGGGGAGAAGACATATGTCATACCATATGTAATACTTTAAACAATAAAGAATTTTAAAAATAAATTTTAAAAAATAAAATGTACTACAAAGCAAAAAAAAAAAGAATAGCACAGATTGCAGTGAGCAGGCAGCACACGTGACGTCACACCAAATGATTTCATGGAGATTGCCTTTATTTTCACACTCGGTAGTCAGGATGAAATTCCACATTACATGTGTCTTTCTCCAAACCTCTGCTTTGACGATTACTTCCAGGTTTCCAAGTGGTAAAAAATAAATCAAGTTTCAACTCACTTCCAAATTAGCTTTTACTCACTGCCTACATCGATTTATCTTCTGCTGCATAGCCAAAAAAAATGAATGTTAGGTCAAGTTCAAATTTCTTTACCATTCAGTTCTATATCATTTAAATAACTTTCAGGAAAGTTTCAGTTACTTTTTTTAACGACTAGAATGCAGCCTTTCCCCAATCACAAATCATTTTTCCTAAGTCCTCTGCTGGCAGCAAAAAGTTCAGTGGGTTAGGATTCGACTTCTGCAAATGCAGAGCGGGCTTCATCACGGAGGAGCTGCGGCACTGTCTCAGGAAGGCAATCTCGATTTCATCCGCAATTAAAACAGAGACAACAGTAACGAGGCTCTGCCTGACTCTACAGGGGTGTTGGGACACACCAAACCTCACATTCTTCCTTGGTTTCGAACCGGTTGCCATTGCCCCCACAGCTGCCATACCAGAACTGTTGGCAAGCCCGCTTGTCCTTGTTATAGTACCATTTCAGGATGTAATCCTGGCAGTCGCCTTCCATTGGATCCATCAAGCAGGGACCTGCCACAAAACAAAGGGGATGGGTTGAATTTCCTGGATGAGCATGACAGGACGGGAGCGATGGTTGGGTGTCACAGGCCTGAAAATGAAGCCTAGCCTCACTGTCTCCTGGCTATGCAATCTTGAGCAAGAAACAATCTTTCTGAGCCCCAATCTCCTAGACCAGTGGTCAGCAAACTCATTAGTCAATAGAGTGGCAAACTGTGGCTCACGAGCCACATGTGGCCTGAGAGCAGCGGTTTGCCGACCACTGTTCTAGACCATAAAACAATATTTAAAAAAAATCTTCTTAAGTTGTTGTGTCACATAACATATGTAAAAGGTGTAATACAATTTCAGATATTATTTTGCACAGTACCTAACACATGGCAGATACATGAGATAATCCATAAATGAGTGGATGAATGAATAAATAAATTTTTCTGATACCGAGAATTCTTTACTTGTTTATTATACTTATTTCCCTCTTTATTCAAACCACCTCAGTCGCTTCCTAATCTCAAAGCCTTCTAATAGCCTAAGCAAATTCAGTTTGTGTATTATTTATTGTATCTTAACACTTACCCAAGAAGTTAAGATTAAAAGGAGAACATGATGTTCCTGGAAAATGAAGAAACCATCGGGAATCAACAAGTGACAACAGAGCAAAATCTGGGATACGGTGGATTCTAAATCAGACATGAATTTTTCCAGGTATTTTCATTGCAGGCCAGCCCCACAGCACAGAAAAGTGGTACCCTCCCGTTTCCCCTGGGCCTTCCAATCACTCCCCAATAAGGAAGGTATGTTGCTTCAGAAAAGCAAGCATTAAAATTTGTGGTCTGTTCCTGGGAAGCTGCTGACGCGCCCCCATTAGTGTCATCAGCACAGACTAGTTCTCTTGAAGGAGTGACTACATGCGCTGTCCCCGAGGGGATGGGATGCATTCTTACTGGGATAACGAATGGTCTACACCTTGAACAGACACACTGGAATTGGCCTGCTGCGTGACTCTGACTTGGGGGCGGAGGGGAAACAGGCAGTGAGGGCCCAGGAGAAGGAGCCAGAGCAAATGCTCCTCCAAAAATATTATCGGACTCAACAGAAAAACACTCCAGTGTTTCACTTTAGACTGTACTCTCTGGGTCCAACAAATAGATTTCGGGCTCAGCAAACAGCTGACGCCAACTTCTACCATTACAAACTGTTTCCAAACTGACAGGCCAAGGACTTGTTTCAATGGATCCTTACTTTGCCCTGGATGGGTGGCTCGGTTGGTTAGAGAGTTAAGCCATACGCCAGAAGGTCTCAGGTTTGATTCCTGGTCAGGGCACACAACTAGGTTGTAGGTTTGATCCCCGTTAGAATGCACATGGGAGGTAATTAATCACTGTCTCTCTCTTATCTCTCTTTCTCTCTCTCTCCCTCCCTCCCTCCCTCTTCCTTTCTCTCTCTCTAAAATCAATAAAAGGCATATTCACAGTTGAGTATTTATAAATAAACAAACAAATCAATCTATCTACTTATTACTTTTCCTAGTGACACGTTGTGGCTTTTGGCTTTAGAGGCCCCACCCTTGCATTTAACCTGGGAGACATGGGGTTGCTTCTCCTAGATTATTTTTCTAGAGCAGCACTACCCCACAGACCCTTCTGCAATGAGGAACATATTCTGTGTCTGCACTAATACAGTAGTCACTGCTTATGTGGCTATTGGGTATTTGAGATATGGCTATTGCATCCAAGGAACTGAATTTTCAGTTTTATTTAATTTCAAATGACTTTCTATTTAAATAGCCCATGTGGCTAGTCATTGGTCAGCACAGCTATAGGAAAGTCAACCCTCGACGCTTTAAACTACTCATCTCCAAGGTATTCTGTGAACTTAAGGAGCCTCAGAGTCTTAAGTTTTCTTTTATCAGTATGATATGGCATTTGGGGGGCAAACAAGTTTTCACCTGAGCAATTATTGCGATGCCCTAATTTTACACTTGCATTGTTTTTACCAAGAGTGTTAGCTTTTGCCTTTCTTAGAAGAATTCTGCAGCAGCAATCAGTTTTACTCCAACAAGTCCACGAATCCAGAAATGAAGAAAAGGGGAAGAGAAAGGAGAACGCTGCATAGGTCTGAAGAACAGCTACGATGACATTGCAATATGCCCGGGCTGGTTCTCTCTCCTGATATATACATCTCATGGTGTAGCCCTTCTTGGAGAAGAGAGCCAAAAAAATAGATCTGTGTACTTTGGAGATAGCACTGAAATTGAAAATTATACCAGGATCAACCTAGCTTCTATGACAATTCTTTACTAGTACATGCAATGAAAGGTTGCAGGTACCATCGAAGAATTTAGCTTAAGATACAGGCACACAAAGGAGGCCATGAAAATTTAAGACTACACAAGGGCCAGAAAGGACTATAAGTAGCAGTGAAGCTTGACCTGAGTATTAAAAGATGAGTAGATGGCCGAGACCGGTTTAGCTCAGTGGATAGAGCGTCGGCTTGCAGACTGAAAAGTCCCAGGTTCGATTCCGGTTGGGGGCATGTACCTTGCTTGTGGGCACATCTCCACTGTGGGGCATGCAGGAGGCGGCTGATCGATGTCTCTCTCTCATCAATGGTTCTGACATTCTATCTCTCTCTCTCTTCCTCTCTGTAAAAAATCAATAAAATATATATATTTTTTAAAAAGATGAATAGATGTAATCCAGGTGGAAGGCTGCAAATGGACAGATGAGCATAAGCAAAGGCATGGAGACTTGGAATAAAGAACAGGGGATCAGGGCTACTGCAAATAGTGCAAAAGGGATATGTAGGGAAGTGACAACCAGTCGGCCTCAGAGGACACTGCAAGGTCTAATCACAGAGGCCTGTGTGCCTTATCCAGGTATCTGAACATTATCTTATAAACCAGGGGAATGTCCAGCCCATGAAAGCATTGGTCTGGCCTTGCCCAGGCATCAGGGGTGAGATAATTGTTTGACCGAATATAGCAGGCTAATTTTTAAGCTGCTACATTTGTATGACCCACGAATGATGTTATAAATATCCAAATGGCCCTTGGCAGGAAAAAAAGGTTCCCCACCCCTATAATATAAACCATTGGGAAATAAAGAAGAAGACAAATGACAGGACCAGATTTCCATTTTAGAAAACTTAATTTGGTGTTCAGAATGGAATAGGAAGGAGGACAAACTGGAAGAAATGAAACTCCTTAGACAGCATTGCAATTACACTCAAGGTGAAAGCCAAGTATTAAAAGGGAAGACTGTGGGAAAGGGAATACATCTGAGAGATGCCGAGGAGGAAGTCACGCGAAAATGTGGACACCAGTTGGAGGGAGGAGGAGAGGAGAGGAGAGGAGAGGAGAGGAGAGGAGAGGAGAGGAGAAAATCAGTGATGTTTGGGTTTTAGCTTTCCATTCTAGGTCAATAGAAGTTCATTCCAATAAAGAATAAAGGTGAAGAAGATTTGAATGGGAATGATGAATCCCATCTGTTTAATTAAGTTTGTCTGAAATGACTGCACACATATGCAATGGTGCCATCTGGAGGGCAGTTGGTTAACTAAGCTGGTCTGTAGCTCAGGAGAGAATCAAAGATGGAAGGTACGGATTTGAAGTCATCAATACAGAGGGGCTAGTGGAAGTCATGGTGGGAAAGCTTGTCCCTGTAGGATGTGTACAGTCCTGGGAAGAAAGGACCTTGGGGAAGGCATTGCAGGTTTACCATCAAATTCGTGACGCCTAAGCTTCAGAATCACTCATTTGCATCAAATATTCCTTTTGAATTAAATAGTAATAAATAAGTTCATATGCTTTCTTAAAGAGGGCCCCTAGGTTGTATAAATTTCGGGTTCCATGAAACCTGGTTCTCTCTGTGGGGCTAGACCTGGAAAAGGGAGCCCAGGTGGACTGGTAAGAAATAGAACAAGAGGAGAATATCACTGGGGCCAAGAGAAAAGAGTGTTTGAAGAAGAAGGTTACAGCCAGCAGTGGCCCCATCCCAAAGAGCTCAAGTCAAGAGCACTGTGGGTTTTTTGTTGGTGGGAACAGCTGAAGACTAGGGACTGCTCTCCTCTCCTCCTGAAGTGCAGGAAAACACAGGAAGTTGCACCTGGCACTTTTCTTTCTTTTGAAAGCAAACATATATGGGCATCAGCTAGAGAAAGAGACACTCAGGAAGGACCTGGAAGAGGTGGTGAAGGTTTAGAGTAGCCTTGGAATGCAATGAGAGAGGGACTGGCCACAGCCAAGTTACAGAGTGGGTAAGAAATTTGGGGGAACCTCAGGCCTTAGTTTTTGTCTGTGAGTACAACTGGATTAGATGACCTGTCAGCTGTCCTCCATCTCGTTCAGCTTGACTTTGTAGGAAAGGCTCTCTTGGAGCAGCGGTTCTCACTCGTGGTTGCTCCCCAGCCCACTGATTCTGATTGAATTGGTCTGGGATGCGGTCTGGGCTTTGAGAATTTTTAGACATTCCTATTTTACAGCCAAGACTGGAAATAACTGCCTCAGTGAAGTACCTGCCGATACTATATACTGAGAACAGAATGAGCAACAGGGTAAGTGCAATCCTGAATTTTTCACCTAAGGAGGTAAAATGTGCTGCTGGGAGTGACCATTCCTCTGTCCATCCATTTTGTTATTATTTCCTTTGAATATCTGTTTACTTTGGAACCTAAGCAGTAGGACATATCAGCATCTTAATACCTACCTTGAGTTGTAGGCTTGTTATGTGGCAAATATATAAATCCTCAAAACAACCCTGTGAGATAGGTATTCACACAATCCCCACTTTACAGATCATAAAACTGAGCCACAGAAATGTGGCCACTTAGCTTGCAGCCCCAGATAGAGAACCATCTGGGCACATTCAAAACCATTGAGCAATTATCTCTCATTAAATCTAAGCAGGACTGACCACGCCACTCAGTCATCTTTTTCCCTATATTTTAAAATTTTGAGAGTCAAATCCTACCAAACCTCTTTCTAATGAGGTCACCGCCTTGATCACTTTGTTGAGCCCATGTAAGAGGTAACATGGTAGCTGCATCATTACCTGCTATCACCCTACATCATTGCTAGTTGTTTTAGATGAACCCAAAGGTTCCTAAACTTGGTCAGCACCTATGTGGCCACTCATAGATGAAGGAGCCTTGTACAAGCCACTGTATTGTCTTGCAGGTCAGGAGTATGTTTGCTGCTTCTGCAATAGGTCATTGCTTCTCCACAATGAAATACAGACATTTCATAGAGTGTACTCCCATCTTACCCACTGAAATAGCTTCTGTTCGGCACCAAGTTTACTCTCAGGTGAAAGTTAGTCCTTGAATATGTTCTTAAACTAATTTCTTTAGCTGCATACATGAATTTTTGTATTTGGAAGGAAAGTATATAAAAGCCAAAATTTGCAAGCTAACACACAGAGGATTTTTAAATTCTATGCAGGATTTTAAACAAAGATTTTAAAAAGTAAACTCAACCTAAGGAGTAAGGAATAGTTGTTGTTGTTGTTTTGTTTGTTTGTTTGTTTGTTTTACCAGAAGTAGTGTCTGAATTCACTTCTCTTCCATTTTTCTTTCGCTTTGCAGACATTTCTTGTTCGTTTTCTTCAGTGGCGTAGGCATTCTTTTGATAATTTTCAAGTGCTTCTTGCTGAGTTATAGATGTCATCGTTGCTGTTCTGTTCTCCTCTAGAAAAAAATCTGTTGCTTCAAGTGCTTCCAAATCATCAGCAAAGCCAGATATGCCACGCTGGCGTTTGGACAGCCTGTATAAAAACAATCCAGGCCAAACCGTATAACCAAACCATGAGAACTGAGAGGCTCATTTTTTAATTGATACTGCTGAGCGCAATAAAGCTTTGGGTTTGAGCATTTCCCAATGACTTCGTTACTATATTAGCTACTTTCATAGGTTTGCAGAGGCTTTTGGACAAAAGTAGCAATAATATGTTTAGCATTATTAACTTTAATAAGATGGGAAGGGGATGGAATGGAAATTTTTAATTTTTGCTTTTATATACTTATTAGTGGCCTGGTGCATGAAATTCATGCATGGGGAGTGAGAATGTGGTGTCCCTCAGCCCAGCCTGCACCCTCTCCAATCTGGGTATCCTACTACTGGTTTACAGGGATCAGGCCTAAACCAGCAATCAGACATCCCTCTTCAATCAGGACTGTTGGCACCTAACTGCTCACCTGCCTGCCTTCCTGATTGTCCCTAACCACTCTGCCTGCTGGCCTGCTCCACCCCAACTGCCCCCTACCACTGGCCTGCTTGCCCCCAAATGCCCCCTGCTAGCCTGATCACCCCAAATGCCCCCCATGCCAGTGTGCTTGCCCCCAACTGCCCCCCCTACTGGCCTGATTGCCCCACCTTCCCTCCCCACTGGCTTGTTTGCCCCCAACTGTCTCCCAGCTGGCCTGCTCACTCCAAACTGCCCCCCCTGCTGTCCTGATCACCCCAACTAACCCCCACTGATGGCCTGCTTACCCCCAACTGCCCCCACTGATCACCCCAACACCCCCACTCCCCCACACAATGGCCCGATCCCCCACAACTGCCCTCCCCTCTTGTCCTCTAACCACCTCTACCTTGGTCCCTCCACCATGATTTTGTCCAGAAGGTCTCCTGGAAGGTATTCCAGTCTAATTAGCATATTACCCTTTTATTAGTATAGATATGTTCTTTCAATATTTTATATTGGTCCTGTATTACTCTTAAGGAAAGAAAAGACACACCATATCAGAGTTGTCAAACACGGGAGCATCCTCGCTCCAATAGTTTGGGTCAGGTCAAGGACTAACACTGCCTGTTACCTTTCTCTAGGGAGTTGTCTCCTGCAAAGGACAGAGCTATGGGACAATCTCAGCTCCGCCCTCAGCCTACCTCTTAATAAGTGATTGTATCCGAGTATCTCCTCTGCTGGGGCCCCCACATTCTTCAGTGAGCTCTGGGGGTGGGTACTGGTTTGTTCCACCTGAAAATAAAATTTCAAAATAAAGTCAAATCAAATAAAGCATAAAATAATATAAAACTTGAAAATAAACTAAACATAAACTAAAATAAAGCATAAAAACAAAATATTATCCTTTAACACAAAAACTTAAAAAACAAAATAAAATCAAATAAAACATAAAATACAGTAAAATATACAACAAAGCAAAATAAAAATGAAATGAAACAAAACATAAAAACAAAAATCCATAGACATAAAATAAAAAAGATGTAAAATTTAAGCAAAGCATAAAACAAATACAAAAATAAAATTTTTAAAAATAAAAACAAAATCCATGCTATCATATGAATAATGTAAAATCACAACATAAAAGGCTATAAGAAGACATAAAGTGCAATCTAACATAAAACAAAAAGAAAACATAAAAAATGAAATTAAAACAGACTAGAAAAGTGATTCATTCAGGCTTCATCTCCCTCAAAGAACCACTAAGCCAGCAGCCATATATTGCAAATCTCTCTCCCATCTCCTACAAACAATAAGAAATTGCAAGTTCAGAGTGCTTCACTAAACTTTCTAGGGTCCCACAGCTCCCTAGTGGCAAAAGTAGGACCAGAACCAAGTCATTGAACTTTGTACCTCTCCAACTGGAGAGGGACAAATGCCATGTCAATACTTCTAAATGTCCATCAGCCTCCCTTTGATCCCTTCACTGAGGGGCAGATGTCCCTCAAGGCTCCCAGCAGGATATCACACCCTCTTATAAACTGAGAAACTCATGTCTCCCAGCAAGGAGGCCTCACAGGTCACCTCAAGGCACCCTATACATGACCTGATTTGGATTAGCAGTGGTGGACAGAGCCCAAGACAAACTCCTGGAAATGTGACCAGTTCAATATCCACCCCCAAATACCAACGATCTCCATTATCATGTTAGGAATACAGCTTTGGTACTGGCTGCCCATGAGTTTGGCTCAACTAGTTTGGTTCTGATTGGAGGTGAGGAGATGGGGAAGAATTCTATCCAGGTACACTGTCAGTGTGCCCTTTAACCTTCACTGTTGGCTCCATCCACCCAACCTCAGCAAGTCCCAGAAAAAAAACAAAAAATCATTACTCAAAGTGTGGTCCATGGACTACCAGCATCAGCATCAATTGGGAGTTTGTTAAAAATGTGGAAGCCCATCCCCAGCTCAGATCTACTGAATCTGAAGCTACATTTGACATGTGCATGTGAAAATTAGAGAAGCACTATTATACACCACTGGATTCTGGGGTGTGGATTACGGGAAATAGTAATAGCAATAATTGTACAGCACTGGTGCTTTTGAAACCCCTCCATGCACATATTTGAATGTAGGCTTCACAAATAAGAAAGAGATTATAATTTTCATTTTGGTAAATGAGAAAATCAAGAGGTTGAGGGGAGACTTGAGGCTTCCCAACCACCAGCTGAGAGGTTCCAGACAAGAAACCAACATTAGGCTTGGCACAGTGTCAGGGCAATGGCAGCTCAGGGTTTTCAGGAAACGGGGTGCTCCTCTACGGTCTTCCCAGAGGTGGTGGGGGTGCTGCATGCACCTCAACCGGGATGAAGGTTCACTGGGCATCTGCTTCCCCAAATGACAGGCGGTGCAAGTAGTTCTCCCGACCCCATTCCCCCCAGGCATCCCCGTGCTCAGAGACTGCTCACTTTTTAGGAGGTTCAGGAAGGCCCATGTGAAGCGCCTGGCATAGGCCACCTCTGGGTCTGAGATCCCCTGCAGGTGCAGCAGGTGCTGCTCAGAGGGGGCGCTGGCCACTCCAGCCAGCTCAGCCAGCTCACGGGTTCCCACGCCGGGACCCAAGGCCAGCACAAATAGAGTGATGCCCTTGCACTTGGCCTCCAGGGACAGAGTCCGCAGCTTCTCCCGGTCCCAGCTGCTAGTCTCACTGGCCACGATGGCGAAGAGAACCTGGGCCCTCCTGGGCAGTGGGGCTGCCAGGAGCACCTTCTCTAGTGTCCACTCCAGGGCATAGCCCAGGGCCGGGGCTCCCTGCAGGAGGTGGCCCATGGCCTCCCGGATGTGCCTCTGCATCTGTATCCGGTGGCCATAGGAGGTCAGGAGGAAAGCCTCCAGCACAGGGGGCTGTCCTGCTCCTGGCCAGAAGCCAGGAGTCGTGTGCATCACCAGAGCCACGCGTGCCCCATAGAGAGACGCGTCTGGCTGTGCAGCCACCTCCAGGTTGTCGAGCATGGTGTCCACTAGATGCAACGCGGCGTGGTACACATCGGTGCTGACGCTGTGGGAGCTATCCACCACGAACGCCATGTCCACGTCCACTGCCAGGGGTCCAGGGGTGCCCGACCTGCACTCCGGGGCTGGTCGGCACTTGTCTGGGAAGGAAGGGCAGGAGAGGCCAGAGTTACCATGCATCCCTTTCCTTTCCGTGCAAACACACTTCCAGACTCTCAGTAAGAACATGCACTGCTAAATGCTATTTGCATTGTGCTGACAAGGGCCGCAGATGGGCGCTGTAAGTAAATGCCCATTTTTCAGGAGAAAGAATTGAGACGACGATCCCATGTTTAATATTTTTAACTACTGGGCCTATGGCTTCTTCATTTTTAGACTCATGGATATCTGCTTGGTTCAGTCCAGGTTCTACCTCTTACTGGGTGGGTGACCTTGAGCAAATTACTCAGCCCTCTCACTGCCTCAGTTTCTTCATCTGTCAGATAGGGACAGTGATGATGACGATAGTACCTTCCTTGTGAGGTTTAAGTTTTTTAAATTATTTAATAGCCGAAACCAGTTTGGCTCAGTGGATAGAGCGTCGGTCTGCGGACTGAAAGATCTCAGGTTCCATTCCAGTAAAGGGAATGTACCTTGGTTGTGGGCACATCTCCAGTGGGGTGCATGCAGGAAGCAGCTGATCAATATTTCTCTCTCATCGATGTTTCTAACTCTCTATCCCTCTCCCTTCCTCTCTGTAAAAAATGAATAAAATATATTTTAAAAAAATAAAAAATAATAAAATGATTTAATATATGTAACTGCTCGAAATAATGCCTGATTCAAGAAAAAACTCAAGTTCCATTAATACCAGCTAGGTCTGTGCTTCTATGAGAGAGGAACTGAGGCCCAGAGAGATAACGTGTCAAATGAGATGATGGATGTAAAAGCAGTTCATCAGCTGTAACATACTCTGCCGATGGCAATGACTGCATTTGACTTGACCAAGTTCTCAGGACCAATCTCTCATGGCAGTGTTACATCTTAATGTGGATCAAGAAGATGGAACAATTAAATCCCTTTTGATTTCACAGATAGGACTCTAGCCCTGGGTGGCATGAAGATGGATGAGAACCGTCTACACATGGGCGTGCATGGGTTTCAACACAAAATTTTCTCTGGCACAGGCTAGTGTAACATGTGGGACAGAGTGATGGAGGCTGAAGACAGAGACATTGAACGACCTGCCAATATCCCACTGGTGGTCAATGGCAAATCCAGGCCTAAACCCAGGACTCTTGACTCTTAGTTCCACGGTCTGCCCTTCACACTAAGGTGCCACTAAAGGGGGAACACAAGCCCAGCCACCTACAGGAACCTGGCAGGACAGGTAAGTAAGAAGAGCAGGCCAGAGGCGAGACAATAGGGAGGGGAAGGAGAGGGGAGGCACTAGCAGACACTTGCCCCATCCAAAGCGGAAAGTCACAACTCAGCTCTGGCTGACTATGGCCACATGGGAACCCAGCTTCTGTGACTCCAGACCATTCTGACTTCCTAAGAAAAACTGGTAATCCAGAATTAACAGGAAATCCCCACATTCTGAAACTCTGCACATACCAAGAAAATAGACATCTGCAGAGCAGATCTGGCCTGTGGCCACCAATTAATTCATCCTATTCTATGCACATCAGTCCGATCAGAAACGCTGCCCATGCTTACCATAGCAGAGAACGCAGCGGGCCATGCGCTCCATGTCCTGCTGGCTCTTAGTCTCCCAGATGAATAGGTGAAATCTGTTGGTTCCATCCATCTAATCCAAACATATACACAAGTTTGTCATTTACTGAATTGAGTTTAGGCCGTGTTTGTTGTTTTTTTAATTCAGATGAGAAAAATATTAATATGGTATTTTAAAAATAATATAACTTAAATCATGTAATTATATATTTTTAAATATATATATATATGAATATATATTAATATAGGCATTATATTCATATATATAATTCATATATATATGGGCATTATCTATTATAGTTATTAAGAGTTATTTAGTTCTCTGGTTCTAACCTGGAGATTAGACTGTCATTGTTGTAGATATAAGAGCTGTGGGTCTTTAGGCTCCTGATGTGTATAAACCTCACCCAGTGTAATGTTGTGTTGGGAGGGGGTCAGGGAGTTGAGGGTTCAATCCTTTATAAATTCCATAAATCTTTAATGGTTGTCCACAGTCTGCAGGATGCAGTGTGGTGAGAGCTATAAAATGAACAATGCCTCGGTTTAAGGAGGTGGTTATATAAGTCATATACCATTAGATTGGAAAGAGGAAGTTACCTAAGGGAGGCCTTTACAGAGTATCCCTGGTATTCAGAGTTGAGACATATCAAAGCCAGAAGGCAGGAATGAGGAGGAATCAAGAAAGACTTTGCAGGAATGGCAAATCTGTTTATCTCCTTCACTTAACCTTTCCAGTTAGGATTCGTTAATAACTGATATTGAGGTTTTAAAGTAAAATATTAAATAATAGCAACAATAAATCCAACAAGGTCCATGTGACAAGTGATAATTAGCAAACCCCCTCCCTCTTCTTCCTAGGATCAAAACTACACTACATTTCCCACCCCCACCCCCCTGTAGTTCAATGGGACCATAGGATCAGAGTCTAACCAATGGCATGCAGGTGAACATAATCTATGCCATTTCTAGTGCATGCACTATACCCCATTGCTCCCGTGGACCTCATGTAGAAGATCCAGAAGAAGGCTTTGAGGCCAAGGGGTATGACGAGGGCCTCTGATAAAAGGATCCCAGGTCCTGAAATGGCTGCAGCAACACCCTCACCCAACCTCCTCTCACACATACCCAGAGTCCTGCATGCACTTGTGATAGATGGCAGAAATAATACTTTATTGTATTAAGCCACTGAGACTTGGGCATGAATGGTTTCACAGTCAATCTGCCCTAATACAGACTTTTTCCAGAATGTTCGCCTCATAATGAAATTAAAAATGCTTTCAGATTGTTTCTCTCAGGAATTGAGGTGTGGTTTGTAAAGAGGTGGATATCTAGGCCTAGTCATGTCCAATTTCTCTCTGTTCTCTGTCAAATCATATAAGACAGGGCCCCAGTGAAGGTCAATTTCTCCTCCTTCATCCCTGTGGCCCAGACCAACCAAGCTCGGGACCCTCGCCTGGTAGCAAGATGCTAAGCATTTGAAGATGTCATGCCAGCCCTCAGAAAAATAGATAGACAAGGCTTACTTTGAAAAAGAACTTTCTATGGCATATGCTCCATACAGAGCTCTTTACTCTTCTGTTTAGGACTATAGCATATCCCAAACATTCGAGTGGAACCCTTGTGGGGAAATAAATATAAAGAGTTGAACTTTTGTTTATGCTAATATAACACACAAAAAAAAAAAAGAAAGAAAGAAGAAGAAAACCCAAACATGGGAACTTTCTTAAATCTCCTGAGAAGAAAGGCAAAATGCCTCCTCTCTTGTTCTTCACGACAAAGGCAACCTAAATTACGCTTTTTCCTGACTTAGAAATTCAAATCAACCAGGACTAATTAAACAGCTACTACATAAAAGTGCTAACAAGCCATATGGAGATTAAAAAAAAAAATGACGCACAGCCACGACTTCAAAGAGCTTAAGTGGAAAGATAGACAAACCATTTTCAAAAAAATGGTCCAATAATATGTTTTGGGAACACAGAAAAGGGAGACTAATTTCAAGGAAAAGGATTGAGAGACCCTGATGAATATAACAGCATATGGCACTTTTGAAAGAATGAGTAGGATATTTACCAGGCAAAGAAGCAGAGAAAAGCATGAAGGAACAGCATATACAAAGGCCCAGAGGTAGGCAGGTTATCTATAGAATTCTTCTCAAGGCTCCCACATCCCAGCGATTAGAACGCCTGATACTCCTTGCCAGATGGAGGAGGCTAACATGAAGTCTGAGTGCAGAGTTGCCAAGATACAACATTCATTCAGATCTGCTTCACCAAACCAAATGGATCTAATTAATCACCAAGCATTAGAGAAAACAGTGTAGGCACACATATGACACAGTGATAGCTTTCATGGAAATCACATGAGGCAATTTGGAAGGCTTCTGAAATCAGGATCCCTGGCAGGGTTCCAAGAGATATGAGAAGACTAGATACCCTTAGGAGCATCAATATTTAGCCCAAGAGTTGTGGGGAAATGCTAAGCTAGGATACATTATCTTCAAATCACAGGAAACATGGGTGAAGTGTATTCTAAAATGTAGAATTTATGTGAATTTTAAGGTAGTATGAAAAACTTCAAAACAAGTTCAAATAGTTCCCCAGGTGTGATTCATAAAAAAAGTTTGATGTGATACAAATAGCTTTTGTGTCATGACCCAGGTCCTAGTCTTTGATCTACCATCATTGGCTATATGGCTTTGGACAAGCCTCTGGCCTCAGTTTCCTCAGCAACAGAATTTTAGGGTAAGACTCAATGCTGCTAAGTTTTCTTCCTGTTCAACAATTATTGTTTTCTGTATGTGTCTCAAGTTCAGGACACTGTGTTACCTTTTACGCTGAGCAGCTAAGAGAATGCACTTGTGCATCCGTTTTTCTGTTTGTTAGAAAATGACCAAATTCAAGTGAATTGGAATAATTTAAAAACGTGCATCCATGTAAAAAGTTTTCTGCCCTGCCGGTGTGATTCAGTGGCTGAGCATCGACCTATGAACCAGGAGGCCACAGTTTGATTCCAGTAAGGGCACATGCTGGATTGAGGATTTGATCTCCAGTGTGGAGCATGCAGGAGTCAGCCTATCAGTGATTCTCTCTCATCATTGATGTTTCTCTCTCTTTCTCCCTTTCCCTTCCTCTCTGAAATCAATAAAAGTATATTTTAAAAAACACTTTTCTTAGAATAATTTTATGATCATATTTAAATTTTTCCTTTTCCTGCAAAAATAAAATTGTGGGGACAAGTATTCAAAACACAATGGAAGTCCATAGGGAAACTATGATTCAGTATAGATTCATCTGTATTTAGTTGTTATTCATTAATATTTAATTCTTGGACTTTGAACTTGCCAGCATGGTCCTAGTCACTGATAAGGAAGTAGACAAGATAATTCCTGAGAAACTTCGAGCAGAGAGATAGTGTTAGGAGGGAATCCCAGTATGAGGAGAGAAAACAGGCTCTACAATGCCTTCTGCAAACTCCCATCAGCACCAGAAAAGGAAATCTCAAAAATTAAATACCTTAAATACAAACCAAGTGATCTGCTCAAGGTTCAAAGTTTTACTAAAGTTTGAATCAGCACTTTTGGTAATTCTCTCAACCAACTTTAGTCCCAAACTAGAGGCCCAGTGCATGGATTCGTCCCTTGGCCTGGCCTGCAGGGATCAGGCTGAAACTGGCTCTCCAACATCCCCTGAGGGGTTCTGGATTGCAAGAGAGACCCCCACCAGTGCAGATCAGGGCCAGGGAGGGATCACAGGAGGGCTCCAGGGCATGTCCAGCCCCTCTTGCCCAGTCCCAATTGGAGCCAATCAGAGTTGTCTTTCCCAGTCCAGATGGGCCAAACCCCAGCAGCAAGCTAACCTACTGGAGCATCTGCCCCGATGGTTAGTGTGCATCACAGTGACTGGTCAAACAGTCGAACAGTCAGACACTTAGCTATTAGGTTTTTATTATAAGATATCCAGTTGTGGTCTATAGGGACAAATTGTATGCTAAAAGCTGAAGTATACGAGGTTTGAGGGATGAAGCCCAAGGATTTACATTAGCACCCTCTTTTATTTAATAAACAGAAAGACATTTCCTGAAAGGATATAGGCAAACCTCAGACCTGAGCCCTCACTATTAAAAAACTCTCCATAGGACCTAAGCTACAGATACCCACAGGGTCTCAGCTGTTGTATTCAGCTGTCAAAGGCCATGGGACAATGTTCATTCCTGGGAATGAGTTGGGGAAGACTTTTGGCTTAGACAGAAGGGAGGAGAGGGATAGAAAGAAAGTGCTGGGGAGGAGGATTTGGCAGAGGAAGAGCTAACTGGACTCTAAGGAGGGAGAGTTAGAAAAAAAATCTGGCATCAAATTGAGGTAAGGGCTCAAGGAACAAGGAGGGAAAACTGAAAAAATGAGGGAAGGACACAGAAGAGAACAGTCATGCAACTTGTGACTGACCCAGGAGCTTGAGTCCAGTTTGGGCTCTTGCCATTTGGTGTGGTCCTACCAAGTCTGGCATGAGGTCTGCCTGGACTCCCCAGCAAATATTAAGAGTCAGCATTGGATTGAGGTTGCTGGATGGCAGGGTGGGACTAGGAAACCAGACATACAGGAAAGCCAATTCCAGGACTATGTAGTTTAGAACAAGTCACTTCACCTCCGACCTGCCCTTACCTCCTCTGGAAATGTAGACTAGCATTATTAACTTGTAGAATAGTTGAGATCATACCAACATTCCTCAAACTTTAGCATTTATGCAAACCATCTGGGGATCTTATTAAAAATACAGACAGGGCCTGTTTGATTAGCCTGGAGCTTGAGATTTGGCATTTCTCACACATCTGGGTGATGCTGGTATGGCTGGTCCCAGGACCACATTTTGAGTGGTGAGGGGTTAAGATGGACAAGACATGAAGAGCATGTAGCAAGGCAGTTGGAACTCCATAGGCATTCACCAAATAAAAGCTATCCAATTTAACAAACAGTTACTGGGCCAAGGTGCCCTCTTAAGGACTTTGAGAAGATGGTAATAATAATGGCTTACACTGAGTATACACACAGAACGTGTCAGATGTCCACAACAAACCTGTGTTTGTTGGGTGAATAAAATGAGGTCTCAGTGTTAAGTAACATGTCCAAACAACATAGGAGACAAAGCCAGAGTATGGAGCCTCATTGCCTAATTCGTTCCATGTGTGCTGATCCTGCCTTTAGAGGAGTAATCATCCAACAGAAAACAGCAGTCCCCAAGGCCTCAGCAGAGTGATATCCATGGCCTCTGAAACGAACTGTCTGGACAACCCAGTATTTTCTTAGAAAGAAGGGAAGGAAGGAAGGAAGGGAGGAAGGAAGGAAGGAAGGAAGGAAGGAAGGAAGGAAGGAAGGAAAGAAGGAGAGAGGGAGGGAGGGAAGGAGAAAAGGAAGGAAGAAAGGGGGAAAGAGAAAGGGAAAAGGAAAGAAAAAGAAAAAGAAAAAGAAAAAGGAAAAAATATATATATCAACTTTTATGAATTCTGAAATTATACCAACATTTTTTAATTTTTTAATTTTTTTATTTACTTAATAAGTCTTTATTGTTCCGATTATTACAATCATTCCCCTTTTTTTCTCCCATATCTTCTCTCCACCCGGTTCCCACCCCACGCTCTGCCCTTACCCCCGCCTCCACTGTCCTCATCCATAGCTGTACGATTTTTGTCTAGTCTCTTCCCACACCCCCCACACTCCTTTCCCCCTGAGAATTATCAGTCTGCTCCTTTTCTATGCCCCTGATTCTATTATATTCACCAGTTTATTCTGTTCATGAGATTTTTAATTCACTTGGTTTTTAGATTCACTTGTTCATAGATATGTATTGGTTGTTCCTAATTTTTATCTTTACCTTCTTCTTCCTCTTCTTCCTCCTCTGCTGCTGCTGCTGCTGCTGCTTCTTCTTCTTCTTCTTCCTCCTCCTCCTCCTCCTCCTCCTCCTCCTCCTCCTCCTCCTCCTTCTCCTCCTCCCCCTCCTCCTCCTCCTCCCTCCTTCTTTTCTCCTCCTCCTCCTCCTCCTTTCTCCCTCTTCTTCCTTCTTCCTCTTCCCCTTCCTCCTCCTCCTCCTCCTCCTCCTTCTCCTCCTCCTCCTCCTCCTCCTTCTCCTCCTCCTCCTTCTCCTCCTCCTGTTCCTCCTCCTTCTCCTTCTTCTCCTTCTCCTTCTCCTTCTCCTCCTTCTTAAAGAGGACCTTTCAGTATTTCATATAATACTGGTTTGGTGTTGATGAACTCCTTTAGCTTTTTCTTATCTATGAAACTCTTTATCTAACCTTCAATTCTGAATGATAGCTTTGCTGGCTAGAACACTCTTGGTTTTAGGTTCTTGCTATTCACCACTTTGAATATTTCTTGCCACTCCCATCTGGCCTGCATAGTTTCTGTTGAGAAATAAGCTAACAATTATATGGGTGCTCCCTTGTAGGTAACAAACTGTTTTTCTCTTGCTGCTTTTAATATTCTCTCTTTGTCTTTTGTTCTTGGCATTTTAATTATGATGTGCCTTGGTGTGGTCCCCTCTGTATTCCTTTTGTTTGGAGTTCTGTGAACTTCCTGGACTTGTAAGTCTACTTCTTTCACCAGGTGGGGGAAGTTTTCAGTCATTATTTCTTCAAATAGGTTTTCAGTATCTTGCTCTCTCTCTTCTGGCACCCTCATAATTCTGATGTTGGTATGCTTAAAGTTGTCCCAGAGGCTCCTTATGCTATTTTCATATTTTTGGATTCTTTTTTCTTTTTGCTTTTCCAGTTGGGTGATTTTTGCTTCTTTTTATTTCAAATCTTTAACTTGATTCTTGTGATCCTCTTGTCTGCTGTTGGATCTCTGTGTATTATTTTTATTTCAGTCAGTGTATACTTAATTTCTAGTTGGTCCTTTCTTATTCTCTCAAGGGTCTCACTAAATTTATTGGCCTCTTCTATAAAATTCTTGAAAAACCTTATAACGATGATTTTGAACTCTATATCCTGTCGTTTGCTTTCCTCAATTTCTTTCATTTGTGACCTGTTGGGTTTTTTTGGTTTTTTTTTGGTTTTTTGTCTTCACATTTTGGCTGCTTCCCTGAGTTGATAGAGTGGCTTTGTGTGCTAGATGTCCTTTGGGCCCAGTGGCTCAGCACCCCCAGTTACCTGAGATGAATACTCTTGGTGCACCCCTTTGTGGGCTGTGTGCACAGTCTTGTTGTAGTTAATTCTTGATTCTTGTTGGTATCACTGGGAGGAATTGACCTCCAGGCCAATTGGCTGTGAGGAACAGCTGTGTCTATGCTGGGAGAACTTCTGTGCTCGAAAAACCCTTATGAGACAAGACTTGCAAAAGCCTCTGTGCTTTCTGCAGCTCCTCAGAGTCTCAGTGTACCTTTCTCTTTCCTTCTAGTTGTAGAATTTCCACTCAGTCAGCCTTCCTGTGGTTCTGGATGATGTCTGTTTTGCCTTTTAGTTGCAGTTTTGAAATTGTTGTGTGAGGCAGCAGTTTAGGTGTTTACCTATGCCACCATCTTGGTTTCTCCCCCTATACCAACATTTTTAAAACCTCCAGATTTTTTTTGGCCCTCGTCTTAATATAGGGGTGAGTAAAAGTAGGTTTGCAGTTGTAATACAAATAAATAATACAATAATTAATAAATAATAATATAAGAATAAACTCTGTTGCCCTGGACACTGTGGCTCAGGTGATTGAGCATCATTATGTGCACTGAAAGGTTGCTGGTTCAATTTCCAGGCTGGGCACAGGCCTCAGTTGGAGCTCGATCCCCAGTAGGGCAGCAGTCGACAACCTTTTGGACTTCATGGATCACCAGTGCTCCATGGACCACCAGTTGGCAAATGCTGCAGTAGGGGATATGTAGGAAGCAGCCAATTGACGCAACTGATGTTATGCTTTCATGTCAATGTTTCTCTCTCTTTCTCTCTCTCTCCCTTTCTCTCTAAAATCAATTTTTTTAAAAATCTTTTTTAAAAGAATTAATGATTGTGTGTACTCACAACTTATATAAATCTACTTTTGCCCACTCCTGTATTTTCATCTTCTAAAGCTGATTTTACTTTTTATCTTCATGATAGTCAGAAATCCAAATCCATTCTTTAGAGTTTTTGTGTTGTGTGTTGCTTTTTTTTTTTAAGAACAATACACAAATAGAAATAGGGCTAGTTCATAGATCTATGTCATAGGATTGTTGTAAAGATAAAATAAATTAATGCATGGAAAGAACTTTGAACTTCTAAATGCTCTTCCTATTTTTGACTTCTGAATTAAAATCCCATTGTTAATGGGAATTTCAAACCCTGAACAAGTTAACTTCTCTTAGTTTCATCACCTAAAACATGAGTCCATATTAATAGTAATCTCATTGGGATTCAGTGAATCAATAAGTGGGAAGATCTTAGAACTGAGCCTGGCTCAATAAAGGTGAGCTATTTTCTTAGGTAATGTTTCAAGGGAACATACGCTATAATTTTTATAAAGAAAAATTACATTTGAAATCTGGCACACAAATTCCATTTTTCCTGTAATCCTCTGGTTTTTAACTTTTAAAAAATTGGGTGAATGGAGCCATGTTTTTGAGACACTTGGACACTTCTTGACAATAGGATTATGCTCAAGTAGTACAAATGCTATAAAACTGTTTTATCCAGGGATGAGAGGACTTAATGGACTGTTTAAAGAATCTTTTCAATATACCCACAGCCTCTAAGCATGTTTAAATGGACTGAGACATTAGGGCATCTGTTTATATAATTGTTTCAAATTGAATAACCATCATTTTGCCAGCAGCATTTGGGTGTTGTTCTGAAAAAATAAAATTTAGAGGTGAAAGACAAAATCTCCACAGATAGTCAAGGAAAGCCCTCAGGCAGATCATTCAGGAAAAAAAGTCACAGGATATTTACACTCTCCTAATGGGACTTCCCTACGGATAGAGCATAGGATAGAGGAGAGGTTAAGGTCGCAATATGCCCCGTTGTAAAGAAGTGAAGATTTTTCTAAAAGACCTGAAAGGCAGTTCTTGTTTTCACAGTTTATCTCCTTGCTAATATCACCAGAAATGAGGTCATTTATTTCATTTGAGCTGGCAAGTATCATTTAACATCCTCCCTAAATTGTTAAATATAAGGAACAGAGTGGTCTCCCAGCATCCTGGGGCAAGAATGTGTCCAAAAAATGGAGAGGAGACCAGATAGAAATGACAAGACTGAGGTCCATGAATATTTAAGTTGGCAAGTTCTTCTCACATGCCACTATATCATTTTACTCCAAACCTAAAGCAACAGAGAAGGCAAGAACATCTTGGGGAAGGATCGTCTCTACATCAGATCCAAATACTGTCTGCTCTCAGACAGCAGCACGGCTGAGCATTTGGGGGATGTAACTTTACCACACATATCACTCTCTGGTCATTAGGAAAATGCCTTCCAAAAAATAGATAATTATACCTGGCAAGAAGCCTAGATAATATCTAGTTGGGACCCTCTCCATTTTAGATCTGAACAAAACGAGACTCAGCAAGGTGAAGAGACTTTTCCAAAGTCACCTCATCACTGATGAAAGAGCCAAAGACAAAAGCTACATCTCTAATATAAACCATTATTTGTTTATACTCTGCCTTTATTACTCCTTTCAGAAGGTTATTGATAGTTGCCTCCATCCCCACTAACCCATCCCTGTCCAGACATCCTGCTAGGCAAGAGGGATGTATACTGAACAAGGAATGCGCCCTCAGCATTTTAACTCTGTTTCTCAAAGCTCAAAATATTTTGTCCATCCTTTCCATCAGTTTTCAAGCTGTCACAATTTTATCTATTGACTTTTAGAAGTATATTCACAGCTGTGTCAATAAAATCTCTCACCTACCGCTTCTGTTACACACTCAACCTTCAAAGAAAGTTAAGTATTCTAGCCCCAACGCATTAGCTATTAGGTTGAATGGAATGACATTTCCATGTTTGCCAGTCAAAAACAATTGAATATTTGGCAATGTCACATGGCTCAACCTGACACTCATAAGCATCCGGGAAGCTCTTAAATAGAGAATAGCAATTTAGATCCAAGATGGTAGGTGGATGTTACACTCAGTTCCTTCCAGGACTTAACTGGAATTACAATTAAAATATAGAGCAATCAACCTGATTTACCAACTGAAGACTAGTTGAAGAGAAGTCTTATAACCAAGGATTTACAAAAGAAGCCACATTGAGACTGGTAGGAAGTGTATGTGGAAAGGGCTGGCCCAACCCCCGGGGCAGCAGCTGAGATTTCAGAGGGATATAAAAACTGTGAATGTTTGCCCTGAGAAGTAGGGTCTCATTCCCAACTTGGACTGTACAGCCAACAGCATATATATGAGTGTGTAAACATATAAAAACCTAACCAGCTCTTCACTTAAAATTGGTGCACATAACCTGCTTTCTTCTATGGCTATGTATTTTATAGACCGGAGTGAGAAAAGAAAATTATATCCTGTGGACCTCCACAAAACAATTTAGAACAGTGGTTTAACATAAGCTCTGAAGGTAAACATCAGTCTGCCACCAACTAGATACTTGACTTTCAATGACAGACTTAACTACTCTAAGACTAAGTTCTCTTATTTCTGCAATGGAGATATACAATAAACCTAACTTATAGAGTTTGGGAAATCCTATATAATAAAAAGCTAATGTGCAAATCAACTGAACAGCAGAACAACCGGTCGCTATGACATGCACTGACCACCAGGGGGCAGATGCTCAACACAGGAACTACCCCCTGGTGGTCAGTGCGCTCCCACAGAGGGGGTGCTGCTCAGCCAGAAACCGGGCTCACGGCTGGCAAGCACAATGGCTCACCTCCGTGGTAGCACTAAGGAGCAGCAAGCCAAGAGGTAAGGAGCAGTGAGCCAAGCGGTAAGGAGCAGGGAGTAGTAAGCAGCAAGAGGTCCCAGACAGTGAGAGGGATGTTCAACTGCTGGCTTAGGCCTGCTCCCTAGGCCATCAGTTGGACATCCCCAAAGGGCTTCCAGACTGTGAGAGCATGCAGGCCAGGCTGAGGGACCCCTCCAGGTGCACAGATTTCATACACTAGGCCTCTAGTAATTAAATAATGTTTATGAGGCACTTAGCACAAAGTATGTGCTCAAGAGTGGCCAGCCAGCACTAATAGTAGAGTCCATAATGAATACACCCTCCATGCATACACATCAATTTCTAGGAAATTCTTCCCTGGGACAGCTCTCATCCCTCCTATAGTCCTTGACGGAGGGGGAAGGACCATGTACTAACTGACCCAGTTCCCCTGCCCCCCAACAGGTTCCCCCGCATACCACCAGGGCGTCGGGGAGGTTGTGCTCCTCTGTGAAGGTGATGACTGCAGGGATGATGTCCAGCGCACTGAGCTCCAGTGTGGCCGTGCCGACGGACTCCGCATCATGGGTCCAGCCCGCCTGGAAGAACACAGCCACTTTCCTCATGAGAAGGCCCGAGCGCACACGTTTGAATCCATGCCTTGCCACAAACCTCATGGCGGCCCCAAGGTTCCTGCTGCCCGATGCCCTTTCCCGGGGGATTTTCCTGACTGCCTGGAGCAGGGCGGGCTTCCCCTTGTAGTCCGAGAAGCGAATCAGGTAATCTGTTCGGTTGTTGTACGAAACGATGGCCACTCGCGCACCCTTTGGGCAGTTACTCTCACTTATTTCCATCTTCATCAACAGAGACAGTAAAATGTCTCTCATCCTCTCAAAATCCAACTCAGAGACGTCATTTGACATGTCCAAGGCAAAGACCACTTCGGTCGGGAACATTGGGCATTGGGAAACACCTTGACACATGGAAACACAGGTTTAAGATTTTGTGCAATGCCGCTGACAAGTGAAGATTTGAGTGAGTAAGAAAAAAATATTTACCTGTTGAACACGCTGGAAGGGAAATTATTTTGGAAAGAAAAGAGGACATTATTAGTTTATATAAGTAATGATATGTTTTTCCGTGTAAGTATTTCTGCCTAGTGATTAGAGCATGGGCCCACAGATTGAAGGGTCTCGGGTTCGATTCTGGTCAAGGACATGTAGCTCGGTTCAATGCTTGATCCCCAGCCTTGGTCAGTTATATGCAGGAGACAACCAATCAGTTTGTCTCTTTCACATCGATGTTTCTCTCTCTTTGTCTCTCCCCCACCCTCTCTTTCTCTTTCTCTAAAGATCAATGGAAAAAAACATCCTCAGATTTAAAAAACAACAAAAGAACAAAGCTTCTCTTTGCCTGTTTTGTGATAAGAAACAGCAAGGTGCAGACATGCAGGAATGCAATTATCACTGCATTTCATGGGTTACCATACTGTGTACAGTGGAATTTTACTCAGCATTGAGATGATATGCCTTTTGACCATTTCATTTCTAAGGCCATATTGAGGAAGATTAGTTACCCAAGTGGGACCGAGCTAAATATATTTATTTATAGGAGCCTTTCATGATGGACAATGGTGCCTCCCAACCTCAGTCAAATCCACAGTGACTTATGTCCCCAATCCATGATTCATCCTCTTTTCACACCACTGGCTCCTTTTGAGTCTTTTTCAAACAACTTACGGCAGTTTTCTCGTGTGAAATCGACGATTTCACAAGGCTGTTAGAAAGATGGAGAGAGAGGAAAGAAAAAAGCATTTTATTTGAAGTCTACTAGTATTCCTCCTCACCCTGGTGACTTAGAAATGTCATATGGATATCATTGGTACCTATCTGAAGCTTTTAAGCTGCCACAGAAAACCCGAAAATTGTTACAGCAATTAAAACCATCCAGCAGTTATATTTCTGGATCCTGTGGGTATTTTAAAGCATTTATAAAATATTGTACATATATATAGTGCCCATATTATTAGAGAGAGATAGATAAGGAATTCTCTTTTCTTTTTTTATTGGCCTCACAAAGCAAGGGAATCAAATCTGATTTTGAAAAAGTATAAATCCAGAATCTCAGCACAGAAGGTAGAGAAATGCCTTCAACTTTTGGACCTCTATATTAGCAAATCCTGGCACACTTCTTTAGAATGACTGCCAGGAAAGTACTCCTAACACCTCCCTTAGAATTCTGCTTCCTTCCTTTGATCCCCCCTCTCCGTCCTATTCTTCCCTCAGCCCCATCACTTCCTGCTCCTCAGTTGTCCCCACTTCCTCCCTCCACACACCACATAGTATGTTTGTACTTGGAACATAAAAGAAAAAAAATCATAACTTTTGAGATTATTTCCAGGTGTTCCATGAGACACAAAGGCCAGGGCTGTGCTGTATGTTGGCTTATAAATACTTTATAAACAATTTTTGAATTTCACTCTCAGCATGTGTAGGGGAGTGGCCTCAGTCTCTCTTTTCATGTCAACTGGTATTACTCAAAAACATCCAGGTTCCCTCCAGGATTTAAAATATTATTCTACTCTTTTTATTGGATTTGGTAAAGTCTATAAACTTGAAGTACTAACAGAATTCTTAAGAGGCAAAACTAAAGAATCTTTATAGATTTCTGTTTTGTCAAAGTGGTAAGCTCTGTGTTCTGAAAAGAATGCAGTTTAGAATTAAAATATTCACTTACCATCATCTCTGCCAAGCCTCTGGGGCCCTTGATGCCCTGGAAAGAACAGAAACAGATTAAAGATGCACACTTCTGAGGTCCAGTACATTTTTATCCTGAGTTGGCAAGAGGTTCCTACAAAGTTCACTAGGGTTCAATGGACCACCTCTGCCCTTCACTCCTGGCCCTGAAGTTCTGTCTGACCCCTTAAAAAAGGAGGTCAGAGTGCCTAGGAGGTATGTCCAGACGTTGGAGCCCAGGATGCCCAGGTACATGGTACATAATTTTTAGAAGATCAAGTTATTTGAGCAAAGCCACAGTTTCGGATATAATTTAGGAAAGAAAAAAAAAGCCATACAAGATCTCAGAATTATTCATAACAGTCCTAAAGTAGAACCCAGTCCTCCCCTACCCTTTCTCCTCCAGCCAACTACCACCACCCTGTCTTTGCCCAAGAACTTAACAAATCTTCCCTGGAGCCTTCAGAATGAGAGCTGCCTTATTTAGACTCTACAAGGCAGTAATAATGTGTGACCTTGGGCAGATCACTATAATCTCAACCTTTGTATTCTCATCTGCATAATGGCCATGGGTGGTCCTTCCAAGATATTTTTTTTAATATATTTTTATTGATTTCAGAGAGGAAGGGAAAGGGGAAGAGAGAAACATCAATGATGAGAGAGTATTCATTGATCGGCTGCCTCCTGCAGGCCCCCTACTAGGCATCAAGCCTGCAACCCAAGCACGTGCCCTTCCAGTCCATCCAACACTATCTATGAAGCCAAACCAGCTAGGGCTAAGATTTTTTATTCTGTGACTTTGTTGTACCTTCACAATAGTGAACCACTAGTTCAACCCAAGGCCAACTCACTCTAGGATGAGCCACGGGGGGAAATGATGATAGCCCCAAGTCTTTCCTTTCATACAAAATGACCTTCCATGGATTTTAAAAAATATTTGTGGGCTTGCAACATTGTCAGTTCAGTTAAGATTATATAAATGTCTCTTACGTTAGGATTTCCTTCTAGTTTTGGCATAAATGTTGTTGCTTATCTTATTGACACTGATAAACTCATTCTCCAGTGAATATTATATATTGGTTTATGTATTATGACAGATTCATATATCTCCAGCCACTCTAATATCTTCCCCATCTTCCAAGTAAAACATTTATATTGAATCAATATACTCTGTAAGGACTTGAAGAGAATGTAAAGCAAATTTGGCCCATTCCCTAAAAGATCCTTTTGTGTGTCCCAAATGTTCATTTCTTCTTAGATATTCCTCTTATCAAATTTTTATTCATTTTTACACAACGCTGAAAATAAGAGAAAAGAGAAGAGTCCATGTTACCCGTGGTCCTGGAGGGCCTTGGTCACCTGGAGTTCCAACAAATCCTGGAAAGCCAGTATTACCCTAAAAAAAAATGACCAACCACAGGAATAAGCTTTCCACCTTGAATATAACTCTATTACAGCCATCACTTTGAGATATCAAGTTGTCATTATACCTAAGGTATAATGAGTCTACTATAGACCCATTAGTTTATACACTGTGATCAGTGGAGTGAGACACACAAACTAGAAAGAGAAGGGATCTCTATAGAAACCATCTAAATCCCCCTCCAACACACACATATCTAATTCCAGTCAACATGAATACATATTCCAAATAACCTTAAAGGATGTCATATTCAGTTGAGCCTCCAGGTCACATAATTAAAAGATGCATAAAGTATGCATTGAAGGTGTGGCATCAAGAGAAAGAAAAAGCTCTTCTACCCTCTTCTGGGCTTCAATGTATGAGAAAAGCTGTATGCTAATCATGGATTTACTACTCATTTTACAGGTATTTGAACTGACACAGAATTACCTGCATGTAATTGATGTTTTATCTTTTTAAAATTAGAAACCAGAGAGATAGGTTTAGCTGAGCAAGGCAATATTAGCCAGTAGTAAGCCAAGTGAGGCATAGATCAAATTTTTCTTTATGTCCTTGCCAGTGTATAAAAATACCAATTATTGCATTCCTAAAAAAAACATATACATCCTCCTTCCTTTCCTCTTTTCTTCTTCTGAACACTGGTCCATGTCCTCTTCCCGCAAGACCTTACTCTCTGATGTCTATCAGCTAAATACAACCAAGGTCTTAGATATCCACAGGGCTACCCTTTCCAAAAAGAGCTGCTAATGATTGTGGCTCTTCAAGTTTGAATCTTCAGAACCTGCAGGAATATTTTTTTTTGCAGGAATATTTTTAATGGTAGACTCTATAAAGCACGGTGAAGATACAACTCGAAGTCCACCAAGATGGCAGCCACCTTCATGAGAGTGTAGTCCTAAAAAAGCTAAGAAAAGGGTAAGATTTGGAAGAATCTGAAATAAACAGCAACATTTGCTCTGCAGTTAAAACAATACCCTTCCCAAAGGATATCTAGGTTTATCAAAGACAGATGTGCCTCCTCTTATTTTTTAAAGGTTGGTATTGCGTAACTGAAACTCCAACTTGGATTTTTCTATGATGGTTGGGAGCTGCATTTGCATTCAGAAGGTAAGCAAGACTGAGATCTAGTGGGAATGAAGTAGCCCAAGGAGGATGTGAAACGTGCCTGCCTGAGGATGACCTGGGTTTCCTTCTAAGAAGTCCAATAACCCAATGGAAATACTATGCTCCTCTGAGTAGAGTGTTATGATGTAGGCCTTCATAGATCTTGGGAAAGTCCTTTGATTCTTACCCTCTTCCCTCTGATTCCCTTTGCCCCCTTCTCTCCTCGATGGCCTGGGTCACCATCTTCTCCCTTTATAGAATTGAAAGCAAAATCTTGAGTGTAAAGAAATATAAGTACAAAGAAATGACACATGTTGCATACCAGCTGCCAGGCCCGGGAAGCTATCTTCTTACTTGTGTGCCAGGATAGCCAGGAAATCCAGGTTCACCCTAGGGTCAGAAATGAGATAAGGTCTTGTTTAAAGTCCTGTTGTTAAATCCTTCTTTGGCATTCCTCAGGGCCAGGGGAGAGGAGGGGGAAAGACTCCAAACAGGTAGCAGAAAAAACAAATATATCGAAAGTTATTTTGAGCCAATCCCAAGTAGCCATGTTTTATTCCTATCATTCATTGTGAAACAACTAGCAAATCACCCTCCTTGATACATTGTGTAATAAAAATGTCTTCTTAAGCATTTTAACCTATCAGTTTAAGCAGCCAGAGGTCCCATCCAGTGGAAAACCAGGGAAGGAGCACCAAATTGACTGTTGAGAAGCAAATCCTCATTGTCAGATCAAAGGCATACCACCAAGCAAATATTCATTCAACAAACATTTATTTAGCACTTACTATATGCCAGGCACTTCTTTAAGCACTGGGAATTCAGCAGTGAACAGAACAAAGACCATTGCTATCATGGAACTTACCCACTAGTGAGGAAGAGAGGTATAATACATCAGGAAGAGATAAATGCTATTCCAGAAAGGAGATTAAGGGACAAAGAAAGAATTTTGCATTGTTTGAGCTAAGTGATGGATCCATGGGGGTTGGGGAGGGAGGAGGTATTATTATATGTCTTTCCACTTGTGTATATGTTTGAATTTTTCCGTAATAAAAGGTTCACAAACAAAAGAAGAGAAATGTTGGTTTGGGACATGCCACTTTTAAGGTGCCTATTAGATAAACAAGTGGAAACATTTGAAGTTTGGTTAGGAGATTGGTCCAAGCTGAAGAAATAAACTGGAGATCATGCCATGGGACTGGATAAGATCACCTAAGGAGTGAGTAAAGAGGGGTAAAAATGTAAGAATATTCAAAAGTTAGAACTCAAGAACATTTTCAGAAGATCCGGCAAAGGAGACTGAGAAAGAATAACCAGTGAAAACCAGGAAAGTGGGTGTTCCAGCAGATGAGAGGGAAAAGGTTCCAAGAACAAGCCCAGGATCATCTTTGTAAAGTGCTGCTGGGACATGGAGAATGATGAGGGCAGAGAACTGGCCATTGGACTCAGCACCATGGGTTTTACCTCAACTAAAGCATGTAACTGAGTGGGAAAAGCCAAGAGATGAAAGCTCAATTGTCGTTAGTTAGCAAACCAGCGAAAGAAAGTGGAGCTTCTAACCCCAGCACTGCTGACATTTGGGACCTAATGGCTCTTTGTCGTGAGGAGCTTTCCAGTGGATTGTATATAGGATGGAAAATAGTATCTCTGATCTCTACTTACTGTAGCATCCTCTCCCCTAGTTTTGACCACCAAAATACCTTCAGACATTGCCAAATGCCCCTGGAGGGTAAAATCACTCTGGACTGGAACCATGGGTATAAACCTACTCCTTCAAAGACTTCCCTGAGAGAAATGGAGCTAAGATATATTTAAATCAAGGGTTTGGTTTGGTTATTTTTTTTACATGAGAGATATTCCCACCTCTGTTCACGCTGGGAATGATCGATGGAAAGGAGCAGGTATGCTACAGATCGCTCAGAGAAGAGGAGATTGAACAGACAAGGAAAATGTAGTCTGCTGGCCAAGCAGCAGTAAGGACCCCTTACAGTGAGACGATGATGACTTGCCAGGAAAAACTCATGCAAATGTGGAGTGAGTCTGCGTGTTTCACGATGTTAAGTATCACAATAAGCTTAGACTAGCATTTGTGCTTACCTCAGAGGTGGTCTGTGGCTCAAAACATGCACATTTGAATTCTACCCAAATTCCCTGCTATGCAAACTCTCCCCTAGAAAAGAAAGACTTATTTTGCCAGAATGGGACTCCAAAGAAATAGTCTCCACACTCAGCTCTGTCTCTAACTAGCTGTGTGACCACAGGCAAGTTACTGCACTTCTTGAGTCTCAATTTTCTTATCTGTAAATCAACAAGGCTAAACTAGATGATCCCTGAGGTCCCACACTGTTCATCATTCCCCGGATATGCTCTAAGGGATCACTATGTTTGGGGCATTTCCCTGCTCAATAAAATGGCAGTGATGCTATCTAGTGGCCTCAAAGGAAACAAGAGAGTTGCAGAGAAGCCAGCCCAGAAGCCTGACATTGTTAAGTAGCTGAGCATTGCTAAACATCATTTGCCAGTAATAAATAACTCTTACTCTAGTAAAATAAAATATTTCGTGCAGCAGTAATTGTAACTTGCAAACTAAAGAACCAAGAATAACTATGGCTATCGACATTTGATTTACTTAAGATTCATGTGATTCCCATGCCTCAAACCTCTGTCTGTAACTCACCAGCTTCTTATGGGAGTGGAAATATGAAAATATACTTATTGAGCACCTATTCTGTGCCAGCATCTGTTCCAGTAATACAAATATGAGGAAGATGCAATTCTGCTATCGAGTTGACAAACTGGGAGGTAGACAAATATACAGAAATAAATTATAATGGAAAGGGGCTACTGTAGAAATATGCAGAATATAGGACAACAAATTCTGTCTTCCACAAGAAGTTGATATCTGAGTTGGTTTAGAAAATGAGTAAACATTGGCCAAAGGAGGGAGATGGGGAAGGACATCCCAAGCAGAGGCAAGAGTGTTTGCCAAGGTAAGGAGCTGGGAAAGAACCTGGCATGCCCAGAGCTGGGGTAGGAATATCTGGTGTAGGTAGAAGATGAGGCAAGGAGTTTGATTTTTTAAATAAGGGAATGACAAAACCAGCTTTTCTTTTTTAAGGAGAAAACTCTGGCAGCTACAACATGTCATAAACAATATGTAGAAACCATTCCTGTCATGCCACTTGAGTAATAACTCTTACTCTAGTAAAATAAAAGCTATAGTCTTTAGTTCAGAATACTCTGAAAGGTAACTCTCACCTTTGTTCCTTTTCTTCCCGGAAGTCCATATCCATTGGGACCAAAAAGACCCTAAGAAAATGACACAAGATGAACTGTAGAGTCATCCAGATCAATACTTGGTTGATAATATTATCTGAACCCTTGGAAAAATCAGCAATGCAAGGAGGTGAGGAAGGCAGGAGGAGCTTGATGGAGGTTTATCCCAGCTTCATGGGATATACACTAAGACTACCTTCAAAGGATAAGGGTGGAATAGGGTTTAAAGTTTTTAAAGACCATCATATAAATAAATTGGTTGTATTTTTTTTCCTTTTTAACCCCCTCTTCAGCAAGATGATACCAGGGGTGTATGAAGCCTAATCACTATACAAAGTTGTTCTTGAGCAAACCTGCTTTCCTTATAGGATAAAGGAACAATGGGAGAGGTTCCAGAACTGATAAATTTCTAGGGATAAAGACAGATTTTGGGGGGGAAGTTTGGGACAGAGGCAATGTAGTTTAGTGAATACATTTATATGCTATAAACCCAGACAGACCTGAATTTTTATTCCATTTCCAACACTGATTGTAGGAGTAGTCTTAGGCAAGTTATTCAGCCTCTCCAAGCTTCAGTTTTCTTATATGTTAAATAGAGATAATATAATCTATCTAGTATGGTTGGAAGATTGAGTAAGATCATATATGGAAAATCCTTAGCATGATGCCAGGCACAAAGCAAGTACTTGCTAAGTGGTCCTTATTTTGCTGCTGTTGGTGGCGTTAATAGTGATGATGTTGGCCAGGGGATAGTAATGGTTGTTATGGTAATGATGGTGGCAGTGATATTGGTCAGGGTGATTGTAGAGGTAGTGGTGGTGGAAGTAGAGGTAGTGCTGGTGATAATAATTATGAAAATGTTTGATAATACTATAGAATCTTAGCATCTGTACATATAAACAAGCTTTCTGTAATAAAGAGTGAATGCAGAAACTTTTAGGCATCTTGTGCTGAACAAAGACAGCACCTAAATCAAGTACATTAACTGAGAAGAAATTTCTTTTTAGTTTAAGCCATTCTTAGAGCTAAGGAGGAAAGTTTGAAATCTTATTAAAATAAGATAAAGAAAATTGCCAAAAAATGAATGGCAATGAGGAAAGAATGCCAATAAGATTCATTTGCTATTACTCCAGCTTCTCTTTGCTGAGAGACATGCAGAGCCTTCAGCATCTGTAACCCCAGAGACCTAAACTGTATTTTGGAGATGTCCAACACCCTCCAACATCCCTGAAATGACACCTTCAAGGAAGACATTGCTCCCCAACTTTGTCCCAAAAAGAGATCAATAGAAACAAACTTTGCTATTATTTTAAATCAGAATATTTTAATAAAGTCAAACAGTGTTAATTTCATCACCTGAACTAATTGGACATGCAA
Source organism: Lasiurus cinereus (assembly GCA_011751065.1). Classification (NCBI taxonomy): domain Eukaryota; kingdom Metazoa; phylum Chordata; class Mammalia; order Chiroptera; family Vespertilionidae; genus Lasiurus; species Lasiurus cinereus. The sequence goes on from JAAGEH010000125.1 coordinate 17,040,834, forward strand.
AACAGTATTTGCCTTACATTTTACTTTACTTGACCTTAATCTTGTTCTATTTTTTTCCTTGCCTCATTTAAGTTTAAGCTTCTGAGACCTGCTTTTATTTTTCTCTCCTTGCCAACAAAGGCAATTGTAGTGTGGAGTGTAAAACAGACACAGGTCCTTCCTACTGTTGATGAGAGAAATTTCAGAAATATGAGTTTCAGGAAAGACATGTTGCTCTGTTATCATAAAGCCCATTCCAATAAGGCACTGAATTGAAAATAGTTATAAAATAACTAACGATCTTACATTCAGTGCAATGACTAAGGTGAAATGCATAGCTCTATCTTTGGAAGTGTTATCTGTTGAAGTAAATCTTTTACTATCTTTAGTCTTCAAAGATTATGTCTATGCTCTGGATCATCAAATTTGTGTCCTTAAAAGCTTTCACCTCTCCATGAACACATGGAATAGAATAACAGATCTCAGTGGGGAAGGGGATGAAGAGAACATGTGACATATGCATATATATATCACCAATGGATACAGACAAGTGTGGGGAAGGCCAGGGTTGGGGTGGGAATTGGATGGAGGGGGCCAAAAAGAGGGAAAATGGGGGGAATTCTGTAATACTGATAATAACAATGTAATTTTTTAAATCTTTATTGTTGAAAGTATTACAGATGTCTCCTTTTTTGCCCCCGTTGATCCCTTCTAGCCCACCCTGCCCCATGGGGTTATGCTTTGGTTGATCTTTTCCCACCTACTTAACCACCTCTACCTTTCCTCTGAGATTTGACAGTCTAAGTTTGCCCTCTGATCCGCTGTCTTATTTGTTGCCCTGAAAAAAAAATGTTTCATTGAGCATCTCTGTATTTCTAAACAGCTCAAATGCTTGTAAAACATCCTTGTCAAACATAAGATGCTAACTGGCACTTTCCTCTTCAATAAGATGTGAAAAGAAAATAAACCCCAAGACATCATTGGATTCTTTACATATATGAAAACTTTAAAGAGCTTTGACTCTCGATTCACTCCAGCTCTGGTGATGATGTCATATTTGTTACCCCAAATATTCATGATGAATATTAGAATTTTATGTGACATACAAATAAATAAGAAATAAGAAATTCAATCAAGAGTCCAAAACAGAGAAACCAGACTTACAGGTTGCCCTCTTGGTCCTTGTTGACCCCGGGGGCCTCTTTCTCCTGGAGCACCATGCTCTCCCTTACATAAAGAAGGATAAAGATGACATTAATTTTCTCCTACGAGTTTGTACAATTTTATATAGTTTTTCTTAGAAACTTTATAGTCACACTTTTGAAGTCTCACTGGCATCATTCTATAGTCCAAGGCAAATATCTTCCTCTAGACTTCTGTTAAATATTAAAAAACTAAAAATATAATTAAAATTTTGTATTGAAAATTTGCAAAACCAGGTATGCAGTCCCAGTTACAATAATTCTGTGCCTGATGTACAAAATTCATGCAAGAGTAGGCCTTTTTTCCCCTGGCTTCCAGCACTGGCTTCTCTCTGGCACCCAGGACCTGGACTTCCCTTGCAGCCCTGGCTTTGTTAGGAAGGTCATCTGGAAGGACATCCAGAAAGATGTCCAATCTAATTAGCATATTACACTTTTATTATTATAGACTAGTGGCCCAGTGCATGAAATTTGTGCACAGGGAGAGGAGGGGGTGTCCCTCAGCCTGGCCTGCACCCTCTCCAATCTAGGACCCCTCAAAGGATGTCCTACTGCTGGTTTACAATCGGGGCTGCTGGCTCCTAACTGCTCACCTGCCTGCCTGGCTGATTGCCCCTAACCACTCTGCATGCTGGCCTGCTCACCCCCAACTGCTCCCTGCCGCCGGCCTGCTTGCTCTCAAATGTCCCCTCACCAGTCTGATCACCCCCAACTGCCCCTCAGGCCAACTGCCCCCAGGCCAGTGTGCTCACCCCCACTTTCCCTCCCTACTGGCCTGCTCAACCCCAACTGCCCCCCTGCTGGTCTGCTCACTTCAAACTGCCCCCTACCGCTGCCCTGATCACCCCCAATTGACCCCCACTGATGGCCTGCTCACTCCCAACTGCCCCCCTGCTGGCCTGCTTACCAACTGCCCCCCCTACTGGCCTGCTCACTTCACACTGCCCCCTACCACTGTCCTGATCACCCCCAACTGTCCCCCATGCCAACTGCCCCCCAGGCCAGTGTGCTCACCCCCACTTTCCCTCCCTACTGGCCTGCTCATCCCCAACTGCCCCCCTGCTGGTCTGCTCACTTCAAACTGCCCCCTACCACTGTCCTGATCACCCCCAATTGACCCCCACTGATGGCCTGCTCACTCCCAACTGGCCCCCCTGCTGTTTGCTCACCCCCAAATGACACCCCTGCCAGCCTGACCACTCCCAATGCCCCTCCACCAGCCTGATCACCCACAATTGCCATTCCATCCTGACCTGATCACCGACAACTGCCCTTCCCTCTTGGCCTCTAACTGCCCCTACCTCAGCGCTGCCACTATAGCTTTGTCCAGAAGAATGTCCAGAAGGTCTCCTGGAAGATCTCCCAGTCTAATTAGCATATTACTCTTTTATTGTATAGAGACCTGGTGCATGGGTGGCGGCCAGCTGGTTTGCCCTGAAGGGTGCCCCAGATCAAGTTCGGGGTTCCCTTGGGGCATGGGGTGGCCTGGGCGAGGGGACTGTGATGGTTTGCAGGCCGCCCACATCACTATGGGGTGAAGGTCCCTGCTGGGGGGGTGGGCATGATCAGCCTGGGTGAGGGGCTAATGGCTGTTTGCTGGCTGGCCAAGCCCCCACAGCGGGGATCCTCACCCCATGAGGGTGTGGCCAGCCTGAGTAAGAGGCTAAGGGCCATTTTCAGGCTGACCATACCCCCTGGTGACCCAGACCCCAGCCATTCCTTGAACGGAGGCCAGGGTGGGCTGGAAGCCTGGGTTGCCCCTGGTGACCCAGGTTCCCAGCCCCAAAGTTGTTGGGTTTTTTTTAGCCACTCCTTGAGTGGTGGCCAGGGCAGGCAGGAAGCTTGGCTTCCTCCATCACTGCGGGCAACCCAAGCCTCCTGGTCACTCCAGCTCCACGGCCACCACCACCTTTGTTGGGTTAATTTGCGTACTCGCTCCTGATTGGCTGGTAGGCATAGCAAAGGGACAGTCAATTTGCATGTTTCTCTTTTATTAGGGTAGATGGCTTTTTCTAGGTGTGAATGTGTGAATCTGCTTTTATTGTGAATGCCTATACTTATCTACCTATTAATATGTCCTTATCTACTGGGCCATCTATTCATCTTTCTCTGTGTCTGTCTATATGTCTTTTCTTCTCTGTATCCATCTATCAAAGTATAAGGTAATGGACAGTCACTATCATCACCAACCACATCAGAAACACATGCTGGAAATAATCACATAAGAAGAAATTTATACAGGAAAACCCTAGCTGCAATCCAGGAAATATATTCTCTAACATTTACCTTCATTCCTCTTGGTCCAGCTTTTCCTTTTGAACCATTTGGCCCTGGAGGTCCAGGATTCCCCTGTAACAATACCATGACCAAAATCACCTAAAGAGCCACAAAATTAAATATCTGACTCTCTGGTTGTTATTAAAATGGTTTGAAAGTGGAAATATGCTCATGAATCCTCTTTACTGCAATTAATTTTACCCTCCAACATAGAAAATGCATAATATACACATTTTACCTCAGTTGGGGGATGGGATGGGGAAGTAAGAGGTTCTGTGTAAGAGGCCATGTCTACCACATACCAGGAATTGAAGGAACTACCTGGCTATTCAAGGGGAAAACACCATTTGATTAAGAGGTCAGGAAGTCAAATGCTGGGTTTTTTACACTTTCTAAATAGAAAATATTATCAAATGAGAATGGAAATAATGCAATCAGTTACAGGGCTAAAATTTTTCCAACCAAGAAAGAGAATGAGGACAAAACTAGGGCTTAGGCCCTCCTGGAGCTGCTATCTTAAATCTCCAGATACTCTTATTCTTCACATAAATCAGGCTGCTCAGGTTTAAGGTATCTCAAATGCTTTCTTTGTTAGGAAGCCACTCCAGTCATCTGCCCCAATCTGGTCTGAACCTTCTATGAACCACCAGGATATTGTATGGATTGTAGAACAGGTACTAGAGACATAAGTTAGAGGCCAGTCCAGCCTCTTACCACCCAGGTGACAAGTAACTTAATCCCTTTGAGCCTCAGTTTCCTCAATTTTCCTATAAAATTGGGATAGTAATGCTTCTTTATATGCTCTTGAGAAGTAAATTAGCCACTCATTCCCCTTTTTCACTATTTTCTGTTGTTGTTGCACCATAGGCAAGTATGAGCTTATGTTACACACCCCTGAGGTTCAAATCCAATCTCATTCCCACTATGTACTTAGAGTAGAAGGGGGCATATACTTAATGATCGATGTCTACTGCTCCAAATTAGCTTATTTCTAGTAATTTCTGATGCCCACAGATCCCAGAAAAAAAACACACAACAGTGTGGCTTTATGTTATTTGTCCAGGAATACTCAGGTGTATGAACTGGCCATTGTAAATGAGCAGCTGTGTTGCAACTTTTCATTTTCCAAACCTACCTGAGTACCTGGTAAGCCCTTTTGTCCAAAAGCTCCTGGTATTCCTTTCCTTCCTCTTTGCCCCTGTTCCAAAGATAAAATTAAAATTCAACCAATTTTTACAGAAGTACATAATTTTTTCCCATGTAACCACAAAATCATCTTGGATGCTGATGGAAATACAAATTAATGTGTCCTGGCCCATCGCTATCTCATTTATTACCTTTTAATCAAGCAGCGCTTGCTCTCTGAAGCACCCCCCGGTACACTTACTCCAAACTAATTCCAACTGAAGCACAGGATGTGAGTCCTCAGCATCTGTATTTTTAATCCTCTCTCCAGTTGAATCTGGTGAGTACTAAAGTTTGAGAACATTGCTTTGATATTTCAATTCACTCAACAAATTTTAAATGTTAAAAGGGGAATGGGAAAAACTGCAAGGGTAGTGATCTCCTTTGAAAACTCAACCTTTTCCTTATATATACACAAGGGCTAAACAAGAAATTGCATTCTGACTTTATCAAGAACCAAAAGTACACTTAAGTGACTTAATCTCACTGGGCACATCGCTGGAGAGTTGCTTGTTTCCTCCCCAATCTATTTTACTTTACTGATTTCTGACACTTTAATTTTTTCCAGCTTTTCTGAGAAATGCCTTCCTATTAGAAGCATTGATCATGGCTTCTATCCTCCTGCGTGAAGTATCGAATCACCTCTGTGGGTATTGAATCATACCCACATGCCAGTGGGAAGTAAGAATTAAGGAGAGGTTTTATTGATTATCCGGCTCACGGTTTACCACACAACCTGCTCCCCTTGCACTCAGCAGTATAATACAGTGAATATAAAGGAGAAGGCCAGGGAACAACAGTAGCGGGAGGTCCACATTTGAAAAGAGCCAGTGATTTAAAAAAAAAAAAAAAGAAAGAAAAGAAAGAGACAAAAATACATTTCTCAGTTGTTTCCTCCAGTGTTCAGACACTATTTTCTATTAAATACAATCTGTAATTACACAATGATTACCCACTTCTTCCTTTAGTATCTTTGTCAAGTGGGAAAATGGCAGAAACCTTCTCAAATTATCTTCTGACATTCATAGGATCTTTTCAAGTTAATGAGAATGAGTCAATGTGTTAGTAAAATTTGATGTGTTTAAGTTCTTCCATTTGAGGATACTTTGAAACTATTTGACTTTTAAAAATACAAATGTAGACAGTATTCCAGAAGTAGAATGAAAAATTTGGGTTAAATTTAGAAGATTCCAAAAGGACAAATGAGAAGTTTAAATTTCTAGTTATCACAGAATAGTTTACAAAAAAAAAAAAAAAAACCTACTAGACTGAACTTGAGGGCAAGATCCTTGCCTTAATGGTCTGAATGTCCCAGGCCTTATAAATATGTTGCTGATTTCTCCTGCCACTATGAATACACATTTAATGAATTAAATATGATTTGAGTGATCTGAACAGGCAGTAATTAAGACGAGAGAGTTATAGCTATACTTCCTGAGTCTGAATCCCATCTTTACCACTTCTTAGCTATGTGAGATTAGCCAATTTACCTAACTTCTCTATCCCCCTCCATTTCTCCTCTGTAAAATAGGGATAACAAGCCCCCTCTAAAGGATTTAATGAGTTAACACAAGAGTGTAGGGCTGTATCTAGGACATAAGAAGAGTTCCATAAATATCAACTACTGGGGTTTAATCTGCCCAGAAGAGAGGCTATATAATTTGCTTAAAGAAGCCCTGGAAGGGTTTTTATCCGAGGCCATTGTGATATATGTTAAATCCCTACCAAAGAACCTAAGTTAAAATTTTAAACAAATACCCTTTAGCATTAGAAACAAGTTCACTGATACAACCTGTGAGCCTGGATGTCCAGGTTCTCCTCGGTAACCGCCTTCACCAGCTTCGCCACGCAGACCCTGTCAGAATGAATAAGACTTAGTGAGTTCCCGGGGCATCTTCAGTGTTCCTATTGAAGGCAGCCTCCCCTGCAACATGTCACCTGGAAGTCACAAGAAAAAGACAAAAAAAAGTTCACTGTCTGTGCTCAGTCCTTAGGGTGTGGAGTTGGAGAGAAATTGGGGCGGGAGTTCCGCTCATGTTGGGAAATGTAAGGCCAGATCCTCACTCTTTCCCAGGCTGTGCACACCTCCTTCCAAATGACTCAGCTAGTGACAGAAGCAAAAATGCTTTGTTTAAATTACTCAAATTCCCATTTTATATAACTGGTGACTAAAAAGCCCAGCCATTCCTTTTAAGGAATGTGAGCTAAATGCTGACTTGTGTGAAGGACATTTATTCCATGTGAGGAAACTCAGAATGGTGGACACAACGAGTGTGACATTCTGGAACAAAAGCCCATAAAGCACATAGAAAACTAGCAACAAAAAAAACAACTGGATTTAAAAACTTACAGGGTCTTAGAGCATTAACCTAGCTCCCTGGGCAAATGGTGAGCTGTTAAAATGATTCATCTGATAACTGAATTAATTTCTCCTTCAAATTAATATTTCCAGCTTTACAGAGAAGATACATTTTCCAAGATAGAGGATAATGCCCTTAATGTGAATTATTCTGCCCTTTTTTTCTCATGTTGACTAGGCTATTGGTTAATTATTCATAGATTTGCAAAGAGAAAAAAATCTTAAACTCAGAATTAATCAATAGGTAGATCAATTACTTATGCTTCTTAAGTTTTTAAAACCATTCATAATGCAACACTTCTAAAACAATGTAATTCTTTATAGCAAAGCTCAGACTCTTTTATTATAATTCCATGCCTATATATTTATATTAAGCAAAGCAAAAGCAAGAACAAAACAAAAAACTTAAAATACAGTTTTTCTTTTTATCACTAACAGGATATGTAACAAGACAGAAATCACCTAATAGCTTAGTAAATCATTGTTCTTAAACAGAGTAAGATATAATGTATTAAAATGATAATAGAAAGAGTTGGAAACATAGGAAAGCAGAATATAAAATAGTATGTATGTTATAATAGCCCCCTTATTATTTATGCAAATAAAGGAAACACAAACATTAAAATAATTGCAGGAGGGTGGTAGGTTTTTGAACATTTAAAAATTATTATTCAGATAAATGAGAAGCACTTCTATTAATCATTACTATTTTATTACTCTGCACTTCGAAAGTTTATTTATAGACTTATAAATATGAACCAAGTTTTAAAAGGCATAAAGCTAGAAATTTTGAAATGTTACCTAATTTGCATATTACATAGGAAATCAAGCAAAATAAAATGCAATCAGACCCATAGATATAGAGAACAAATTGGTGGTTGCCACAGGGATGGAGGGTAGGGAGGTGGTGGAAAGGTGATGTGGGTTTTAAAGAAGAAAGAAAGGAAGGAAGAAAAGCCAACACTTAACTATCAGAGAAAAATAAAATAGTTCTTCCTACTGCACTGCTTAAGACTCAAGAAATTATTTTATAGAACTAATCTTGTATCAAGCAAGGTTTACCACATAAAAGTGGAGGCAAAACTCTTCAGTCGGTTCCATCAACAAGAAATTAGGGGTCCACAATACATTATAACCTACACTGAAAACCCAATGTATCTATTTTACAATAAATTTATCATAATAGTACATTTATTTAAATTCAGAGAACTAGAGAAAGGGGGTTAGAAAAACAAAGTTTTCTTTACTCTTGAGTATAAAAAGCTTCAAGAGCTTAGAGAAGTCTTGATCAGGGTCTAGCTATGAAAATATGATAAAATATACCACAAATGAACCCACAGTAAGAGCCTGAAGGGGAACATATTCTGATTCAGGAACATACTGTGTAAATTAAGGTCTAAATTCCAGTCAGCAAAGGGAAAAAAATGAAAGAAAGAAATCAATCAATAGAAAAACATCCAAAACTGAAAACCAAGAAATAGCACTTAGAAGAAAGAAGGCAATAATACTGAAAGAAAAAAATCCAAAGATATAAAAGTGAGTACTCCTGAAGATCTGGAAGTCAGGAACAAGGGGGAAGAATGGGCAGAGAAATGGTTTTCATTATAAGCTTGAGAGTGCAAGTTGACTTTAAAGTTAGGCATAAGTTTGGCTCTGATTTCAATTAAATAAAAAAAAAAGATATAGGAGATGGAATGATGTAGAAAATCAAAAATAAGCAAACCCAACTGAATAGAGGACCCACTGTTCAGGCATTTAGGTAAACTACACATAGCATGATAAAAGAATTAAAAAATTCAAGAGTAGGAAATTCGTGCCTCAAGCCACTAAATTTCTCCAAAAATATAGCTTAGTCTATTATAGGCTCTTTTTATCTTTTTGGTGATAAAAACAATGGGATAAAATTATATTTCAAGATATTATTTATTTTATAAGTGTTTAGATTTAACATAGAGATTATCTAAGAATTTATTTCAAATCCTAAATATTGCTCAAAAGAAATCATATTTTAGTTGGTTTTGACAAAACTTGTTTGGAATTTTGAGACTTAGGATTTCTCAATATCCATGCTTTTTCAACATTTTTGGTTTACAGACATATGAGTCCCATTATCTGTTTGTACTTATGTCCTTATCCTACAGACACGCATTCCCCACCCACTTTCTCTCCTCCCAGGCTCACAGATGACATGTCAATTTCTGACTTCTCCATTCTTAAATCATGAGAATACTAGAAAAAAAAATGCTAGCATAGTATGACAAGACTATGTTAGAGATAAATTTACACAATAACCTTAACTCTTATTTCCAAGAGTATTATGATCTTTGGTTTTGAATCCTATCACCACCAACTACATATTAGCTTTGTGGCCTCTGACACATTACTTTGCTAAACCTACATATTATTTCCTCTCTTATCCATTAAAAAGTAAGCAATGATGCTTATAACTCCTAAAGGCATTAGAAAGGTTTACATGATATAATATAAATAAGGTTCTAACACAGTGACTGGTGCTAGATAGATGCTTAGTAAAATATAAGTTCCACGGATATCCCCGCATCCCACCCTCAAATCACATCATTTCCCTTTGGAAATAGTAAAACTCAATCTTTTCCCTTTAGTTTGTGACTATGAGATCCTCTTACACATTCATAGGAAGTCTTCTTTTAGATGGAAAAATCAAAGGTAAAAGCTATTCTCTAAGGTATTAGCTTCTGTTCTATCTAAATCAGTGGTTCTCAACCTTCCTAATGCTGTGACCTTTTAATACAGTCCCTCATGTTGTGGTGATCCCCAATCATAAAATTATTTTTGTTGCTACTTCATAACTGTAATTTGCTACTGTTATGAATCTTAATGTAAATCTCTGTGTTTTCTGATGGTCTTAGGTGACCCTGCTAACTGTTCACGACCCACAGGTTGAGAATCACTGAATGAAATACTAGAGCAAGCTAGAGGGAGCAGAGAGGAATCATATAAACTTTCCCAACTTCATGAAAAAGGTCTCTATGGACATTTCCCAGAGATCCTCATGCAGCTTCAGACAGCCCCGCCAGCACTCCCCTTGACCTCACATAGAACTACTTAATATGCCATTGGTATGGAATAAGAAGCAATTCTTCCAGAAAGCACTGACCTTCAATCCTGGCAGACCTTGTCTTCCTCTTGACCCCTAAGAATAGAAAAGAAATGAAGACCTTAGAGTGGAAAATAACCAATTTTCACCCAGCCAACTGCTCTCTTCCACAGAAGCATGTGAAGTGCATCCCATGAGCAGTTATACCTACCCGAGGACCAACATTTCCAGTTTCCCCCTGAGGACCATCGTAACCAGAACGTCCCTGAAAAGTAAAAGGTAAAGGGAAGATCAGTTTAGATATCTGTGTACTTTTTCATTTATTCTCTAGACATGGGCTGTCCAATACAGAAGCCAGTAGCCACATGTAGCTCTTAAGTTTAGATTTAATTTAAATTTTAGTTCCACAGTTACACTAAGCACATTTTATGTGTTCAGTAACTCCATGTAACTAGTGGCTACCATATTGGACTACCATATATATATATGATCTCAGGAAGTTCTATTGGTCAACATTCCTTGAGAATGCTGTCTTACTTCTGGTGTTTTAAAATATTCATGTTGTAGGCATCTTTCCCCAAAGATTGTTCATTTGACAACTCCTCGGGGTTCACCATGTTGAGACAGTAGTCATACATATTCTCCAGCTTAATATTTGAAAAATACTAGCACTTCCCTTTCTACCTGTATCCTATAGGGTATAAAGTGGCAGACAGAAGGTAGAAGCATGTTTCTTCACAGGTGGAGTGGTCAATACATACAGATGATGGTGGAGGGAGAGGTTACACACAGTCACAATGAGGAAACTATCTAGTGTTCTCAACTTCTTTAAGGTCAGAAGTGGGAAAATGTGTGGTGTCCAGAGAAAGAATGAGTTCATCTTTCAGGAAAAATGGAAACCACATGATCACAAATAGGGATACATTAGACTATTATTCAGTGAAGTTGCATGCTAACTCAAGAAGAATACATAAATTGGGAAGGAATGTGAAAGACAGAAACAAAAACACTTTGTGCAGAATGTTCTTCCAACTGTCTTCTATAATAAATTAAATTCTGAAATAAATTATACCGCAATGTGAAGGAAGTGTTAATTAAATTATGGTAGAAATGTTGACAAAAAAATTATGGTAGAAATGATTATTGAAATGGTATGCAACAATTAAAAATTATCTTTAAAAAATAAATTGTCTATCAAAGTTTATAAATAGAAAATTATGCTACAATGTTCTTTTCAAATATGCTAAATTCTGTGAAAGAATAATTTATCCCAAATATAAAGAAAGATAAAATGACAATTCCTCATTTTCTTACATTGCACTAGAACATTTTTAAATAAACCCATCAGATCCTCATCTGACTTTCTCAGGGGGAGCAACTTTGCCATCAAAAAAGTTAGGAAAGTTCAGAAAGTGATTATTTTCTTGGTAACTGGAACTATTTAGTTGTCCCTCTACATTTTATTTTTCTGTATCCAAAAATATCTGTTGTGTTATTTTGCGGATTTTTCATATTTCCTACAACTTTTGTGATATCATACTATGTTAGCACAGCTTGGGTAACATTATTATACTTAAAATCCTTTTTCTCTTGAAATATTAATGTTTATAGCATGTAATATTATATTTAAGATCATTTTTCTTGAATAATTGGTGCTTATATAATAAAGCAACATTATTATACGTATTTAAAATCCTTTTTCTTGAGATAAAAAAATACAATGGGGATTTTTTTAATTAAGTAGTTCATATCATGGAAAAAGTTTTAGATATAGCACTGTCACAATTGGTCTAGATATAATAAATGTTCTTTCTTAAAATGTTCATAACTTTCTCATTTAAATAGTAAACAGGTTGTTTGTTTGTTTGTTTGTTTGTTTGTTTTGCAGCCAACATAATGAAGGAATTATTTGGGCTGATGCAGGAAGCAATGGATAAAAGAATTTGGGAAACAAAAAATGTACAGTCTTAGATTATTATTGCTCAGATTACTCAATCATTCGAAAGAGGGGGAAAAGTATGTTCACAAGAGATTAATCTGGTGAACACTATCATAATCAAGTGGACAAATGAATGTATCAGTAATGGGTCAGACTTACAGTGTCCCTCCTGGTAAGAAGGGAACAGCACTTCTTAATCTCCTGCCAAAAAGGTTTAACCTGGATCTAGTCAGAAGGAAATACTCAAACAAATCCTACTTGAGAGATGTTTAACAAAATAGCTGTTCTGGAATGTTAACGTCATGTAAACAAACAAATAACTGGACAACAGTTGTGATTAATGGAGACAAGGAAGGCAAGACAATTACATCCTTAATTGGAACCCAGAACAACAATAGTAAAAATAGCAATAGAGGGCACTACTGGTACAAGTGTGGAAATCTGAATATGGACTGTAAAATGGAAATAACCTTGCATTAATATTCAACTTCTTGAGTGTGGTGATTGCATTGTGCCTAAATAAGAGAATGTCTTTGTTTTTTGAAGAATATTTATTGAATATGTAGAAGCAAAATGTCATGATACCTTCAATTAATCCTCAAATGGCTCAGCAAAACATGTATATATAACAATTGGTATTCATTGTACTATTATAGTTGCAACTACAACTTTTCCTATAGATTTAAATTTTTTCTAAATAAAAGTTGGGGTAAAAGTTATACAGGCATAGCATAGAATCTTTCAAAAATTCAGATAATAAGAAAAAGAAATGAGTAATTTCTGGGAGTTTATCCCTCCAGGAAAATAGATACAGATATATTCAACCAATTAGGATTCTTGTTGAATACAGAGTTTTATAATCTTGGTTTTATTTCACTTAATATTATATCATGAATGTTTTACTTGTTATGAAATAGTCTTCTAAATTATTTTTCGTGGCTTAATAATATTCTATCATGTGGATTTGCCATTGTTTACATAAAATATCTCTTATCATTGGACATTTAAGCATTATAGTGATTAAAAATCACTACATTGACCATCTATGGAGCTGAATCTTTATATTGATTCATGATTAACTTCTGGATGAAGTTTAGAACTGGAAATACTGGATCAAAGTGTTACCATAGACAGTTGGAACACCAGAGCGTCTCCCCCATTGGCCAAGCTGGCAGCAGAGGGAGGTTCTTACATCCAGCATGTCAAAAGCTAGAAATATGAATGGATGGGGCCTGAGCCTGCCAAAAGCTAGCAAGGTACTTGGATAGAAAAAATGCCCTCCTCTTCCTTTCCCTATAAGAACCTTGGGCTTGAGCAGGAAAAGAGATGATCTTTGAGACAAGGGTGATGCGATTGGGCTTTGAGTTCACCATTCTCTCAGGTCCTGTGGCTCCTAAATAAAGCCCATTTCCTTCTGCACCTGCCTCAGGAATTTGGCTTTCATTGAAACAGGCAGCCACACCTCCATTTGTTTTTTTGCTTGGTTATGAAAGGACATACATATCTTAAACCCTGGCAGACATTGTTGGTGTCTACATAACACTCTCCCCCCTTTCTTTCTTGCTAAGAAAATCTGTTTTGTTTAGGGATGAATTATGACAGTTCTAAGCCAATCATGGCTATTTCCTTTGTCAGAGACTTGCTTTCTTTGGCTTTCTTAAAACAGGCCAGGGCAGATGGGGAGCAAGGACCCAGTCAATGAACTAAATGAGCTAAAAAGAGAACATTGCTGTGAGTGCCCTGATGACAGGAAAGCCCCTTTCCTTCTGGCATTGTATGCAGAGGTGAAGGTAGAATTCTGGGGTTGCCAAGGCCACGGACCACCCTGAGGATGGCCCTGTGGAAAGAAAGGGCCTGAGTCCCTGATGACAACACTGGGTTTTGATGGCATCACTGAGCTGGTGTCCCAAATCTGGAATCACTTTTTCCTGGGTTATCAAACATGCCTGTTAGCTAAACACTGCCAGTCCGCTTTTCCGTCACTTGTACATTGTATCACAAGCATAAATGTCCTAAGGTTTTGTCAAAAGTCAGCACTCCTAACTGAGGTGTGTTACACCTGATTGCCTCCCAAAAAGGTTCTCTTGTCAAATCTTCTGCACCAGCTCGTATCCTTTTTCATGTGTATCAGTTTTCATTCTTCCCAGAAGTGCTAAAGCATGACTGTTTTTTGTGGGGGTCTTTTGTTTTGTTTTTTATTCCTTCCCCAATACTAGATTTCTCAATTTGGCTTGAAAGACTGCTTCATCAGCATACCTTCACCATACAAATTGCAACATCTAAGCTGCCCTTCTCCATTGGACTCGAACAAATAGTAGTGAAAGAGTGCCCCCTAGAGGGCTATCTTATAAATTCTTAGAGCACCCTTCTTGAAGCTCATCGTGAGGAAAAGAAACCGTGGCAAACACAAATGCAAAATAGCATGGCACTGCTTCAGAGAGTTATCATCTTTGTGTGCATGCACAATTCAGGGATCTGAAGTTCAAGGTTAACCCTTAGCACCTCTGAAAGCTGCGAGCACGAGGCTCCTCCCGTGGCTATCTGGATTGAGTTCCTTCCCAGTTGTAAAACCATGAGCAAGTCATGGAACCAAAGCTCAATTTACACATGGATTGTGATCTTTCTCCTCATGGTAACTACTAATGGATGGAAACTTTGAAATGGCTCTATTCAGCTCACCTTGCATATGATGAAACTGAGCCCAGATGATTTAAGGATTTCTGCTATTCTCTTAGCTCCAGTCTCATAGCTGCATACGGTATTATTATTGAGAGGATGGTCACAGGGCTCTCTAAACTCAACTCACCAAAGAAAACATTCTCAGTAAAGTTTATCCAAAATAACTAATTGGCAACAGAATGAGATAATCTTGCAGCAAATCTGATAGTTTTCTCACATGATAATAATCTTGTTACCAACTGGATTTCATTCAGGACCTAGACCTATATAAAATGCATGTGAACTAGCCACAGTCCAGGAAAGAGAACTGATGTCCTAAGGTTTTGTCAAAGGATACAAATTGGAGTTGAAAGCAAACAGAGGTTGCTCTGCAGTTGTAAACATGCTGGTGTGCAGACCTCATTCCTGGAAATTGGGAATGATGAGATGTGAGGTCTGAGACACGTGGGTTATTTTAGTCATTTTTCAGTCATGCATTTTAATGTGTGGCACATAAAAATCTAAAAATGGCTTCTGACAAGTTAGCGTCTGTCGAGTTAACGAGTCTTTTTCCTTCGGTGATGTCTTCTGTCACAACGTCGCCGGTCTTTGGAACTAAACAAAGGGCCTATCTGTAAAAAAGGGCTAGTACGCAATTCACATCCATCAACACTGACAGAGATGGAAAGCAAGCCAGCAGTGTAATGACCTTGAGCATCTTTTAAATCAAGACATCGTTATAAAAGTGGAGGATTTTAAAACTGGAAAGATCTCGGGGATCACTGAGTCCGATGCTTTCATTTTGGATATGAAGAAACCAAGGACAAAAGAAGTAAAGCAATATGTATTACTAGTGCTGTGAGAAATAAGATTTCTACACATACACACACATACACATACACATACACACACACACACACATACACACACACACACATCTATAAGACAAGGATGCAAGGATAAGGATATTAGTGGGGATTAACATTCAGAGCTTCTGTCTCTGACAATGGAGTTCCACAGGTTTGCTCTCTGATTTTTTTATATTGATCCAACCACTATGCCAAGTCTTCTGCACCAGCTAGAATCCTTTTCCATGTGCACCGGTATCCCCAAGCAAACAGAGACTTACCTGATGTCCACGCCTTCCTTTTTCTCCCTTAGTGCCCTGGATGTAACTATCAATTCCGGGATCCCCCTGAGAAAACAGAAGATTGCTTACCTCAAATGGATAGGAAAGACAGAGGAAAATATTACATGAAGCATGATCTTTTTTAAAAAGAAGAAAGGCACCAAAGTATATCATTTTATTTTTATTTAAATTCCTTATTGTTTAAAATGTTACATGGCCGAAACCAGTTTGGCTCAGTGGATAGAGCGTCAGCCTGCGGACTGAAAGGTCCCAGGTTCGATTCCAGTCAAGGGCATGTACCTTGGTTGCGGGCACATCACCAGTAGGAGGCATGCAAGAGGCAGCTGATGGATGTCTCTCTCTCATCGATGTTTCTAACTCTCTATCCCTCTCTCTTCTTCTCTGTAAAAAAATCAATAAAAAATATATTAAAAAATAAAATAAAATATTACATGTAGTATTACATGTAATATTACATATGTCTTCTTTTTCCCCCATTGACGTCTCCCTGGCCATTCCCACCCACACCCCCCAGCACATGCTGTCACCTTTCTACTGTCTGTGTCCATGCGTTATGCTTATATGCATGCATATGGGTTCTTTGGTTGATTTCTTCCCTCTGAGTTGGATGGTCTATTCAAAGTAGACTTTTTAATTATCTAAGCCCTACTCAATAATCCCAAAATATGCAATGCAATTAAAATTCCAAACTCTTTAAGAACCCAAAAAGTTCTACAGAATGGAACTTAAATCTCTCTCTCTCTCTCTCTCTCTCTCTCTCTCTCTCTCTCTCTCTCTCTTTTTACAATACCAACATAGGCTGAATGATGACTGTTGTCTGCCTTTGTGCTCAAGCAAACAGTTTACAAATCCTGGGATTAAAGCAGCAGAAATCCCTCAACCACCACTCACAGATTCTCCCCTTAACCCCGGCTCTCCACGCTCTCCAGGCTGGCCAGGTGGTCCTGTCAAGCCCTTAAATCACAAAGAAAAGGAAAAAAAATGTGTCACTTTTTAAATCATCTATCACCTAAAGGAAAGAAAAGGAGAAAATGAGAGTCAAATTAAAAGAGCAATTGAGTGCTTGAACTTTAAGGCATTCACTGCCAAAAGGTGAGGCTGAGACACAGAAAAGAACATACTTTTATTAGAAATCTGTGATATGCTTGACACTAAGTGTGCATTAGCTCATTTAACCTTCTCAACTCGCAAATTGCGGCTTAGGGAAGTGGAACCTGGTCTCCCCATTACCAAATTCCTCAATCTTTCCACTTCTCTGTGATGCTCCCACACAGAATCACATGTAAGAAAAACAAGAAGGCTTTCTCTAAACCAAACAATGGGCAGCATTAGCAGAACAAGATCTCATTTTTAAAAAAATGAGGAAAATATTTCCAGAGCTCCTAACTGCTGCAGACAGGAGACCAGAGAGGCAAAGCAACTTGCCTTAAGACTATGATATGATAAGCCAATTATTATTTCTCTTAAACCTGCCATTCGTGGTACCATATCTGTGTAGTAGTTCCCACAGAGCCACAGAACCTTCCTCCGATGTTTTTATGTGCCTGGTTCTGGAGGGTATACACCCCACTCTGAAAATAATGAAGTGGGACCCTTCTCTGAGACCTGGCTCTCAGACACCTAAGAAATGGAATGCTCTCTAGGATCCTAGGAAAGCTACTTCATAATGACCACCACCACCCCCCCTCTTCCTCTATCCTGGCCTGATACAAGAAAAAAGTTAGTTCATTCTAAATTCTTATTCTTCTGCTTAATTTACTAAGTGAGCAGATTTCTTTGACTTCTCTAAGATAATTTTCTCACTTGTAAAACAGACATACCTATCTTATAGGGTTGTTACAGAGATTAAGTGGAATGATAAATTAAAATGCCAGGTACAGAACCATGTAGTTGCCATTATGACTTGTACAACATCTAATTCTTCCTTTTTCTAATGCAGACACTGGATTCCAGAGTGATCTTCCAAACCTGTAGCTTTGAACAGTCATCCCTGCCTAGAAACTTTCAATAGCACCTGTTTATGCTGTAGCAAAAAACAAAACCCCTTGCCAAAACCGGTTTTGCTCAGTGGATAGAGCGTAGGCCTGCGGACTGAAAGGTCCCAGGTTTGATTCTGGTCAAGGGCATGTACCTTGGTTTCGGGCACAACCCCAGGAGGGGATGTGTAGGAGGCAGCTGAATGATGTTTCTCTCTCATCAATGTTTCTAGCTCTCTATCTCTCTCCCTCTCAAAAAAAAAAAAAAGCCCTAAACGTGACATTACATTGGCTCTAGACATTCTTCCCATTCTTTATGCTTTTTATCTCACCTTCCACTACTGTTAAATTAGAATCCTTGTTTGTCCTAACCCACTCTGAGTTGTTCTAACACTAAGCTTTTCCTTTTTCTTCACATGAAATACACTGGGTGTCTCAGATCTCACAAAGGTCTTGGGTGAAAAAATGTCTTGAGCCTGGCTGGTGGCTCAATAGTTGAGCATCAACCTATAAACCAGAAGGCCACTATTCGATTCTGGGTTAAGGCATATGCCTGGGGTTGCTGGCTAGATCCCCAATTCTGAAGGAGGCAACCGATCAATGATTCTCTCTTATCACCGATGTTTCTATCTCTCTCTCCCTCTCTCTTCCTCCCTGAAATCAATAAAAATATATATTTTTAAATCTTTATTTCCTGTGTGTCCTGGAATGCCAGAGTCCTCTCCACCCTTCAACACCATTCTCAAATGCCACAGACCTAAGTATAGAAGGTTGGTCTCTGGCCCCCTTCTTCTCCCCCTAATCATCTGGTTGTTACTCATCCTTTAAATTTCATTCCATCTTCACTCCCTCCAAGAAGCCTTTCTGACTACACAGGCTGGATCAGATCCCCCTGTCATTTATCTCTCCTTCATGCATTTATCTCACCAGGAATCTTACATCTATTTCTATGATTATTTCATTGACTATCTCTCCCCCATAGAGGCCAATTCTGAGATACAGAATGCTTCCTATTCTACAGTCATGCCTAAATTACAATAGATACTCAAATCTTAGATGAAGAAACGCCACTCTATTTTAGATTCCTCTCCAAGTCACTGCGCTCCGATTCATTCTCTATTTGCACCATTCTTGCAGCCTTTATTTTATCCTATCTTGTACTGTAGTTCCTCCTACAAACATCTTATCTCCTATACCAGTTAATAAGCTTTTTGTTGCTCATAATCATGACTTATTTACCTTTGAACTCTAATTTGTGTCTAGCAAAATGCCCTACAGGTAGAAAACACTTGAAGTTTATTGAATTTTATTAAATTCAATGAAAACTAACAGCTTTCCAGTCTTGAAGAAAGTGTGGTGTCCTCCACCTTCTCCAAAATCTGATTGACAAACGGCAGGTTGGAAATTAAATCTCAATAGAGCCATTTCTTGTGAGTTCTTGTTTCATTTATCAGGAAATCAATCCATGCCTTTCGGTTAAGTCTAATTCCATGTGGGATACCAAAAAACATAAGTAAATAAATGTCACCCCCCTCATCTAATTCAATCAAGCAACAGAAGCTGGTTTTAGTACCATGTTGAGGTGGATCCTTCAGGCTGTATAATTAATTAGTAATGTCTGCCAGAGGCACAGGAAGGGAGTGTTTAGTACATACACCTTCTCTTACATAGAAATACAAATATCAGCATGAGGCAGGGGATAGTCACTGTTAAGCAGATAGTACAAATAATGTAGATTGGGAGAATATAGAGAAAGGAGAGATCTCTGTAGACTAACATGGTCAATGAGGGCATTATGAGGAGGAATGGCAGAAGCTGGAAATTGAAGAAAAAATAATAATCAAATAAGCACTGAGGATGGAGGCAGAGAAAAGACATTCCAAGATGGGGTACCTAGCATGAGCCAAGACACAGAGGTGGGCCTGCATATGGAAACTTCAGGGGACAATGAATAGTATAATTTGGGAAGGATTCCTTTCTTTATTATTTTCAATTACAATTAACATACAACATTATATTGGTTTCAGGTATATAACATAATGATTAGATACTTACGTAACTTACAAAGTGATCAACCCGATAAATCTAGTGTCTACCTGACACTATATAGTTGTTACAATATTATGGACTATATTCCCTATACTGTACTTTACATCTCTGTGACTATTTTATTACTGTCAATTTGTACTTCTTAATCCTAAGAAGGACATTTCTTTACCAAGATTAGTGAAGACTGTTGTTGAAAGGCCTTGGATATAAGGCCAAATCACTGGCAACAGGGAAACATAAAAACTAGTGTGATCGGTATGACAATTATGGTTCTGATACAAAAGAACAAACAAAACAACTAAGTAACTTGGTTTACATTACTCATTTCACTAACAACAGATTGAGGCCTTAAGTTATAGGTTCCAAATAGCCATCTAATACTTATTGCCTTCTAACTCCCTACCTAGTAGTTAACCCACTAGATCAGTGGTTCTCAACCTTCCTAATGCCACAACCCTTTAAGACAGCTCCTCATGTGGTGGTGACCCCCAACCATAAAATTATTTCCGTTGCTACTTCATCACTGTAATTTTGCTACTGTTATGAACTGTAATGTAAATATCTGATATGCAGGATGTATTTTCATTGTTACAAATTGAACATAATTAAAGCATAGTGCTTAATCACAAAAACAATATGTAATTATATATTGTGAAATATTTATTTCTAATTACAAATAAATGAAATTTTGTCTTGAATCGTGGTGTAGCATGGGTAACAGTCTTCATATGACAACAGTAAACTACATTGCTACACTTTGCTACACCGAGGAGCGGTGTGTTGGTTCCTAAGACCATGGGAAAAAGGTGTTTTCCTCTGGTCTTAGACGGCCCCTGTGAAAGGGTCATTCGACCCCTGAAAGGGTCGCGACCCACAGGTTGAGAACCACTGCACTAGATGATTCTTTCCCAAAACTTAAAAGTAAACTGTCAAGATCAGTTTAACCAGGAGAAACTTAAAACAAAATATCTTCATACTTTACCCTATTTCCCTGATTTCCTTTTTCTCCAGGTGATCCTGGGATTCCACGATTACCCTAAAGAAATAAATATGCAAAGAATCTCTGTTACATTAGTCACATCAGAAATGTTTTCCACATTCTAGCCAATGGTAGAAAGTTTATTTACCATTCTATTTCTGAATATGGGACAGACCAGAAACCCTGAACAATCCTGACCCTTTGAAAAGCAATCTAAAATTACGGAAACAAATTTTAAAATATTTTACATACATTAATGAGCTGATTTAGAAAAAAAAGAGAGAGGGAGAAGAGAGAAATCCTTAGAGTTCAGAATGAAGAGAAAGCAGGAATAAACAGAAGTAATAGCCAGTAGCTGTCATGAGGACTTCTGACCACTCAGTGTGAGTGTGAAAAACCACAAGCTGATCATTTATTTTAAAGTGGTCCTAGAAGATGATGCCACCAAAAACATGGCAGAAGCAAACAACCTTCAGCTCAGGCCTTAATAACTCCTCAGAGATCAATTAAAATTAAGTTTAAGTCAAAAGTCACAATATACATGTAGGAGACACCAGGTAGGGGAACCAGAGAAAGAACAAAAATCAGACTTCCAATGACTATAGATATTGGACTCATCATATACAGAATATAAAATAAGTAGATTTAATAAATTAAATAAGAAAAGAGTTTGGTTGTTGTTTTTTTAAAGAAAACAAGCAATTATTTAAAAAGACAAGCAAATCTGAGAAAAAATCAAACAACTTTTTGAAGTGAAAATTGGGATAATTGAGATTAAAAATCTAATTGACAATGAAAAGATATATTAAACAAAATGACATAAGAATTAGTGAACTAGAAACTAAAGGAATTATTCAGAATGTAGCAAAGAAAGACAAAGAAATAGGAAATATGAAGGAGAGGTTAAGAGACATTGAGTATAGAATGAGAAAGTCTCACAAATTTTTAATTAGGCTTCCATAAAGAGATAATAGAGAAAATTTTAAAGATATAAAATTTTTAAAGGTTTATTTGCTAAGGATTTTCTAAAACATAGAAGGCACAAATGCTCAGACTCAAAAGCCTAATAAGTCCCAGCAGATAAATAAAAATGAATCCACACCTGCACATATATTGAAACTGCAGATCACCAGGAACAAAGGGGAAATATTAAAGAAGCCTGATATATATATATATATTTTTTTAAGATTGCTGACCAAGGAACAATTAATTTGATGGATGACGTCTTAACAGTAATAACGAAAGACAGAGAAACACAAGCCAGAAAACTATGAAATCACATTTCAAAGTGCTGGGGGAAAAAATGTTTACTCAATAACTGTCCTTCAAGAAAAAAAAATAAAATAAAATAAAATAAAGAGATTTTCAGAAAAAAAAAAAGCAGTTTATGAACTTCATTAGAGGAAATTCTTTTAAAAGTCCTGCCATCGACAAAAGAAACATGACCTTTTCATGTTCTATTAAAGGCATCAGTAATAGTAGTAAATATGAGCATAAAGCTAGATAAGCATTGACTAAATAACACAATAATTAAAGTGTCGAGTTAGTAGAATTCAACAAAAAAAATGAAAATAAAATACTGGGCAATAACATGTAATATAGGAGGCAGCTAGTTAAAGCTATATTTCTAAGGTCCTTCTATTTTGAAGATAAGGGCAAATATATAAATTAACTTTAGACATTGTTGAGTATACATGTTAAAACTTTCTTTTTTAAAAAATATATTTCATTGACTTTTTACAGAGAGGAAGAGAGAGGGATAGAGAGTTAGAAACATCAATGAGAGAGAGAGACATCGATCAGCCGCCTCCTGCATGCCCCCCACTGGGGATGTGCCCGCAACCAAGGTACATGCCCTTGACCGGAATCGAACCTGGGACCCCTTAGTCCGCAGGCCAATGCTCTATCCACTGAGCCAAACCGTTTTCGGCCATGTTAAAACTTTCTAGACTGCCCAGACAGTGTGGCTCAGTGGATTGAGCATCGTCCTATGCACCAAGAGGTCACTGGTTTGATTTCCAGTCAGGGCCGTGCCCGGATTGTGGGCTCAATCTCCTATGTGGGGCATGCAGAAGGTAGCCGATCAATGATTCTCTCTCATCATTGATGTTTCTATCTATCTCTCTCCCTCTTCCTTCCTCTCTCTCTAAAATCAATAAAAATACATTTTTCAAAATTTTTTCTAGAAATTTTTGAAAATGTATAAATAGAGGTTATAAATGCAAACTCATATAGGGAGGAACATAGAATGAGAAACTTTCTGAACCTGTTCTCCATCCAAGCCGTCAACACCTTCCTCACCAGGGTTACCCTGTGGACCAAAGGATGAGAAGGTTAGAGACAAGAGGACCAGGGGTACATGGTTATTGCTATGATGTTCATTTCCATACTAATTTTTTTATCAATTAGAAGAATCTAGACCTTCTAGAGCAGTGTTTACATACTGCATTCAATTATTGTAAAGCAATGATTATTTTCTTTCTGAAATAGTCATTGGCATTATATACTGTTTTTTCCTTGTAGTTTCAAGGGGCCGCAGTAAAAGATAGAAGGAAAAAATTCAAACTGTGAATGGATAGAAGGACTTCCATTTTAACTTTTGTGCTGGACACAAATAACTCTTTCAGAAGACTGAATGAAACATTTCCCTTTGGTTGTCTGCGGGTTAAAGATGGCTCTTTTGTCATTGACTTTTGTTAATTTAAAAATACCAGCAAATATGCCTGAGTTAATCTGCATAATGGAAACCTGGTCTTAGATTAAGAAGGAACTAAATGGGAGTGTATCCATATGTGTGCATTTGGAGAGACTTACAATTAAAAAGGCCCTTGAGAAAAGAAATGAAAACCTGAACTAGATAAGAATAAAAACTGGCAATTGCGTAGTGACATCTGATCAAATATGCAATCACTTCACATTGTGGGCCCTTCGGTTTGCCAACTATTTCAAAATGATAGTTAACATATTTATTTTAAAATATCTTCTGAAAAAATTCAGAGTTTTGCACGCAGAATACATGGCATTATACATGTGTGAAATAATTTCCAGGAGGAAATCAAGTTTCAGGCTTTTTTTTTTTTAACCAAAGTACAGCCAAGTTAGTGCATGAAAATAAGCATACCAAACTCCCAGAAATTACATGATATATTTGCTACAGGCCAAAGCGGGAAATCAGTGCTACCCAGACACATGAGTAAAGAAGCGTTATCAGCCCTTGTCTCTCTCATTCACCCCTTTGCAACCACTCCCTCGACAGACTGGGTACCTACTAAATATCCTGTATAATAAGAGGCTAACATGCAAATTGTCCCCTCAACCAGAAGTTTGACTGGGAGTTCCACCAGGCCGGCTGGCCAATGGCCTGCAGCCCCTCCCCCTGGCCAACCCCATCCCCCATTAACACCCCCCATCCTAATCGGGGGCGGGGCCAACTGGCCAACCTTCTCTGTGCCCTCCCCCAGTCAGCTGATGGGGCAGGTTGGCTGGACCAGACCTCTAGTTTTTTAATAAGTAAATGAGACAATGGATACTTTGCTTCTAAATTTGAATGTAAAGTTATTCCCTTATTATGTTAGTTCACTTCTTACTAGCCCTGTCCTAATTTCCCTCTTCTGTTTGACACCCATCTTGACCAATCCCTCCCAACCACACTTAAAATTCAGGATCAACTCTTTCAGATCATCATGTGATAAATAGGATGGCCTTGAAGTGAATATATATCTTAAACCTGAAATATATGTCTTATAAATAGCCACTCATTATCATGGCAGTTTGGCTCTGAATAACATCTGACATATCCCCTCGCCTAAAATTTTAAGCCCCACCTCACTCGAGCAAAGGAAAAGCAACTGGACATATTTATTTTAATGACTCAGTACTTTATTTCCCAGTGTAAAAAGAGGGAAGAAAGTTGCCTACCTTCTCTCCTGAAATTCCTCGTTCTCCCTAGAGTGAGGAAGAAATAAAAAGAATTGAGCTTGAGTTCCATTTTTCAAAACACTGTTTCATTTAGGAAACTATATGTTCCCTGGTTTTTAAAAAAAAAAAAAGTGCAATCATTAGATCAAAAGGAAGATTTCTTTTCAGCGACTGTAATGGACATCACAGTGCTATGATTACTACCGCTTTCCTGTGCTCGGGACTTGGGAGAAAATTGCGCCTTGTAACTCCTCCCATAGTGGGGGTAAGCAGGCAACGGCAAGGACCTACTACTTATGATTACAACAATAATTTTTCCAACAAAAATGACAATACATTAACACACATGAGAGGGCTTCTAGGAACAACAGACACATTCACAGAGAGAGTAACTTGTTAAAATACACAGAACATGGTCACTGTGGTCAGAAAAACTCTCTGGGGGACTCGGGGATGGTAGAAACTCCTTTTCTGTCCTTATTACAGGAGCTTCCCTAAACCTGGATGGTTAAGAGACATTGAATGCAACCACTCACAAAGGGTGCACCACCAATTACCCTTTAGCATCGAAAATGTCAGTGTTCGCAAGCCCGCCTTCCATGGGCCTGTACTGTGACTCTTTTTTTTTTTAATATATTTTATTGATTTTTTACAGAGAGGAAAAGAGAGAGATAGAAAGTCAGAAACATCGATGAGAGAGAGACATTGATCAGCCGCCTCCTGCACTTCCCACTGTGGAGATGTGCCCACAAGCAAGGTACATGCCCCCAGCCAGAATCGAACCTGGGACCTTTCAGTCCGCAAGCCGACACTCCATCCACTGAGCCAAACCGGTCTCGGCTATACTGTGACTCTTTCCCAGGGTTTTTTTCTGGTGCCAGAGCCTGGGCACCCACAGAATGTAAGTGCCAGGGAATGACCAACCCCTGGGAGCAGCCCTCGACCTATACCTGATAGGATTTGGTGTGTGAATACCCCAGCTCCCTCACCCCTTGAGTGGGATAACAGCGAGGTGCATGTTCCATGTTGGCTGCCAGAGTTCCTCAGCAGGATTAAGCTCTGTCTACCCTTGGCAATGATGTAATTGATGATGCACCCTTTTAGGCCACCTTCCCTCCCTGCCTAGCTTCTCGGTTGCCTGCTAGTTTTTACTGAGATCGCTTCCCAGTAAACTATTTATATTTGATTCCGTTTCTCAGGCTCAACTTCCATCTCAGGAGGACCCGGATACCATACCTGTGCAGAAGAATTAAGGTTTTCCTCACACTCAAAGGATGAAACGGAGATAAGGGAAGAATTCCACAGTTCGAAATCACACTTACTTTCGGTCCTCTCATACCCGGGCATCCTTCCTCACCTCGGGGTCCAGGAAAACCTTGGGGCCCTCTTGCTCCCTATGAAATAAAGATGCACGTGGAGACAGTCAAGCACCCAACTACTTCAAACCAGCAACGATGACTATAAGAATGACTGAAACACGACCCGGTCCTTACAATTACTCCTACATCCTCAGAGACCAGACTGGATCACCAGCAAGGCAATTGGAATGTTCACATCGGTGACCCCCAAGTCATACAAATCCAAATTATCTATAATTTTGATTAATTCAGTCAAGCCACATGGGAAAAACTTCAGCCTTCAAACAAAACAGGGGTGTGTCTGAATGTTTCCTCCAGGCCGCTAAAACTAGGTGGTTCCCTTGTAGTCCCACAAAGAATAAACCTTTCTCTTCTGAGTGAAATCCTGCCCATACCTAAGGTATGGATCACTTGTCGCCTTCTCTTCTAAGAAGCCTTTTCTCTTATTTTTGGCACATCAACCTATTTTTACTGTTTTGTGTTATGTTTCCCGCCATGTTGTGAGCTTCTTGGCGACAGGGACAATGTTTCATTTATTTATCTCTCAGTTTCCAGCCCTAAGCATGGTGTCGCATGGTGTCAGGCACACAGTAGACAGCCGATCAGGATTTGAAGAATTACTTCCTGAGTTTTATTCCTGAATATAACCTTTGACCTAGGCATTAGATAGGAAGGGAATGGTAGATGCCATGCCTTTTGCCAAACTGATCAAATATAAATTTAAAAGTATTGCATACCCCATGAGCTTTTGTCAGACTACTTACAAACATGGCTACAATATTAATAGTAACAAATACCTGCCATTTAGCTCAGGATCAACAACTGCTATTACATGTATGCACATTAGACATAGGCCACATTTCCAGTTATCACAAATTCACTCATTAAAACAATGAAATGACCTTAGTTCCTCATTAAACACCTTCTAGAGACAATATAGCTACACAATTTGTCTACCTGACATTTGTTATATGATATCTGGTTATCCTTACATAGATATTTCAAATCCACTTTATTTTTTAAAGCCATTTTTAAATAGCATAGATGGGAAAAACTTTCATAACTTAAGTGCAATTAAGTATTACTAATATTTGACCCATTTTACCATACTCTGTCACAGAAAAAAGTAAGACTTAGTGCTCACATGTTCACCTTCTTCACCAGGATGACCAGGTAATCCCCCGGGCCCCTTCTCTCCCTGAGAGGAAAAGAAATCAAAATACATAACTTGGACTCTAAATTCTTCTTTTCTCAAATCTACATGAAATGAAAATTGTTACTAATAGATAACCTTGTCTCACTGAGTTGACATTTTATTGAGAATCTACTAAACGTTGAGCACAATGTGCAGAGACATATAGAAACAAGTATTCCTGGTCATTTCACAGTGAAAACTTGAATACCTGTCTATCTTAATTTTTGGCACATCAACCTATTTTTACTTTTCTAAAACACCTTTTTTAAGCCATTCTATTGTGAAAATCCAAAAGGAAACTAGTTTCTAGTTAAATGTGTAAGGAAAACTGTTATTCTTAAGGAGGGCTTTGACCTTGTTTTACAAAACATCAGTAAGCAAAGGTGTTACCAACCACACTATTTATTTCCATAGAACTCAGCTATTTAGTCTCTCTTATTATTTTTAACTTCTTCTTAGAGACCTAAAAACACAAAGCATTTATTCTCAAGAGAAGTTGGCTTGCCATTTTATAGCCAGACTTGTTCATTTAGTCTGAAAAGTGGTAACAAGTCTATCTGTGATCAACAAAGAT
This sequence comes from Lasiurus cinereus, assembly GCA_011751065.1. NCBI lineage: Eukaryota > Metazoa > Chordata > Mammalia > Chiroptera > Vespertilionidae > Lasiurus > Lasiurus cinereus. The sequence continues at coordinate 17,068,708 of JAAGEH010000125.1, forward strand.
ATGACAGTCAACACAACCAACCACTGAATTTTAACAAACAGAAGGAGCAGATAAGTCAAACATTCAAAGCACTCTCATCTTGGACTTCTGAGGCATAGTCCTTAAGTTGCATTAAAAAATATCAAGAGGTTCCCAAGCTTGATTTCCTCATTCTCTGGTCTAATGTTTCACAAGAACCTGAGGAGGGAAATAATCTAGTGCTAAGGCATAACTACAATTTATTTTTTTTAAATAATTACTTTTATACTATTCGGAATTGAGATTGATCCCCAACGTCAGTAAGAGCTCATTCCAACAACCTCATGGAAAGCCTTACAAAGAGAGTGTGTAAAAAGATGGACAAAGCCAAGGGGATTGACACCACCTTACGTGTGGATTTGTGACCCTACCCAATCGTGAAGCAATAGTTCCTGTGAGAACAGAACCTTGTGTCCCTAGATGTCTGAGGGCCATTTCTAATGAGATATGCTCCCTCAAAAGTATGCAATAAATTTCTTATCACTTAACTCAGAGTTAACAGAAAGATGCAAATTAACCACTAGTAAACCAGTGATTGCACCCTTCCTCCGAGTTTAATGCTGTAGACTTAGGAGGTTAGATAGGAGGAAAGGGGCATTGACTACTGTAAAGAATGCAGGTGATGGACAAGTGAAAATTTTGGAGACAAGTAAGAACTTCTGTGCACTGAGAGGATCTATACAGGTATTTGTCAAATAAATGTCAGGAGGCAGCATAATAGGGTGGAAAGAATATGAGTCAGGCAGACGGGACTTGAATTAGAAAATCCCTCTTCTTAACTGAAACAAACTTTGAGAAACTGATGTTCCCTCTCTGAACCTCGATTTCAAACCCATGGACTAACAGTTGCCTCCAAGGTTTATTAAGAGGGTAGCATGAGTAAAACATAACACAGAGCCTGCTCTGTAGTCATCTCCAGTCATCTACCTGGAATGCCATCTCTCTCCCTCCCCATCCACATCCAGCAAATCCTCACCTTCCTCCCGGGGCTCCCACCGTCACCTCTGTGCCCATCGTCTCCGAAACACTTTGCATACATATTGCAGCATGTTCTTTCTAAAATTGTGTCCTGAAAAACAGAACCCATATCATATGTGATTTTTTCCATCTATTAACCTATATCACATCACACACTAAAGAGACAAAATTCCCTCAGGGTTTGTAAAACCCTGTAGATGGTATTTAAAAAAAAAATACTTACAAGTTGCTTCAGTAAGATGTGTGGAAGGGATGGCAGTGTGATGCTCAGGGGTTGATTGTACGCGAATCCTCTGCCAAATTCTAGCTCCTGCAGCTCTTCCAACTTATGTACACCTTCCAGGCCAATCATGAGGAGTCCAGAGAATCCTTTGAGATACCAGCAGGTGGGCGATTTACTTGCATCTCTTTTGAATGGTCTGCCATTGTCTCGGCCCCAGATATTCACCCATCACCCCATCCTTCCCAGTTTTGTTAAAATCAAAACTAGCTGAAACCGGTTTGGCTCAGTGGATAGAGTGTCGACCTGTGGACTGAAAGGTCCCAGGTTCGATTCCAGTCGAGGGCATGTATCTAGGTTGCAGGCATATCCCCAGTGGGGGGGATGCAAGAGGTAGCTGATCAATGTCTCTCTCTCTCATTGATGTTTCTGACTCGGTATCCTTTTCCCTTCCTCTCTGTAAAAAATCAATAAAATATATATTTTTTAAAAAATCAAAACTAACTCGCTGAAATCCTCCTCAAGGAATTGGTCTGATACTTTCAATCCCACCAGTCGAAAGTTGAGCAGTTAGGTGGCACCACAAAGGACTCTCATCATTCCCTCCGGGTCTCTACTTTTTATTTCATAGGGGGTTTTCACTTATAATTGTGTTAGGTTGCATCCTTTTTAACCAGTGGTCGGCAAACAGCGGTTCACAAGCCACATGCGGCTCTTTGGCCCCTCGAGGGTGGCTCTTCCACAAAACACCACAGCTTGGGCTAGTCTATTTTGACGAAGTAGTGTTAGAAGTTTAAGTTTTAAAAAATTTGGCTCTCAAAAGAAATTTCTGTCGTTGTACTATGGATATTTGGCTCTGTTGACTAATGAGCTTGCCGACCACTGTTTTAAACCCATTCCTGATGCAGATTTGTGCTTTACTCTTAGAAACTGTGGCGTCATGGGAACTATTCACAAGTATTCTGGTTCCTCTCCTTAAAGGGCACAAGTTAGGATTTTATTTCTTTGGGAAAGTTATCAGCTCTCAATAAGCCTCAATTCCTTACCTGTGAAAATATCACCTCTCTCCTGAAGGTTAGAATTTTCCTCGTGGCTAGCTCTGACCAATTAAATGTGTAAAGAAGTGACATGGGTCGCTCCCTGGGAGAAATGTTAAGTGCAGGGAGCAATGTGCCGCATTTCCTTTCTCCCGCCACAGGAATAAACCCTTCCTTCAGCCTGGGTACTTGAGTGAAGAGCATGCCATGTATTCAAGTAGGCGTGGGGCATCAAATGCGTGCATTCTTGCTATGGAAAGCCACTAAGATCTGGAGGCTGCTTGGTATTGCAGCAGAACCTAGCCTATGCTACTGAATCAGTCACTAACAGGTCATCGGGATTTGTCCACATAACAGAGGACACTTTAAGTTTGGCTAGAAATCACTGTTTCTAGAATTTCAGACCAAATATTAGTGTTAATATTTTGAATAGTAAGTTCACACACACACATCAGCTTTTGGCTATTGTGAAAATAAATAGATTAAATAAATAAATAGCTGCTTAACAATCTTGTGGTTAAAAGCTGTCACACGTATTCTCCATCATTCCTGAAAACACATTCCTGGAAATGGCATTGCTGCTTCAGCACACAGACCAAGTTTGCAGTCTTTAGTTACAGACTCCCGAATCTCTGCCAGAAAAGCTCCATCAATTTAAACTTCCAGTAGCGATCTATTTGGTACATTTAGCTGGGAGCAAATTATCATAAAAAAAATATTCCAACGCGTTGGTAACCCAGGGAAGACATCATCCCCAGAACACAATGAACAGACTCTACCGAGGAGGGAGAAGGAGGAGGGGAGCTTGAACAAGTCCTGCTGCCGGCTGTTCACCCTGAGCTGGCTTCAGAGCCTTTACGTAGCTCAGGCTGGGGATGGCCAGAGTAGCCAGGCACAGCTGTGCAGAAGGTCCTGCCCAAGGACACCCAGCGGAGGGAGCTGGTGGGCGCCTAAATGCAGCCAGCCCACCAAGCGCCGAGCCAGGAGCCCAGGCACAGGGTTGCACCCACCCAGAGAACTGGGCATCTTTTTCTAATTTCACAAAGATGCCACATAAACCAGGAGCAGCCCTTGGAGATGGAGAAGGAGAAAGAATTTGGCAGCAAACGAGGGAAGAGGGGCAGTGGAAAGAGCGAGGCCCAGATTTAAGCCCATTCCAGAGTTCAGGGAAAAGAGACATATGGGCCCCTATGTAGCCTGAAGGAGCTAACGACACCCACTTACCACGGGGTAGGAGTTGCACCTTCACCCCTCTCCCCACCCTCAAAAGCAGATGCCAGGCTGGGAACCAGTCAGTCTTGGCTATGAGAGGCCCTGAGTCGGTGTCAGGGATGTGGGCCACAGGGTCTCTCCGCCCTGAACAGCCCCCTGATTCATACAATGAGGGAGACTGGGTACCAGCCTGGTGGGCACTGAGCTCCTATCACCTGGGTTAAATCTGCAGACTTAATAGAGTGTAGTGACATCTGGAATTCTGGGCAGCTCAGTTGCCCTGAGAGGAATGAGGTCCGTGCAGGGCAACCCCATCCCTTACCTTTGCCTCGGAGAATCTCAGATGTTTTCTTCAGTCTCTCCAAATCATCATCCAATCCATCTGTAAATACTAAGAGGACCTGTGGTTTGGGGGCAGGGGTGAAGGTGGGATGAGAGAAGTTGGGAGGGAAAGGAGGAAAGGGAGGTGGGGAAGGAATGGACAAGATGGATGCTATAAATTGTACTTTTTTAAAAAAATGCAGGATAAGTTTAGCTTTTCTGGTTGTAGTCAGCCCTTCACCCTCTTCCCTTTTACCTATTCATTCTTCATTTTATTACGCGTTCATTTTTACTTCAACTTCCCTCCCCAGCCCAGTTCCCTATCCCCCCAAAAAATAATAATTTGGACCAACTTAACATGTTCACTTAAAAATACCTTCCAAATATTATCTTACAATACTCACCTTTATCTATGTAAAAATACCAAAAGTATTATTGCATTTTCTACAATTAAAATGTGTTACCTTTACTCACACAAAAAAATTTAATTTTAAAAAGTAAATTATACTAGTTAAGAAATTCATTGTATGCATGACTAAAGGGGGGAAAAATCAATGTTTGGGGGTTTTTCAATCCTTACCTGAGGATATTTTTCCATTGGTTTTTTAAAGAGGGTGAAAGAAGGAGTGGGGGAAAAGAGAGAAAGAGAAACATCATGTAAGAGAGACACATCAATTGGTTGCCTCCCACACACACCCCAACTGGGTCCAGGACAATCTGTAACCCAGGTACCTGCCCTTGACCAGGAATCAAACCCAAAATGCTTCGGTGTGGAGGTTGATGCTCTACTACTGAGCCACACCAGTCAGGGCAAATAAATATAACTTTTAAAACTTGGAGATGTCATTACTTTTTTTATTATTTAAATTCTTTATTATTTAAGTATTACATGTGTGTCCTTTTTCCTCCATTGGAGATGTCGTTTCTTAATAAATGTCATACAAGATCTTGTAATCTCTGTGGACCTTTGTACATGTAAAGTTTTGGGGCACTAAAAGGGGACTACAGACAGCTCCAGGTGCTGACTGGAAAACTAATGGGCCCTACTCTATGCGGCAGTCAGTGACCATAAGGAGCTAATAGTCTTTGGAATGGATCATTCCTTGGAAGAATTTGGATCACTAAACTGTGGCATTTTCCTTTCATCCCTGCTGGCATTACTCAACATGGAGCTCTTGGACTTAGGGAACATTTGTTGACTGAATGCAAGTACATTTCTTGTTGGTCTTTACTGGGTAGGACTATGGTTTTCCTCTATGTAAGATCTCCAGTGAAGAACAGTGTACTTGGCCTCAGTCACGAAAGCCTCATCCCCCTGACCCTGCCTGATGGTTCCATAACATGGGTTCTCAGCATTTATTACCTTCACTTTAGCAAAAGAGAGGTGGATAGCATGATCTCCCAGGGACTGCAAAAAATCCACATCCATGCGGTTGCTCTTGGCAGCCTGATGAACCAAGAACTTCTGAATGATTTCATCACTATACTTCTCAAAGCCTGAGTCGAAGGTAAGCTGGCCATTGGAGCCAGGAACCAAGTAGCGAAACATTGTGTTGGTCTGACTACAGCTGATGTTAGGAAGCAAAGCCAACTGTTGCATCAGCTCTGGCAGCAACCCTTGAAGCTTCTTCTGATCTTGCTTTGAGGGAGTGGAGATATCAATTGCTACAGACAAATCTAGGTTGCATCCTTTGCAGACAGAGGAGAAAAAAATCAAATTAGTCACCTATAGTTGCATGACTAGGCCCAGATATCAACCAACACTGTCCTGAAAAAAGAACCCCAGACTACCCATAGAAGTATAAGTTAAATAATGGTTATTGTTTAATTTAGGGGATAGTTTGTTACACAGCAAAAGCTAGCAGATACAACATCTACTGTTTCGTATCTCTATGCCTCTGAAAATCCTATTCCCTCTACCTGAAATTTTCTTCCCCATCCCCTTAAACCCAGTCTGGTTAACTCATACATATCTTTAAAGTAGCACTTTAATTAATCCCTTCCCTAAAGCTCTTTCTCACGCATGTCCCCAGCTCATCAAGGTGAATGATCAAATGCCTATGATTTACTTTACTTGATCTTCTCTACCACTAAACAAGGATTCCTTGATAGTAGGATTACTCCATCTTACTTTCCCAGGACCTAATACAGATAGATGCTCATTCAGTATTTGACAAGTGGATGAAGAAGAAAATATAAATGAGCCTTGAGTCTCTTTCAGCATAAGCTATACTTTTTCCTTTTCCCCTGGAAGTTGTCTTCCATTCATCACCCATGCACAGACCTTGTTTCAGAGGAGCATCTTAGAAAAAGATCAGGACTGATGATCTCTCCCAATTTTCCGTTACTTCTGCCTGAAAACTTTTAAGCCCTTCTGGAAGAGGGTAGTGAGAATGTGAAGGTCTATTGACCTCTCAGTCTATACCCACCCACTCACAGGTAAAGAAGACCATGCATAAAATTCTATAGAAGAGAAAAAAGTTGATGGTTGCAGATGTATCTGGATTAGAATCTGAATAAATTACTAAAAATGTAACTTATTGGCCATAAAAAGGCCCACTATTACTAGTTACTTCTGGACAACAAACATAACTTGGGACTGTCCAGGGCAAACCAGGACATGTGGATATTTTCTCCTTAGACCAGCACACATTGGAGTATTTGGCTCAGACTCAATGAAAACAAAACTTCACATTTGGGGAGGGGAGGACACAATTACGAGGAAAATAAATATTGGATCCATCTAGTGAAAAGGGTTATAAACAGTGGCTTAAAGTTTCTCAGGGATCTGAGATCCAGGAGTGAGCCAGGAGTTTTCTATCTCCTAAACACCATACTCCCAGCTAGCTAACCAAATATGTTTCTGCAGTTGCGAATATAGAAAATGTCTTCCTTCTTTCCTTTCATATAAAACATCTTGGTTTTGTTTTTACTTCTTTTTAATCCTCAGTAAGGGTATGTTTATTGATTTTAGAGAGAATGAAAAAGGAGGAAGGAGAGATGGAGGAGGGGGAGAGAGAGACACACCAATATGAGAGAGAAACATCAATTGGTTGCCTCCCAAAGATGCCTCGACAGGGAACTGAACCCACAAACTAGGTATGTCCCCTGACTGGGAATCAAACCCACAATGCTGTATGGAACAACATCCCAACCAAATGAACCACCCAGCCAGGGCTTGTTTTGATTTGTAAATCTCTAATTGAAATTCACCAAAAGGAGTTTCCACAGATATGAATCCTATTTCTATATCAAATCTGATTTTTGAAAAAAGGAAGTTCTTTCTTGTGGTATGATATATTATTCCAATATTTCTAATTTACATTTCTCCAGGGACATTTTCAGCTGGCTTGATTCTCTAATGCAAGGAGTATTTTCTTTCCCTGTTAATGGAAAGGGTATTAACCTTGCCAAATAACCTCTAAAGTCTTTATGATTCAGTATTATGATTCTAGAATTCTAGAATTAGATTCCAGCTATTATTAAAATATCTAGCTAATTTTATCAAAAAAAGTCAAAAGACAAAGCTGAAGACAAATATAAATCCTAAATTACTGCATTGTACAAAATGAATTGAAAAGAGAAGATGGAATCCTATATCTATTTTCCTCTCCCAGATAATACCCAGGTGCACATAAACACAAAAATAGGACTTTAATTTCTGAAGAATCTGAACTGCTTAATGCAGGACATCCCATATCCATGCTTACTTAAAACATGTTACACATGCACTCCTTTCAATTGATTTCTGACTTCACCAAGGATACTGCAAAGTAGTGATATTCTTTAGACAATAAAACAAAAATATTAATTTAATACTCTAGAAAATTGGCTCCAGCTTTTGACATTAATTGTTGGGAAGTCAAATCCTGCCTCCATTATTTCCCATCTATTTCTTAACCTCTCTTGATTTTCCTCATGATGATTCTGAAACTGGGTATCAGAATAGTAACATATGTTTCACTTAGGCAACCCTATGCAGCAATATTGGACTTATGGGTTCCATTATGTATTCTCCTATGTGATTCCAAACTATAGTATACTTCATCATACTATATTATACATTATTATGCCATATTATTCCATTAGATGACATTCTATGCTATTCTGTGTATACTACTATTGTTAGAGTAGGTAGCAAGATATTAATATAGGAGGAGAGCAAATGGAATTAGACATTATCTTACCTAATAATAAACATGTAAATTGACCATACCAATCAGAGTGAGTATGCAAATTAACCCAACAAAGATGGAGGTTAATTTGCATACATACCTGGGTCCCGGAACCTCCTCAGCACCCAGGTCACTCCCAGCAGGCCATTGGAGGGGCTGAGCCTGCAAACAAGGGGTAGGGCGGGGGAGGGGGCGCTTCCCAAACCTAAAGCCTGGGACTTGGGAAGGGGCTGAGCCTGCGACCAAACACAGAACCATCCCCAAGTCAGTGCTGGGTTGCCCAGCTGCAGCCTGGTGACCCAACATTGACTGCTCAGGTGGCTGAGACTCAGAAAATGAGTCAGGGTCTGATCTGCAGCCTCAGTGGAAGCTGTTGATCAGTATGCTTACCTCTCTCTTTCTCTCCCTCTTTCTTTCTGATCTTTGTCAGCATCCAGGATTTTCTTTCTCTCCAGGCCTCCATGGGGGCTGCTGTTAAGCCTCACCTCTTTGGTCAGGCCCAGAGATAGGCCTGGAGATGCTGACTGGCATAGGAACTAACCAATCAGAACCAAAGGTGGTGCTGTGGGGAACCAATGGCTGCCTAGGAGGTGGAACTTCTGACACTGACTAGCATAGGAACTGACCAATGAGAACCAAATCTGGGTGCTGTGGAGAACCAATGGCTGCCTAAAAGGTGAAGCTTTTGATGCTGGCATAGGAACCAACCAATCAGAACCAAATTGGCCAGCAGAGGAGGGCAGTTGGGGGTGACAACAGGTCTGCAAAAGAGGGCAGTTAGGGGTGATCAGGCTGGCAGGCAGAAGTAGTCAGGGGCAATCAGGCAGGCAGACAGGTGAGCAGTTAAAAGTCAGTGGTCCCAGATTGTGAGAGGATGTGTGACTGCCAGTTTAGACCCGATCTTTGGCATCAGGCCTAAAATGGCAGTCAGACATCCCGCAATGGGTCCCCAATTGGAGAGGGTATAGGCTAAGTTGAGGGAATCACCCCTCTGTGCCCGAATTTCGTGCATCAGGCCTCTAGTCTACACTAATAAAAGAGAAATATGCACATTGACCATACCTCTGCAACACCTACCACCAATCAGGAGTGAGTATACAAATTAGCCAAACAAAGATGGTGGGTTTATTTGCATACATGGGCGGGTCAGTATGCCTGCTATGAGGGGGCAGGCGGGGGGTGGAGGGAGCTACAGAAGCAAAGACTGAAGGCTTCGGCCCGAGCGAACACTGAAGACTCCAGCCAGAGCGAAGACTCAGGCTGGAGCAAAGGCAGAAGGCAGAGGCCAGAGCAAAAGCCTGGGTCCTGTGTGCCAGAAAAAATCTGGTGCCAGCAGCCAGAGGAAGGAATGCCTATTCTAGCATGAATCTTCCTGCAAGGAGCCTCTAGTTAAGTATAATCAACTAGGAAGCATAAGCCTATTTAACCAGGAAGCTATACCTTTACACACTCTAGGGGATAAGCAGCCTGCCTTCTGGTACCAGATTGTCTGATTGATGCAGGGGGTAAGGGATGGGGAAAGAGCAGGAGGAGATAAGCACATACACAAAAGAGATCAATATGGCCCCTGGGGAGGTGCTTCTATGAGGCGTGTGTAATAGGCACTAAGATGGCAATCACAGAGGCCTGTCAGTCTAACGTGGGAAAAGAATAGATTGGTTAGGAAGTAGACCCATCAGAAAGCTTGGAAAATTGATTGGTTAGTTTAAAAGGAGCTCCTGATCCTTCCCAAACCCAAAATAATATAATCCTAGCTAACAAATCCCTTCCCTCTCTTTCTCCCTATCTCTCTCCCTTTTTCTCCCTCCCTCCTTCCCTCCTTTCCTCCCAATAATACACACTTGCCCTATTTATTCAAGCATTGTCTCTGTAGCAATCAAGTGTGTCTACCAGCCACCTGGGCAAACCACACAGTCCATTGTTTTGCCCTCGATGAAGACAAAATTGGACTTTTTCCATAACATGATAGAGGAGATGGGACACTGGAAACCCAGGGACTGCCTTCTATTTCCACCCGGAATAAATCTTACCATGCCACAACCTCTTGTACGTGTGTCTGTGGAATACTTTCCCTGCAATGTCTGCCAGCAGCACTATCATGACCCTCATAATGACATTTTAGCCAGTGACAGACCACATATATATCTGTGGTCCCAGAGGATTATAATGGAGCCAAAAATTCCTATTGCATAGTGACGTTGCAGCCATGATAAGGTCATAGTACAATGTATTACTGTTTCATGCTGGTCTCAGTCGATGGATAGTAATACAATCGCTAGAAATTCCTGCGGGTACTCACCTGAGCCTCAATCATCTTTCCACAGACATCTCCTATTTCTAAACCAATTTTACAACTCGGCCAACACTTTGGTTCTTATTACCCTTCAGCAAGCTGCCCTACAGCAATAACTATTGAAAGACTTTAAAGAAAAGAAGAGTTTATAACTTAGAGGCCCTGGGATGTACAAGGCATGCCAGGGGAAACACAGCAAGATCACAGTAGAGAGGGAGAAAGAGAGAATGCAGAAGCCTGGGGTTTTGCTTTTATTGTGGTCAAAGGTGAAGGAGGAGGGGCTAAAGTTTTGCAGCTCACTCTTTGTAGGTTAATTTATTTTTAAAAATATATTTAAATTGATTTCAGAGAGGAAGGGAGAGGGAGAGAGATAGAAACATCAATGATGAGAGAGATTCATTCATTGGCTGCCTCCTGCATGCCCCACACTGGGGACTGAGCAACACTGGCCAGGATGCTCTCTTATGTTTTAAATTAACTTATAAGCATGGTGTCATTTTTAATTTATAGGATAGTTAATTTTAAAAACTGACATTCCACCTGGATGGCTTGGCTCAGTGGTTGAGCGTCAACCTATGAACCAGGAGGTCATGGTTCAATTACAGGGCTTGGTCCCCAGTGTGGGGCGTGCAGGAGGCAGCCAATCAATGATCTTTTCTCATCATTAATGTTTCTATCTCTCTCTCCCTCCCTCTCTTTTCCTCTCTGAAATCAATAAAAAATATATTTTAAAAAATAAGAGGGTGAATTTAAAGCACAAGAAAAGAAAAAAACAAGTAGCTTAAATAGTCAGTTATAAAAGTCAACCGGGATCTCTAAAACAAAGTAACCTCAGTTGGGAGGTAGGGGGAATGGTTCTTTATCTAGAGAGGCAGGCAATGTGTTTATTCCAGATAGCCTTCTTTGAAGCAGATGCCTCTTTGAAATGGATGCCTTGGCATTGGAAGCTTAAATCAGGCACTTGCATCACAAAAAGAAAAGCCAATAGTCAGAGCTTATGCTACAATTACTCACTTGTTTGTGATGATACTGGTGTAAACAAACCTACCGTGCTACCAGTCCAATAAAAGCATAGAACCTACAATTAGTAAGTATAGTACTACAGTAGTAAGATATACTATCTAGTATACTTGCACTCAGTGATGTCCACAGAACCATGAGATCACCTAAGGATGCTTTCCTCAGAAGCTATCCTCGTTGTACAAGTTGGTAGTTACAGAATAGTCATGGGAATGGAAAGTACAGCATAGGGAATATAGTCGATAATGTTCTAATAACTATGTATGGTGTCAGATGTGTATGAAATTTATCAGGATGACCATTAATAAATTATATAATGTCTTATCACCTGAAACTAATATAATAATGTATGTCAACTATATTTGAAAAATATAAAATGATTTTTTAAAAAAGGTATTCCTCATTAAGTGACCCATGACTGTATATCATACTATATAATGCTCTTCTATATTATACTATGTTTCATTATGCCATACGATACATACTAGCCTCCTGCTTAAAGTATGATTTGAGAACCTGCAGGATCAGCACCATCTGGGAGCTTGTTAATAATACAGAATCTCATCCAAAACTACTGAATCATAATCTGCATTTTAATAAGATCTCCAGGTGATTCAAATGCATGTTCAAGTTTGAGAGGCCCTGTTATACTCTACTACATATACCAAAAGGCAATATAGAACAGTATTTAGTACATAAACTCTAGAATCATACTTCCTCAAGTTCAAATCTGAGCTTTGCCATTTTTTTTAAATATATTTTATTGATTTTTTACAGAGAGGAAGGGAGAGAGATAGAAAGTCACAAACATCGATGAGAGAGAGACATCAACAGCTGCCTCCTGCACGCCCCACAGTAGAGATGTGCCCGCAAGCAAAGTACATGCCCCCAACTGGAATCGAACCTGGAACCTTTCAGTCCGCAGGCTGATGCTCTATCCACCAAGCCAAACCGGTCTCGGCTGAACTGTTTTTCAAAGTGTTTGTATCATTCTATATTCCCACAAGAGTTCCAGTTTCTCTGCATTCTCACCAATAGTTGGTATAGTCAGTCTTTGTAATTATTAGCCATTCTTATAGGTATAGAGGTATCTTGTGATTTTAATTGCATTTCCTTAATTAATTTGCTAACAGTGTTGGGCATCTTTTCCTGTGCATATTTGCCAGTTTTCAAATATTCAATTTTCAAAAATTTGGGGTTTTCCAGAGATCATTCTTGAGCTTTGCCATTTAATTGGGCCAAATAACCTGATTTTTCTGTGTCTTGGTTTCCTCATCTATAAAGTAAGTATCTATTCAACAGCATTATATGAAAATTTCATGTTTTAATATATGGAAGCCCTTGGAACAGTGGCTGGCACAAAAATAAAGCACCATCTAAAGGTTAGCTATCCTGATTATAATGTGGTTTGCTGTAGACTCTCACGCCCTGTGGGAAGGAGGTACAGTCATCCATGAAGACATTCTCTGGGTCAGTCAGTCACCCACTGAAAGCCAAGACTTGAGATAAGATCAGAAGGACAGACTCACACTGTTGGGAAGAGGAACCCTTGTCTCTGGATCTTGCTGTTTTGATAAAAGCTTGAGGAGATAAAATGGGACTGAGAATGACCTCAACCCCATGGGAGCAGATTAGCAACAAAGTAGAGAGACCACTGTTCAGAGCCACATAGAAAAAAGTGTGTTCTATTTCATATGAACTACTATCTATAGTATTCTCTGACTACTATCTATAGTATTCTCTGCTTCTATTTCTCTTTCGATAGGCCCAAATGTTCAGTAAGCTGTGTGTGCATGGTCCAGTCTGGTTATATCTATCTACCAGGAGCAAGGAGAAGAAGTGTGAGGACTTTATAGAAAGACAGTTCTGAGAAAGTTCAGGCCTTTGGAGACCAGAGTGCAGACAGCCAGGAGAAAATGAACCCCAGTGTTAGGAGTTCAGTCCACTTGTCCTCCCCACAGGGTGATCTTCCCTCCCTCCTCCAGCTGGAAGGATCAGTTTTACTTTATTAAGAGAGCCAACCTGGTCCCTGACACCTATGATGGGCTCGTAGATCAAATAACAAACCCTCTGTCACTCACCTTCTGGAATGCAGACTTTATAAAAAATTTCCTTCTCCAGATTCTGCAGGGACTCAAAATTTGCTTCATGGTACACTTTGCCAGGGTCATTAGTCATCTCCAGAAGCTGAGAGCGTTTGGCTTCCCCCACTCCAATGGCAAAAATAATTATGTTTTTGTCCCTGAGGGCCTTGGCTGGTATGGCTACATTGTCCTGGGAGACCCCATCGGTGATCACAATCAAATACTGATGAACACCGGGTCTCCCTCCTTTTGAACTGTCAAAAAAAATCAGCGTGAAATTCAAGGCTTTCCCAGTGCGGGTGCCATCGTTCATCTGTTGAACATTTGAGATGGCTCTGTCAATGTCCACTTTTGAGGAGTATTGGTTGAGCCTGAATTCTTCTTGGGGGGTTGAGCTGAACTGCAAAAGACCGATCTGAATTTCATCAGCACCGATATTAGATAGATTCACCATCCTCTTCATGAATCCCTTCATCTTTTCAAAGTCTTTTGGGGAGATGGATTCTGAACCATCTATCAGAAAGATAATGTCAGCTTTCTTATTCTTACAGGCTGCAGGGGGAAAGGAGCAGAACAGAACATTCACTCAGAGACTGAAACCAATTAATTACAAGTCCTCAGAGACAGTCTGCAGTGGCATTTGTAAAACATGAAAATATTTTTAAAGGGGGTGAAAGAGGAAGTCAATGAATTAAATTTTCTATGATCTAGCACAGACCAGTCTTTTTTTTTTTTTAATTTTTTTTTTATTAATTTTTATTAATTTTTTATACATATCTCCCCATGCCCCCCCTCCCTCCCAGGCGTACCCCAACCCCACAGTGTCTGTGATCATTGGTTATGTTTATAAGCATGCATACAAGTCCTTTGATTGATCACTTATTTACCTCACCTAACTTTAATCTTTCTGCTATAATTGCACAGTCTGTTTGATGCTTTATGATTTTTGTCCTCCTGAGAATTATCAGTCTACTCCCTTTCTGTGCTCCTGATTCTATTATATTCACCAGTTTATTCTGTTGATCAGATTTTTAATTCACTTAATTTTTAGATTCACTTGTTGACAGATGTGTATTTGTTGTTCATAATTTTTTGTCTTTTACCTTTTTCTTCTTCCTCTTCTAAAAGGGTACCTTTCAGCATTTCATATAATACTGGTTTGGAGTTGATGAACTCCTTTAGCTTTTTCTTCTCTGTGAAGGTCTTTATCTGCCCTTCAATTCTGAATGATAGCTTTGCTGGATAGATTATTCTTGGTTGTAGGTTCTTGTTGTTCATCACGTTGAATATTTCTTGCCACTCCCGTCTGGCCTGCATCGTTTCTGTTGAGAAATCAGCTGACAGTCGTATGGGTGCTCCCTTGTAGGTAATAAACTGTTTTTCTCTTGCTGCTTTTAATATTCTCTCTTTCTCTTTTGCTCTTGGCATTTTAATTATGATGTGTCTTGGTGTAGTCCTCTTTGGGTTCCTTTTCTTTGGGGTTCTGTGTGCTTCCTCGGCTTGTAAGTCTATTTCTTTTACCAGATGTGGGCAGTTTTCAGTCATTATTTCTTTAAACAAGTTTTCAGTATCTTGCTCTCTCTCTTCTTCTGGCACCCCCACAATTCTGATGTTGGTACGCTTGAAGCTGTCCCAGAGGCTCCTTACATTATCTTCACATTTTTGGATTCTTTTCTCTTCTTGCTTTTCCAGTTGAATGTTTTCTGCTTCTTTATATTTCAAATTTTTGACTTGATCCTTGCCTTTCTCTAGTCTGCGGTTAGTACTCTGCATAATAGTTTTCATTTCAGTCAGCGTATTTATTATCTTCTCTTGGGTCTCACTAAATTTATCCATCTTTTCTAGCATATTCTTGCAAAACCTTATAAGCGTGGTTTTGAACTCTATATCCAGTCGTTTTTTTCCCTCCATTTCTTTTGCTTGTAATCCCTTCCCTTGTCTCGGCATTTTCACTGTGCCGGGAAACTTCTGTGCTGGATTCAGCTGCAGAAGCCTCTGCTGAGCTTGGGAGGGTGGAGTCTCAGGGCTTAAGGGACCGCCTTGCCTTCCAGTCGGCCCCGCCCTCCACGGCCCCTGAGTCTCACGTGACTGGGTAATGGCTGGAGCGGTCCTTGTGCGCGCGCGCACCCGCAGCGCCTCCAACCGCTGCCTTTCCGGCTCCCCTGCGAACCAGGACCACACGAGTCTAGGTTCCCAGGGTTTCGCCCAAAACAGGGGCCCAGTGGACTCAGAAGCAGCACAGTTGGGAGGGTCTATCTCCCGCCCACTCGCGAAAGCCAGCGGCACAATCAGCCAGGTACTCCGGCACCGCTCTCTCAGCGCACGTCTCCATACCTCAGCTTTTTGCAGCTCCTCTGGGCCTCTGTGAGCCCCTCTCTTTCCCTCTAGTTGTAGAACTTCCACTCAGCCAGCTTTCCTGTGGTTCTGGATGATGTCCGTTCTGTCTTTTAGTTGTAGTTTTGAAATTGTTGTGCGAGGCAGCATTGTAGGTGTTTACCTATGCCGCCATCTTGGATTCTCTCCACAGACCAGTCTTAAAATAGACACAGCTGTATAATAAAGATATAAAATGTGACCGGCTTGGTTCATTCTAGGTCATGGTCGCTCTGTGTCCAACACTCACTTATGGAGCAGTGAATCCACACTTCAAGAATGAAGCCTAGCCAAAACCGGTTCGGTTCAGTGGGATAGAGTATTGGTCTGTGGACTGAAAGGTCCCAGGTTCGATTCCAGTCAAGGGCATGTACCTTGGTTGCGGGCACATCCCCAGTGGGGGGGTGTGCAGCAGGCAGCTGATCGATGTTTCTCTCTCATCGATGTTTCTGACTCTCTATCCCTATCCTTCCCTCTCTGCAATAAATCAATAACATATTTTTTTTAAAAAGAATGGAGCCTATTATTCACATAGACTAGACACATATAAAAAAAAGTCTTACTCTCTGAGGAGCAGATGTCTTGTACCACTTCTTGTTGGATGGCTTTCAGTGAATCAAACTCATGCACAAAAAACATCTTGTCTCCCGCGATCTCCTTCAGCTCAGTGGTGTTAGCGTCTCGGACCCCAATCGCATAAATGATGATTTTGTCTCTCCTCAATGCCTCTGCTGCCTCAGCCACTGGGTCCGCAGACTGACCGTCAGTGATGACGATGAGATACCAAGGCACGTCACGGCGAGCCGTGTCTGCAAAGACGTGAGCCATGACACTCAAGGCCTGACCTGTCATGGTGCCGCCTCCCCTCTGCTGGATGCCATCGATGGCTGCCTTCAGGCTGCCCACGCTGGGATACTGGCTGAGGATAAACTGACTGTTAATTCCATCTGAGTACTGAACGACTCCAAACTGCACTCTGTTGGGCCCGATCTGGAACATCTTTATCACCTCATTCATGAACACCTTCATTTCAAGAAAATCATCTGGGTTGATGCTGCCAGACCCATCGATAAGGAAGTAAATATCTGCCTTCTGGACGTGCACACAGCCTAGGCAAGAAGAAGCAACAGAAACCATTAGAACATGGCATGTTGTCCCTAGCAGAACAGAGCCCCAGCTGCCTACAGCTGTAACCTGCTCACTAACTCAGCTGGGATTGGCTGCCTCCCCTTTCTCTCTCTCATCTCCACTCCCCTATCAGTGTGCCTCCAGGATAAATCTCTTGCAGTCCTTTTCCCAGAGTCTGTTTCTGGTGAACCCCACTTGAGCATGCAGTAAACATTACTTGACATTTCTCAAATGGGGAAGTTGAGAAGAGGCTAAAAGTAAAATATCAGAGCATATTTGAAGCTGTGAATTGTCTCAGTTACTCAATATTCCTGCTTCCCATGCAAGTCACACTTTTTAAATATATAGATACTTTCTGGAATTTAATGTAATGTAATTACTTTAAAGGAATTTAAAACTTTCTGGTCTCCACCACTTACTAGCAGGTTTGCCACTTTGCATGTCAATTCCCTGTCGAATCTGTCGAACAAGAATCTTAACCCCTACTCGGTGAGTTTATTGTGAGGATTAAATAAGATTATGGAAACATAGCTGAGTATTAAAAAGTCATGGTGAAGATCACCCTGGGTTTTATTTCTGTCACCTAGCAGTTGCCTCAGAAAGAATGAGATGTAACTTTCTCCTCGCTCCTTTCAGTAAGAGTGACCCAGTTTTGTGTTATTAATTTCTGGAATCCCTTGACCCAGGGAAGAATCAATAGTCTTTTCATGTTTTCTGGCTGAAAGAGAAGTAGTCTGAGGCAGGAGTTGGGTTCTGTTGCTCATGCCCTCATTTGGGGGGACTCTGGTCGAGCCAATATGAGACATACTTATACTTTTAAAAAAATTATTACTTATCTGAATGAACTTCAGATTCAACTGGGCATCCCTAATTTAGAGGGGCAGACATTGGAAGGGGGCGTGTCTTAGAAGGGTGTGGAGAGGAAGGATCTGACCCTACCATGTTTGTCAAATGCTTGGAGAATGAAGAGAAAGTTATGAAAAAAGAATTCAGACACTCGGACCTTGCTGGAACCCAACACCCACTGGTGATGGGTAGATAGCTAGCCCGAGTCTGAGAAAAGGGTCACAGGGCAAGAAGGGCATCTTCACAGCCAGCGCCCTGCGGCAGTGGCCCCAAGAGGCTCCACTGCAGCCCAGGGCCCTAAGAGCCCTGAACACAGCCTGGTATGACACATTCTTGTGAATCTTGGCAGAGGGAGGTTTGGGAGGGGCGATGGGGGAGAAATATTTCTTGCAGTCTGGCTGCTACTACGCATCCACATCTATGACATACACAAAGTGCTGAGATGAGTGGCTGACCTATAACAGATGACCAATAAATGGTAGCTATTAGGAACATTATGGTCAGCCAGGACACAATTCTGGTAAAAGTGTCCCAACTTCTATTTACCTCTAAGTTACCTCCAATCCTCAGCTCCTCTATACTTTGAGCTGATTTTCCTGATTCCTGGTTTCTTTTTAGCTGCTGTGCAGTCTGGGAAATAAATCAACCCTCAAGTTTTTATACTTTTTGTACAACAGAAAGAGAGAGAGGGAGACTTCTCTCCTTCCCTATGGAATAGAGGCAAGGGATGCACAAGGAAGTGAAATTCATAGTTAATGATTTTGTTCCTCATTCCCAGGATAGAGAAAGGGACTAAATATACAGGCCAAAGAAAAATATGGGGAGTTACTTATTTTAAATCTCTAGACCTTAGTATAAGTAATCTAAAAAATTACAAGATCATTTAGTAATTGCTTTAAAAATTTTTTAAAAAAAGAACAGCAGAGTCATTTTCCCCTGAAGATATCATCACAACCTGGCATTTTTAAGTTAATTATCTACATTTCAAGTTGTCATCTTCTTTCCATAATTCTGATTGGAAGATAAGAAATAGGACCATGGGTGGACAAGAATAGACAAATAGACAGACACAAACATATTTATAACAGCTGGTAAATGGCAAATTTGGGATTTAAAATTCAGGCAACTTGCCTAGCCAGTGTTGCTCAGTGGTTGAGCATCAACCTATGAACCAGGAGGTCACAGTTTGATTCCCCATGAGGGTACGTGCCCCAGTTGTGGGCTTGGTCCCCAGTGGAGGGCATGCAGGAGGCAGCTGATCAATGCTTCTTCTCATCATTGATGTTTCTATCTCTCTCTCCCTTTCCCTTCCTCTCTGAAATCAATTAAAAAGTATTTTTTAATTCAGGCAGTTTGACTTCAAGGTGCACATACTTTACTGCTATGTTTTCTCTGGTGGTTGTTGTTTTTTAACTGCATATATAATAGGAGGTCTCCTAACTAATCTTCTCTTAAGTGGCACCCCAGATCAGTAACATTCTCCCTCCCCTCTGTAACACATGAGCAATGGTCTCACAGTGCTTTCCCTTGGAAGCTCCCAATTGAACTTTTCCCAGTTCTGCTTTACTTAGTGTTAGAATAAGCCTACAAAGAGCAATGTGGGTTTGTCCCTACCCTGTTTATGGCAATTTTGTTATTATAATTACACAAGTCTAATATTGTGCAAATTAGTAGGATATGAGTATGAATAAAAGGTTTATTGCAACTATGGAAACCAGGTTAACTCCTTAGAAAGCCAATGAAGGCCAGCTGTTATCAAAGAAATTGTTGGTGTACTAGGTAGCACCATAAAAGATGGGATTTCGGAGATCATAAAAATCAATAAGTATTTCTGTGCTCAGATTGCTTCAAAAGTAGCTAAGTTATCTTCCCACTTTAAAGAAAATGGAAACTATAGAAAATACACTATTGGGTGATTGATGAAGAAAAGATTCAGAATTCCAATCACTAGGACTCATATTCAAAGAAGCAATGGCCCTACACAAAAGATTGGGACATTGATCTTCATTTATTTCTTAACTTAAAAGTTTTAAATTTCAGAAATGTCTGTATCTTTTTAGAAATAATTTCCTGCTTCGTGTGACTTAAGATTTGGTCAATCCACTGTAAATATACATATAGTTTCATCTAACTGTTAAAATGGATGAGGGGTAACATAGAAAGAGGGGGGGGATGTTCACTATTTACTTCACATTCTTCTGCACTGTTAGGAACAAGATAAAATCATTTTAACTTTATAAGTTTTGTGTTTCAGTGTTTTAATAAATTGACTCCAAAATCTTTTCTTGAATGGGGTGAGGGATAGAGGACAGGAGAGGAAATGAGTGGATGCATAGGGCAAGCAGAGTAAAAATTATATATGTAAAATCTGGAAAAGGTCCTCCTACCTTCTGGCAAGGCATAGCCCATTCCAGTAATGGAAACCCTCTTGCCCACCGTCTCAGGGCAGAGCTTGTTTTTAATCTTGCTTCCCACAATGGAGAGTTGCAAAAAGGATTCCAGAGGGATGACGTGCTTCCAAGGGGGGTATGATGCTATCTTCTCCAGATCCTCACTCTTGGAGGCAAGCTGGGTGCCCACGGCATAGACGGTAACCCCCGCCCTGCGCAGGAGAGAAGCCGGTCTGGACACATTGTCTTGGGAGAAGCCTTCCGTGATGACCACAGCTACCTGCTGCACACCTTGCTGGGACCGGCTGCCCTTCTCCGGAATGAAAACCTCATTCCTTAGGAAATCCAAAGCAGCACCAGTCTTGGTCCTTCCTCTCTGTCCCCGGAAAGTTAATTTGTCCAAATGCTCCAAGATTTTGGCTGGAGTCTGAAATGTATCCAGGGAAAACTCAAGTCGTGGCTTCTCACCGTAAAAGACCAAGCCAATTCTCACATCGGGAAAAACGCTTAGAGAGCTGACGGTGGTCTTTAAGAAATTGACAACTGGTTGGAAATTCGATTGCCTAACCCTGCTAAATTCCTCAATGAGAAATACTAAGTCAGCAGGGATAGCGGTGGGACATGCTATAAACAAAAACAAAAAGAAAGGTTTTAGGCACCAGAACAGAATCAGAAAGACAACATTAATTTTATATATAAAAGTCATGCTATATTTTATATACCACTAGTAGCCCTGTGCACGAATCTGTGGGCCAGTAGCTCGCTGGTAACTCTCTGCCACCCTCCAATAGCTCTCCACCCGCTGCTCCACCCTCCTATAGCTCCCTCTGCACCCCCCACATCCTCCCTCCCTCCCAGCTTGCTGCCCTGCCCCCTCCTGTAGCTCTCCACCACCCTCCTGCTGATCCGTGATCCGGTGGTTACAAAGTTGGTTATTACTCTTCATGGCGTAATGACCATTTGCATATTACATCTTTATCATATAGGATAATATTTACGTATTTATTTTTATATACTGTAATATTTAGTATTAAAATTGTAATAATATGTATTATAGTAACTTATATTAATACATTTTAGAAGTTAGTGGAAGGCTTTATGACCATTGTTTGGTATGATGGTCAAAGAACATTACAGGGTTCATACCTATCCCCAAATTTTTCACATGAAAGAGTGTTCACTATATTTGCAAAATTTGTAAATATATCTGTATCCACAAGAAAGTGCTTTAAGGTCATGTTTCAATTCATTCAGTCCATTAGAAGCATCTGAGTCTTGCTTGACTAGTTTTTTCATCATTTTTTGAGTTTTAGAAAAGCCTGGGTCAAATTCTCTTTTACAGGCCTGAAACCTCCTGGATTTAATAACTTTGCCTCTGTGCTGGTAAAAGATGGAAACAGCAGATTGTGACTGTTTACAGATACAGCTTCCTCTATAAATTTCATGTTATTTCAACATGAAATATCACAAGTTTCCATCAAAAATCTTTGTCCAAAAAATGGGTTTAATGGTTATTTTATTTTGCTATAAAAGAATCTTCCCTTTAATGTGCTTTAAATGGGATATTGGCATTAGGATTGCATTAAACCCCTTCTAAAAGAAGTCCAAACCTATTTCACAATTTAAGGCAGTGCTTACTGTTAAAAAAAAAAAAACACAATAAAAGGTTTTAAAAAACACTGTGTCCACATACCAAAAAGACCCAAATATGCTTGGATGTCAGAAAAAAATAAAAATCTCCCTAGCAGAGATCTAAAACCTTATACACAGGAGGCTGAAACCAGTGTGTAGACAGCTAAATATGGTAGGGAGAAGAGTTGGTAGGGTCAACAGAATAATTTTTTTATTATCTTTGGTCTCTTGGTATCCCAATATTTCCCCTTTGGTCCTTTTTTACAAAGAACTGAAAATCAATCCAAGATTTTAAAAAAGGGAGTTGCCCCCACTTTTGCCAAATCTGAAACACCTTCGGTAGAAACCCAAGCATCTTTGACTCATCCCTTCCTTCATCTGCTGGTACCAAGTGCTATTAGTCTCCTTTCAGGTTATCATGAGGATGAGCTCCCTTTCCTCATTTTCAGAGCCACCACTGGCCAGACCCAGCAATTTCTCTATTTGGATAGATGATAACTCAGCCTTAAAGTCTTTGTGAGTAAGAGGTGTCATGTGGAATTCAGCCTGCACACTAAAGGATTTCTTAAAGATCATTTTGATCCCGTTATTTTTCCTGCTTGAAAGCCTACTGCTACTTTCCAGTGCCTTTGGGACCCCATAATCAGGGTCCATCCTACCTAATCTAATCTCATCCCTAGCTCCCTCTGAATCTCCTCCATCCCAATTGGCTCCATTTTTTTTCACCTTCTTCCACATTCATCCAGCCCATTCCCACTTCCACACCCTTATTCATGTTCTTCCCCTTACCACGAATACCCTCCTCCTTTCTCCTTATATATTAAAATCATACCCATCACACCCAACACAATTCCTCCCAGGTTCTCCACCACACCCTCTTTTTGTTCTGTTTCTACTTCATATAGTGCCCATAGGTACTTGTCAGTTCTTTATTAGCTCTATTTGGATTTTCCTCTTCTTGTCTCATGTATGTCTGTCTTTTCTGCCTATAAAATTCCAAGGACCCTCAAGTTCTACATGTTGAGAGGTCTAGGCAGAGCTATGATAATTCAGAGAAATTGGGGATTGATTGCTTCTAGTTGTGGTGCTACACTAGAAGTGGCACCAAGCTTTTAGTTGTAGGGGTGCTCCACAAAGAAGGTAACTTAAGAACTGAAGGATGAAGTATTCCAGGCTGATGGTACAGTGTACTCAGGGCAGAGACAGATGTGAGAAAACATGAGACATATACAGCAAATGGTAGGTAGTTCAGCTTGGTTAGTGATTTGAATGTATAAAAGATAAGTCTCAGTGGTTCTCAACCAACAGTGGTACCTATTCCCATTTGGAAATATATAGTGGTATTTGGGATTCTCATAAGATTCAGGGGTGCTACTGGCAGGAACCAGGGATGTTAAAACTCTAGCAAGCCTGGCCAGCATGGCTCAGTGGTTGTGTGATGACCTATGAACCAGAAGAAAATGGTTCAATTTCCAGTCAGGACACATGCCTTATTGCAGGCTTGATCCCCAGTGTGGGGCATGCAGGAGGCAGCTAATCAATGATTCTTTCTCATCACTGATGTTTCTATCTCTCCTGTACTCTCTCTGGAATCAATAAAAATATCTTTTTAAAAAAAAATAAAACCTCTAGCAATGCAAGGAACAGTCCTACGTTAAGAATTGTCCCACCCAAAATGCCTATAGCATCTCCCTTAAGCATTTTGAATGCCAACCTAAGGAAGGACTGTATTTAATCTATGGTAAGAAGCCTGAATGCTCCTTCTGGAAAAGGTGTATGGTAACCTGGATTATAGTACAGAAATATTTACTCCTTACTTCCCATTTCTATGGTGGAAATATACTTTTTCTCTCCATGGACGGTGACAAGGCCATGTGACTTGTTTTGGCCAATGGAATGTTAGCAGATGATGAAGCAGAGGTCTCAAAAGTGCTTATGTAATTTCATTTTCTCTCTTGAACCTTTAAAGTTACCATGGGAAGAATTTGCCTAGACTAGCCTAATGATCGCGGGAGAAA
Source organism: Lasiurus cinereus (assembly GCA_011751065.1). Lineage (NCBI taxonomy): Eukaryota > Metazoa > Chordata > Mammalia > Chiroptera > Vespertilionidae > Lasiurus > Lasiurus cinereus. The sequence continues at coordinate 17,092,453 of JAAGEH010000125.1, forward strand.
GAAGGGAGAAAGCTATGCAGCAGAGTCAAATGAAGACCAGCCAACCTTCAGCCAAATCCCAAATCTGAGAATAAGCCAAGGCAAGATTAGCAACACCATTTAGTTGAACTCAAAGAAGATGTGATCCCTGGCATGTCTGTGAAAACAAATGCTTCTTTGCAGTCACTGCCTTCTTGGATGACTTTTTATGCAGCATCATTATGACGATAGTTAACTAATACAAGGTTTGTGCCTGAGGCAGCTCCATGCCCTCTCCTCTTTCCCATCTACCAGTGGCAGTGTCCCAGGATATCCCCCATCTCTGCCCCTTCCCCAGACTTTCCTGTTATGCTGAGACTTCCCACAGCTCACATGCCTGGAGATCAAACCTTACCTACTGTAGTGTCCTGCTTGGCCTCTGTCCTGGACTCGGACTGCCCCGTCCCTTGGATCACCATTTTCACATCCTGTATCACCTGTCTCACTCCATCTGGTCCTTGCATCTCATAGACAAGGGGTGGGGTCCCCATCCCCTCCAGTTCTCTTCTGTCAAAATCTTGTATGCCCACAGACATGACTTTCACACCTTTCTCCCTCAGGGTCTGGGCAGCATCCCAGACTTCATCCTCCGATTTGCCTGAGGTAATGACCACTGCATATTGGGGGATGCCCTGGAGAAACCGGCTTCCCGCTGCCTCCTGGAAGAAGGTCTGATGAAGGTAGCGCAGAGCTTTGCCGGTCCTCCTGGAGCCGCCCCGGACAACGAAGCGTTCCTGGATGTGAGCAGTCATCTCATCCTGGCTCTGGTAGGTATTGAGCAAAAACTCAGTGTGACCTTGACCACCATACTGAGCCAGCCCGATTTGGTACTTGTTCCTGCCAACATCTAGCATTTTAACCACTTTGGAGATGAAATTTTGCATCCACTGGAAACTGGCCTGTGATGTGTTCTGTGAGGTGTCCGCAAGAAAGACCACATCTGCATAGCCCTGGATGAATTCTGGAAAAGGAGAGAGAAAGGGGGAGGGAGAGACACAGAAGAGGAAGTCAATCAAATTAAGGATCATGGAAATGGAATACAAGGGATGATTTTGTGAGGGAGGGGAACATAAGAGGAAGAAGTACTCTATATATGTAACACTGTACATATACTTCTACCTCCTCCATGTGAGTCTGTCTCAAGGCTCTCTCCCTCTTATACTCCTGCTGCCTGTTGTCTGCTCCATTAGACTAAAGTATCTTTCAGTGATTCTTTTTCTACCACTGTAGGAGATGAGGGAAGTTAACATATACTGAGCAATTACTTTGTGTTACAGATTTTTATGCACTCTATCTGAGTCATAAACCATCCTGCTGATAGGTATGATTATCTTCATTGTTCAGATGAGAAACCTAAAGTGAAGTTTAACTGCTTGTCCATGTTCACATAACTAGAAAGTAGCAAAGACAGTATTTAAAAAAAAAAAACACATGTCTTCTGGCCTGGCCAGTGTAGTTCAATGGCTGAGCATCAACCCATACACCAATAGGTCCCTGGTTTGATTTCGGGTCAAGGCAGATGCCCAGGTTGCAGTTGTGGGCTTGAACTCCAGTGGGGAGCATGCAGGAAGCAGATGATCGATGCGTTGTTTTTTCTCTCTTTCTCCCTCCCTCTCTCTCTCTAAACATCAATTTTAAAAGAAAACACTTTTTTAAATAATTTTAAACATATCTTCTGGACTTCAAATTCATGCTATGTCCTCTTATCAACATGGCAGGGTATTCTTTACTACACATGAGAACATCACTCATCCTTCACTCCCAGCTCAGATGTTTCTTCATTCAGGAAATGTCCCCAGGTTCTCCAGGGATGGCAGACAGCTCCTTCTTCTACCTCCCACTGCACTCAGGGTATCCTGGCTCATATTGTCCATAGGCATCCTTATTGGAACATGGGATCTGACCCAGCTTCTTACCTTTTTTTGTACCCTCCGCTGCTGAGCAGAGTGACTGAAGAATGCCTCCTGAGACATCCTGCAGGATGTTGAAGTTTTCCGTGTTAAAGAGAAACTTCTCAAATGGCTCACTGGCCATTTTTTGCAGCTCCTGGACATCCTGGACGTTGATGCCTATCACATACACAACAACACCGTCTTCTTTCAACTTGTCAGCAGCCTCCTGGACTTCGTCATTTGATTCCCCGTCTGTCACCAGGATAACTATCTGAGGAACCGCGTCCTTGGCCCGGCTGCCAGCTGACTCAGTCAGATAGTTGGTCCTGATAAACTCCAGGGCGGCCCCTGTGTTGGTGCCTCCTGTACGGTAGGGCAGATTCTGGATATGCTCCAGGACCACACTCTTCAGAGGGTACTGGTTCAGCCGAAAGGCTGGGTAGATTTCATCATTATACTGAGCCAGGCCCACTCGGACCTGGTCACTGCTGATGTTAAGTCCCAAGACGACAGAGTGAAGGAAGTTCTTCACTTTCTGGAAGTTCTGGGGTCCGATGCTGGTTGAGCTGTCTACTAGAAAGACAATATCTGCCAGGATTGCTTCTCTGCAAGCTGCAACAGAGAGGACAAAAGGAATAGGGTCTGTGGACCTTCATTCGAAGTGCTGAGAACCTCTGGAGCCAAGTGGGATGCAGAAAAGGCGAACAACACCAAGCAACCTATGCTTGGTGGTCCTCAGACACCCAAATGATGCTGTGTCAGAAAAGCAACGACATCCCCTGAGCCTTTCCTTCCCTCCACTCCAACATCTTCTGAGGCTTCTGGCACCCTCTGCTGATACCTCCAACTTTGAAATCCACTTGGACAATCCTCAACTCTCGTTAAGAGAAAAACACTTCTATAAATGTAGCAGCATGCTGAGAAGGGGGCTGTTCTCTCTTCAGTGGGAAAAAATTTCATTTCTAGGAATTTGCTGGCACCAACAGGTCAGAAAGCTGGAATGTATCCCAGGTTCTAGGATTCATTTCATTGTTGCTCTACTACTTAGCAGCCCTGTGACCTGTTATCACTCACCTCTATGACCCTCAATTCTCTCTCTACAGCACTGAAATATTTCCGCCAGGCCTCACAATCTCATGGGATTGTTTTGAGGATGAAATACGATTATCTACTACAGCAGATAAGATCAATGTTCTGCCCAGGTCCTTTCGGATCCCTTTTTACTATTTCTATACGTTGCTCTTTGGAGAACTTTTCAGGTATTGGAGTGGCTTTGCCTAAAATCTAGCTCCTTGCCTTGGGTCAAGACAATTCTGAGTTCTCCTGTAGGATGAGGCTAAAACCACCCTCGGTGGAACTTTTGCCTAAGATCACACCCTTCCTTTCTTTCCTCTACTTCTCTGTCCTACATCCTTACCGACCTGCTTTGGGAGCTCTTCCATGACAAATACTGTGCATCCAATTCCTTGCCTTAGGCTCTGTTCCCTATGAACATAACCTCAGACACCTTTCTATTGAAATGGATCTGCTCTGAAAGACTTGGGATCAAGTCCTAGCTCTGCCATCAGTTATGTTACCTTGGCTTCAGTTTCCTCACATGAGAAATGCAAATAATAATACTGGATTGCCTTATATAACTAGGTAAAAACAAATACTAATTGCCCTGTGTATCTAACAACAAAAAAATGCATTACATATCTATGTACCAATCATATGGGCAATGCAAACAAGTTTTGAAAACTACATAGTGCCAAGCAAACTAGTTATTACTATGTGTGTAAAATCTCTTTGTGTACCCAGAAGTCCTATGCAAAAGTAAGACATACAACTTGGCCGCCCAAGAGCAATATCACTACCACCCACCTGTGGCATCAAATGGTTCAAAAGTGTTAGCACCTCTTCCAATTCACCCACTCTATCTAAAAATGCCACAATAAAGAATAAGTAATGAAGGCTGTATCCTCCTGGGGATTTTGATGGAACCCACAAGTGATCTTCTCTTTCTCTGTTCAAATTCTGTGCTTTCTTATAGAGTTTAACAATTAATTTATAAAGAATGTTTACCAGTTTATGCCCCCATCAGCACCAATAGAAGTTCAAGGTTGATGACAAGTATATCACCACAGGTAATGACTCTGATGCTTCTGGGCATCTCTGCTGGGCTAAGTAAGCACTGTGGTAAGCCCTTTACCAGCAAACTTTACTTAATTATCTCAACAACTCTCTGAGGCAGATACTGTCATCCCAGAAAGAAAATTTATAGATTCAGAGAGATAAAGTAACATGTTCAAGATGACACCTTCAGAAAGTGGCAAATCGAGATTTGAACCCAGATCTTCCTTTCTCCTAAATGAATCCTCTTAACCAGTACATTACAACACACTCACAGCAAAATAAGACTTCCTGGCAGTAAAATAAGCCAGCCTCCTTGGGGGGAGGGATGGTCTATGCCCCTCTCTGCCCCCTATCCAGGCACTATGGGTAAATTAATCTAGGAATAACAGTACCATTGCAACAACTATTTCTTTCATCAAAAATGGACTTATACTACTTGTCTATATGAACCAGCATAAAGCCCACAGAATTTAAAATAAATAAATAAAAAGAGTTGATAAGTTTAGGTCCATGATTGGAGAAGAGCACAGAGTACAGATGGTTTAGCAAAATTTTAATATTAAAATCAAATATGCACAAATATAGAAAAGAAGGACAGTGCACGGGATGAATAAGAGATAAAGGCTTGAGCTGAAAACGGTTTGGCTCAGTGGACAGAGCATCAGTCTGTGGACTGAAAGGTCCCAGGTTTGATTCCAGTCAAGGCATGTACCTTGGTTGCAGGCACATCCCCAGTAGGGAGCGTGCAAGAGGCAGCTGATCGATGTCTCTCTCTCTCTCTTCGATGTTTCTAACTCTCTATCCCTCTCCCTTCCTCTTTGTAAAAAATAAATAAAAAATATATTTTTTTAAAAAAGTGGGCATTCCTGTCTTAAAAAAGAGAGAGATAAAGGTTTGAGTCCTGTGACTTGTAGATCAGAGATAAGAAGCGAAAGGCCTTGGTACCTGGAGGGACGCGGTCAACAGGTTGAGCTGCCTTCACCAACGTATCGCAGAGGCCCTTCCGCAGCTTGGGGCTGAGGCTGCCCAGGGCGGAGAAGCTGGGAACGAGAAAAGCAAACTGCTCCGCGGGGCTGCTGGCCACCTCCCGGAGCGCGGCCACCGCCGGGCCACCCCTGTCGCCAATGGCATAGAGCAGGATGCCCGCCCGCCTCAGCGCCGCCGCGGGCTCCCGCACAGCGTCCTCGGAGGCGCGGCCGCCCAGCAGCACGGCCACCTGGGGCACGCCCTGGCGCGCCCGGCTCCCCGCCGCCTCCTGGAAGTGGTGCTCCAGAAGGAAGCGCAGGGCCAGGCCCATCTTGGTGCCCCCAGGGCGCCCCGGCTTGAAGGGGAACCTCCGAATGTGTTTCAGCACATCATTTTTGCGGCGGTACGTGGAGAGCTGGAACTCGGAATGGGGCACGTCGCCGTACTGGGCCAGCCCCACGCGGAGCGCCGCGCTGCTGACATTGAAGCCGTTCACCACCGAGTACAGGAAGGTCCGCACGTGGCGGGCATACTGGGGGTCGATGCTTGCGTCCACTAGAAACACGACATCTCCCGCCGAGGCCTGGCTGCAGGCTGCGGAAGAGGGTCGGGTTAAGATAAAAAGATTACAAGACTGGCAGCTACTGGCTGCAAGCCCACCTCTCCCAAATTAGCGCCTTTACAACCCACCGGTCGCCCTGCACGCTCTTTGGTGATATCTACATATGCATACGGCCTAAGCACGTGGTCATCTTTGTTCTCTCCTGGCCAGCATCTACCCTTGTTCACCTGGCACCCTCTGCTCCATTCTAACAGACATTTGACCCTGCAATTAGATCCTTAACCATGGCCTTCCATTCAGCCCTTAACCTTAATCAAGGAAAACAGGGAAATAAAAGAAGTAAACAAGTGGGACTACATCAAACTAAGTAGTTTTTTGCACAGTGAAAGAAACCATCAACACAATGAAAAGAATAAAAATTTTAAAAAGAAAAGAAAAAAAGAAAAGAAAAAGAAAAAAAATGAAAAGACGACCTGCTGAATGAGATAAGATAGTCACCAATGATACATCAATAATATATAAGGAACTCATACAACTTAACACCAAAAATTTAAACAATCCAATTGAAAAATGAGCAAAGGACCTGAATAGACTCTTCTCTAAAGAGGACATACAGATGGCCAATAAACATATGAAAAGATGATCAGTGTCACTAATCAACAGGGAAATGCAAATTAAAACCATAATGAAGTATCACCTCACAACTGTCAAAATGGTATTGTCAATAAATCAACAAGCAACAAGTGTTGGTAAGGATATGAATAAAAGGGAATCCTTGTGCACTATTGATGGGATTGTAAATTGGTGCAATCCCAGTATGCAAGTTTCTTAAAAGATTAAAAATAGAACTACCATAGGACACAGCAATTTCGCTTCTGGGTATTCATCCAGAGAAATCTAAAATATGGATTCAAAAAAGGTATATGCACACCTATGCTCATTACAGCATTATTTTTAAAAGCATGGACAAATGAATAAAGAAGATGTGGTACCTTTATTCAATGGACTATTACTCAGCCATAAAAAAAGATGAAATCTTACCATTAGCAACACGAATGGACCTAGAGAGGGTAGTATGCTAAGTCAGACCGAAAAAGACAAATACCATATTATTTCACTTATGTGTGGAGTTAAAAAAATAAATAAATAAATAAATAAATAAATAAATAAATAAATAAACAACCTCATACATACAGAGAACAAACTGTTGATTGCTAGATGGAAGGGAGATTGGGGAGGGGGAAACTTTTCATGCTCCCACTTCTCCCTGGCAACTTTCTTTTTCTCCTTTCTTTCATCCTTTCTTTCTTTTTCTCTTTTACTTCTGGTAAATTCCCATAGAATCGTGTTTTCTTTATCCTGGTTTGTAATATAACATTCATTAATGTTATTCAATTAATGCCAATCTCGACAACTAGACTGTGAACTCCAAGGAAACAAACACCATATCTTTTCTTTGTCAACCTCTTGAGTGTCTAGCATAGAGTACTCACCCAAAAATACTTGAAGAAGGGAATATTTGGGGGAAAGAAAGGGAGCAAGAGAAAGAGGAGAGGAGAAGACATTGAACATTAATGAAACCATTGAACATTAAGGAATCAGAAAATTTTAGAGCTAGAAATATTTCCAAGAGACGATGCAATGCAATACTGGAGCTACTGGGTACATATGCCTATTGAGCACTTGAAATGTAGCTAGTACAACTGAGAAAGAAAATTTTTAAATTTTATTATCAACTTCTAATTTATTTTAATTTAAATAGTCATATGTGTCCAGCAGGCACTAAATGGAACAGAGCAAGTTTCTTAAAAATGCATCTTATTTATCCATCTCACAGATAAGGGAAATAAGACCTAAAAAGGCAAAGTAACCCATGTAAATCCATTCAAAGAGCCAGCATTGGAAACCCTGCACTGCCATAAGGAAGGTTAAATTAAAAGTCCACACGGCAGAAAGGCAACGACCACATGAGAGTTTAGACAGAGAAGGGCTGGGAAGGTTGCCATACTCCAGAAACACTAAGCTCATTTATAACTTCTAGAGTCTGAATTCTACCACCTCTTGGAATTTTGCCTAATCTTGGTCATACAGCTTAGTGAAATCATGACTATTGAAAAGGCAGGTGTCGCCCTGACCGGTTTGGCTCAGTGTCGTCCTGCAGACTGAAGAGTCACAGGTTCGATTCCAGTCAAGGGCATGTACCTTGGTTGCAGGCACATCTCCAGTAGGTGGGAGTGCAGGAGGCAGCTGATTGATGTTTCTCTCTCATCAATGTTCCTAATTCTCTATCCCTCTCCCTTCCTCTCTGTAAAAAATAAATAAAATATATTTTTTTAAAAAAAGAAAGAAAAGGTAGGTGTCATTTGAGAAGGTGTTTAAAACAAGAAAAGACTGAGTTACAGTTTCTGTTCACAAGTGAGGGGAGTCAGAGCAGAAGGGGAAATTTAGAGAGCCTTGTGTCCTTTTTCCAACAATTAACAGTCTGTAATTACATATGAATATTTAAAACTCAATATGGTCTCAGTGGGGCTTCAGACTACTCAAGTATTCTTCTCTTGGTGAGACTTTCATCTTGAAAAGTCCCAACAATCTGTTAAAATGACTGCAAAAAATTCCAGAGGGGTCACTAGCATTTGGTGCAGTTCTCCATATTGTGATGACAATTACCCCCGGGAATAGCTCTGCCAAAGGAGACAAAGCAAAATACAGAATCAATAGACTCGGCTCATATTTACAAAAGCTTTTCAGAGCCTGGTAATTCATTCAAAAGTATAGTATTTTTTAATATCTTTTTTTTTTTTTTTGGTCATTTGAAATTAAGCTCTGAAGAAAAAGGGGGAGGGGCATTGTTCATTAAAAGCTTCCAGATTCTAAGTTCTTTCTAAAGAATCAATTCCCTTTTATTAATTATGAAGGTCCTGAAATATTTTCTTTAAGATTTTCACTACCACTGGGTTCCTGGCCAGGTCATTGTTTTGGCTTAAGAATCTGATGTATTACCAATTCTCTGTGAGTTGCTGAAGCCAAAGCTAGCTGCAAGAAAGATGATCACCCAAAACATCTTCCAAGTCTCCATTCTAGATATGTCCTAGAGAGAAAAAGAAACCTCATAATTAGCATTGTCTTCATGCACTTAAAATGGATGCATCATATTGTGTGTTAATTATTTGTCAATAACATTGATTTTTCTTTTTTATAACTTTTTGATTTTTTTAAGTTAATTTTTTTTTAAAGCCCAACTGTCTTTTTCTAGATGAAAGCTTTATAAAAATAAAGAGGGACATTTACACAGTGGAATACTACTCAGCCATTTAAAAAAAGGAGGAGAGGGGGGGGACTTACCTTTTGCAACAGCAGGGATAGACCTAGAGATTATTATGCTAAGTGAAATAAGCCAGTCAGAAAAAGATAAATACCACACGACCTCACTTATATGTGGACTCTAATGAACAAAATAAACTGATGAACAAAATAGGTTCAGAGGAATGTATACATGGAACAGACTGACAACTGTCAGAGGGGAGGGGGCTGCAGGACTGGATGAAAGAAGGTGAAGCAAAAAAACATCCTAATATATAAAAAGCCAGGGGCAGCCGAAACCGGTTTGGCTCAGTAGATAGAGCGTAGGCCTGCGGACTGAAAGATACCAGGTTCAATTCCGGTCAAGGGCATGTATCTTGGTTGCGGGCATCCCCAGTTGGGGGCGTACAGGAGGCAGCTGACCGATGTTTCTCTCTCATCTATGTTTCTAACTTTCTATTCCTCTCCCTTCCTCTCTGTAAAAAATCAATAAAATATATTTGAAATTTTTTTTTAAGCCAGGGGCCATCACAACCGAAACAACCAAAGGGATGACCAAGCACAGGCTGCATGGGATGACCAGGCTGGCAGGGGGATTAGTGAGGGATGACCAAACATCTGAATAGCAGGTTGTATAGGGCGACCAGGCCAACTGGAGGGCAGTTAGGGGGGACCTAGCTGGCAGATGGAGGCAGTTAGGGGCAATCAGGCCAGCAGGTAGGTGAGCAGTTAGGAGCCAGCAGTCCCGGATTGTGAGAGGGATGTCCAACTGCTGATGTCCCTGAGATCAGGCCTAAACCAGCAGTCAGACATCCCACAAGAGGTCCCAGATTGGAGATGGTGCAAACTGAGCTGTCTCCCCCGTCCCGCCCATGCACGAATTTCATGCACCAGGCCTGATACACACACACACACACACACACACACACACACACACACACATTAGAGGGGGTGTTTTCCTTATTTGTATATTTGAAAACTGTATGATATTTCAAACCAATGTCATCTCACTAAATTCAATTAAAATAAAATAACAGACAAAAATATAAAAATAAAGAAGGACATATTGTCACACTGTTTCAAGGAAAATGGTCTTGTTGACCCAACTCAGTAAGAATCTTGTAAACACTAGAGTGTATGCCTCAGACTTACTTCCCTGTTAAAAGATGTTCAGATATGACTGTAAAAGGAGAAAGCATATAGGGCCTGGGTAGAACTTGTTTCCCACAGTGAATTTATTTGCTAGACCATAAACATTTCTGGATGATTTTGCTGGTATTTTTATACAAGCACTGGATGACCTGATAAACATTTGTGGCATGAAGAAATATTCAAATCTCTCAGGAGCACATCTGCCTGATAAAATCAGGCTAGCCTCAAAATACTTACATGTTCCCAGAAGAAGCACAACATCAGACTTCCCTCTCCTAAACTTGGAGCCAGTTCCAAAGTCCCCCATGGAAATCATACACTCCCAATTCCATTTTTTTATTCTATTTTTTTTTATTCTAAGGAAGTCTATGGTTTAAAAATGAGAACAACATGGCCATTGAACGAGCAGTTCCAACTAGAAGAGGGAACACCTCATCTTTATCTTTGTAGCCAGGCAACCTCACAGCCATCCTCAGCACAATGCAGGTAGGAACAAAAGTAAGTAATCTTGGAGATAGATTCCCTGGGTTTCTGTCCAAAATCCACCACTTAATTGTTAATCTTTAGCAAGCTGCTTTACATTTCTGTGCCTCAGTTTCCCCATTTGTAAAACAGGGGCAATAATAGCATCTACCTCAGAATCTTGTCATGGGGATTAAGTGAGTTCATTATGGTAAAACATTTTATTCCTGCCTGGACATAGAAAGAACTCTGTGTTTGTTAAATAGAAAATATCTTCTTGAAAACCCACTATGTAAAAGTAATTTTAAAAAGTATTCCCCTTAATGTGAAACCCATAATCTAAAGAAACAAAGGAACACTGATACTTTGCATTGTGTATTAATAAAGTAGTTACTTTGTTTTGTGTTTTGATTCTATTTTTATTTAATTCATGTGGTTTTCACTTTTAAATTGATTGCTGTTTGCAAACTAGTATGCTAATATCTCCATGTGCCTTCCCTCAAACCTGGAAATGGCCAGCAGAGCAAATCTTACTCTGCTCATTTCATTGATGGAAATGAAGAAATCAGATCCCAAAGGGTAAGTAGCATCCAAGAGCCACATAGCCATGCACTGTCAGGTTCTGTCCCAGGTAACCTGACTCCAGGTCCAGGGTACATGCCTGGACCTCAAAACATCTGCTTCAAATCCTTTAGTGAAAATCTATTAAGTCCAGATTGTCATTAACTTTCCTGTGTCCATTTAATGTAAAACGAAGACCTGTGAGCAATTTACCCTGGGGTAAGAGTATGAACTCACGATCTTAGTTCCTTTATCTACCAACTAGGTCTTCAAAGAGCAGTTTATGTCTAAAATACTATACTTGGTGCTCCAGAGAATGGAATTACAAACTTTGCTTTGTGTTTGCAGAACTGAACAAGCTATTTGGGGAAAGAAATTTTACATACCAGAAATTATAACAAATTCAGTAATCTTTTAGGATCATTCTTTAAACTTATCAAAGAATTTGAGCAAGAATCTCAGTATCTAAATCACTTTTAAATCTTGGGCCTTTTAAGCAGAATATTGTATGAAAATTATATCATGATGCTCAGAAATAGTCACCCACCCAACATTTGAGATCCTCTTTTCAGAATGTGTAGGTGTAGTCAACCTGCTTCCCTGAGGACACATTTCTACTCTGCAGGCTTAATTTACTCCTTAAGAGTGACTCACAGATACACATCTATTTTTATTCCATGCCAACAGAAAATACTGGGAGAAGTCACGACTTCAAAGGGAGCCCACAGGCCTTGATTCTGTTTCAGCTTGACCAGGTGTTCCGTGTGGATTTCAGCAAGGGAGTTCACCTCTCAAGGTTTATGTGATGATTCAGAGAACTTGGTGCTGATTTGAGACACCTACTCTATCATCCACTATATATTTTTAAATGAAGATTCACTTTTTTTTAATATACTTTATTGATTTTTTATAGAGAGGAAGGGAGCGAGATAGAGAGTTAGAAATATCAATAAAAGAGAAACATCAATCAGCTGCCTCCTGCACACTCACTACTGGGAATGTACCCGCAACCAAGGTACATGCACTTGACCAGAATTGAACCTGGGATTCTTGAGTCCACAGGCTCTCTATCCATTGAGCCAATCTTGTTAGGACTATTGTCCACTATATTACAATCATTCCCCAAGGAATTGGTCCAGTGATTTTCCAAAATATGTGATATAATCGGATTTCTCTGTCCCTCAGTTTCTATATCAACTTCCCATTAATGCCTTCTCCAGGAGGTATATAAGTAATTTGAGGAAAGATACTTTAAGATTATAAATACCTTATTCCCCAATGAATTTTCATCTAGATGCAAGTAAATGGCCCCAGCTGGTTTGGCTCAGTGGATAGAGTGTCTACAGACTGAAGGGTTCCAGGTTCGATTCCAGTCAAGGGCACATGCCCAGGTTGCAGCTTGATCCCCAGTAGGGGGTGTGCAGAAGATAGCCAATCAATGATACTATCTCATCATTGATGTTTCTCTCTCTCTCTCCCTCTCTCTTTCTCTCTGAAATCAATAAAAATGTAAAAAATAAATAAATAAAAATAAAAATACAAGTAAATGAATGCATGAATCTTAAAGAACAGACTGTTCTAATGGATTAAGGACAGTATGGGAGGAAAGAGCTTGAGAGTTTGACAGTGCCAGAAAGAATGATTCAAAATAAATTTATACATTATGATTATTATGATTATAAACTGCTATACATCAACCTTTTTTGAGTACTCACTATTTTTATATAATTTACTTAATTTTAAGTTTATGTAATATAATTTTAAACTGTCTGTATTTAACAACTGGCTTGCAGTGTTTCTAAAAATTTACTGTCAGTTTCACAGGCTAGTAAACACGCTCCAAAAACCACTGTATACTTCAACTTTTTATAAGTCTTGGGTTCATAAAGTTAGATGAAGCGCACTGACCATCAGAGGAAGCTCCTGATTACTAGCATAATGCAATAAGTCATAAAAAATGAGAAATCTTTTTAGTTATAAATAAAACACCAGAGCTGTGCATGGAAATCTAGTGGGAAAGTCAAATGCTTCTAAACATTGTACAGCTGCTCATATGTGTGTGCTGTATCAACAAAGAGAAAAACGACTATATGTTAAGGACTTACTATCTATATTATATATACTATTCCATGAAGCTGTTTATATTGAATTTAAGCTGCTGAAGGGGGTTTGCAGTTGAACACGTAAGGCCCACCATAGCATCAGATAGCAATTCTTTCTGGAAATAATTCTCATAGGTTTGGAGTAGAGAAAGATTTCTCTCAAAGTTTGCTATTTAAACAGTTAACTCATTAGAACAATTTATTTTTTAAGATTAATTTGTTCAATTAAAATAATTTCTTTGCACCCACCATAGTAATAATTAATTCAGGAAAGAGTCATTAAGAGATGCTACAACAGTATTTTAACACAGTCTCAAAGTATCCTCTCACAAATTACTTATAAATAAAGAGAACAAAAAAGTATCTACAATGGACAACCATGGTGGACACAACTTAACCAAGTGATCAAAATTAATATATATATGAGGCTAATATGCAAAGTGTCCCCTCAGGAGTCTGACTGGGAGACTGGGAGTTTGATTGCAAAACTGGGAGTTCGATCACTCGCTATGACATGTGCTGACCACCAAGGAGTAGTCCAGAATGAAGGAAGGCCCCAGCAGGCAGCCAGAAGGACCTGATTGCTGGCAGGCCTAGAGACCCTACCTATGCATGAATTTCGTGCACCAGGCCTCTAGTCAATAATAATAGGAAAAACCAATATCAAATACCTTCTGATGTTATTGCACATGAAAAAACTCAACATCATTTATTTATATGGTAGCCCTCCTCAAGATAGATGACCTAAATCTAATAATGAGGAAACGGTCATTTAAATGAAAACTTGGGGGCAGTCTAAAAAAGCAACTGGCCTGTGCCTCCCAAAAATAGTAATATGAAAGATAATGAAGAGCTAAAGAACCAACTGAGATGAAAACAGTCTAAAGAGATATGATAGCTGCCCTGGCATATCCAAAGGGTTAGAGCATAGGACCAAAGGGTCTCAGGTTCAATTTCTGATCAAGAGCACATACCTGGGTTGCCAATTCACTCCGTGCCCAGGTCTGGGCATGTATGGTAGGCAACCAGTTGATGTGGCTCTTTCACCTTTCTCTCTTTCTCTCTCTCCCTCCCTCCATCTTATCCCCTTTTGCCCTTCCACTATCTCTGAAAAAGCAATGTAAAAAATATCCTCAGGTGAGAAGTAACCAAAAAAATCAACTTAATTTAAAATTCTTTTAAAAGAGAGATATGACAGCTAACGGCAATATATGATCTTGGATTGCAAAAAAAAATTGTTATAAAGGACATTAAGTAAGACAATAGGTAAAATTTTAATGAGGACTGAATATTATATAATAATTCTATTTCAATGTTAAATTTCCTGACTTTGATCATTGTGTGTAATCACATAAGAGAATGTCCTGTTGTTAAGAAATACACACAATATATTGTGGAGCAAAAAGTCTTAAGATCAATAATTTACTCTCAAATATTCAATAGATTATATTGAGGCTCATCAGCTCCACCAGCCCAGCATTTCATGAGTTGGGTCTTGCTGGGGACATGGGAATAACTCCCCTATCTTTCTGCAGCATTTCATTCAGGAAGGATGCCTACAATCCAGCAGATCAGGCCTCTCTCCAAAGGCCCTGGGTAGGTCAGGGCACACTGCCATCCCTCCAATGTGTCACCAGGAGACATTGAAAGAGCAGTGAATAAGAGCAATAATGGCCCTCTGCAAGTGTCTAGTCTAGTGTCACATACATGGTTTTTATTTCTTTTGTATTCTTTAAGATACAAAAGAAGGCTGCTCCAGACACTGGCTTTAGAAATAACAGATTAAAGAAGTAGTTCTTTTTCTAAGAGGACTTGGAATTCTACTAGAGAGATAGAAATGGATAAATTGCAACATTGTGAGGTGAGCAAAATACTATAGAAATCTATACAAAGTGCTGAGGAACACAGAGGGTGAGAACCTCCCTTTACTTGGGTGAAGGCTTCAGAGCAGATGTCACTGAAATTGAAACTTGAAGGATGAGTAGAAAATAGCAAGTGAAGAAGCATGTGCAAAAACACAGGAGAAGTTTTAGACACTCAAATGGAGCTCACTCATCCAAGGTCTAGGGCAGTGGTTGGCAAATTCATTAGTCAACAGAGCCAAATATCAACAATTCAATGATTGAAATTGCTTTTGAGAGCCAAATTTTTTAAACTTAAACTTCTTCTAGTGCCACTTCTTCAAAATAGACTCACCAGGCTGTGGTAGTATTTTGTGGAAGAGCCACACTCAAAGGGCCAAAGAGCCACATGTGGCTTGTGAGCTGTGGTTTGCTGACCACTGGTCTAGGGAGTTAAGGTTTTGGAGTGCTGGGAATTGGGGAAGCCTTTATGGAGCAAATGCACTGTACAAGCTCTTAACACATGGTAAATTTTATAGAGACACTTGGTTTTTGAAATGCAGAAGTGGGACAGAAGAAGGGACCTGGGAAAAGTTTCTCAATCTTTAACCATAAACCACCTTAACTCCATTTAATTAAACTAGAGGCCTGGTGCACAAAAATTCATGCACTCGGGGACGGGGGGGATCCCTCAGCCTAGCCTGCTCCTTCTAACAGTCTGGGACCCCTTGGGGGATGTCCACCTGACAGCTTAGGCCCACTCCCCAGGGGATCAGGCCTACGCTGACAGTCAGACATCCCTTTGGCAGCCTGGGAACCCTTGGGGAGTGTCCGACTAATGGCTTAGGCACACTTAACTCAAGGAGTGGGCCTAAGTCATTAGTCACACATCCTTAGCACTGCTGCAGAGGCGGGAGAGGCTCCCACCACTGCTGCTGCACTGGCCAGCCATGAGCTGGCTTCTGGCTAAGCAACAATCCCCCTGTGGAAGTGCACTGACCATCATAGAGCAGCTCCTGAGTTGAGCGTCTACCCCCTGGTGGTCAGTGCACTTCATAGCAACCAGTCGTTCCTGGTCATTCCACTATTGGGGTCAATTTGCATATTACCCTTTTATTACATAGGATTAGCAATGTTTTATATGCCAGTCTCCTTCAGCATTTCTGTTCTCTCTCTGTGGACCCCTTAATCATAAAAGTAAAGATTCCATCTCTAATGTTCCATGATGATGGTTCTCAAGCTTGAGTATTGCATCAGAATCACTTAGAATACCAGTTAAAAGCCAGCTTCCTGGACTCCACTTCCAGAGTTCCTGTACAATAGGTCTGGAATGGGGCATGAGAATTTGCATGCTGAGTGGTCACCACACTTTGAAAACCATTCTTCCATTTAGCATGCAATGGTTTCTGCTCAATAGCAACTCTAGCTCCACATGGAGAAAATCAAGCGTCTATTATTAACTAGGTGGAGAAAGGGAAGAAATGATCAATTAAAAAATCTTTTTTTATGATTAAATGACTGAGAGATAAGCAGAAGCTGCAATATGTTTGTATGAAAGGCCCAATGCAAATATGCAAAATTAATTTAACACATATTTTATTTAATTTCTAATTATACTTTACTTTGAAATCTGAAGCTATGTTCTCTATCTATCTCGTATTTTAAGCACCATAGATTTGACTTTCCTACAAGACAGACTTACAGCATACCACATCTGGGCAACAGGAAACCCCAGGAGGCAAACAATTGGGGGAACATAAACAGATTTTTTGTATACAACACGTTAGAAACCACACAGCATGTCTGACAGTTACGACAAACTAAAGGTTAGCCTTAACCTTTTGCATAAATATTAACATTTGCTTTCTGTGCCCATTCACAAATCTTATGACTGTTTGAATTATATATACACAACTTTTTGCAAAATATTTGAGGGAGGCTGTGTCAAACATTTCGATGACAATTAATGTGTCATTAGGTTCCAAAAGAAAAATATAACAAGATGCAGAGTCTTGGAGCATTCCTCCAGGGAGGAATAAAGATGACAATACCAGCAGCAAAGTAGTAAGTGGGTGCTGATAGCATGATACTCCCATCAGCTATGGTAATTACAAGATCTGCACATATTAATTTGTGAGGTGCTTAAAATTTTGAAACTGAACAAAACTTCAGCTGTTGGGCATTTTTTAAACTCTCCTAGGCCCTCTTCATATCCTGATTCATCAAGTTTCCTATAACTCCTAATTCAAACATCTGTGATGTCATTTGCCATATTGCATTGTCATTGCCTGCCTAATTGTTTATCTCTTTCACTGGGCTGTGAATACATAAAAGGTGGAGATCAGTCTGAGAAATCATTATAGTGCTGGCTACATTGAAGCCAACTAATAAACATTTTCTTTTATTAACATTACTAGAGGCCTGGTGCATGAAATTCATGCACAGGGGTGGGGGAGTCCCCTCAGCCCAGACTGCACCCTCTCCAATCTGAGACCCCTCGGGAAATGTCTGACTGCCAGTTTAGGCCTGGGGACTAGGCCTAAACCAGCAGCTCCTAAATGCTGGCTTCTAAATGTTCACCTGCCTGTTGACCTGATCGCCCTTCACTGCTTCTGCATGCCAGCCTGCTCACCCCTAACTGCCCCTGCTGCTGGCCAGGTTGCCCCCAACTGCCCTCTCCCTGCCAGCCTGGTAACTCCTAACTGTCCCCTCCCACACTGGTCTGGTCACCCCTTACTGTCCCTCCTGTTGGCCTGGTCACCCCTGCTGCCAGCCTGGCCACCCCTAATTACCCCCAACTGTCCCCCCCTGCTGGCCTAGTTGCCCCTCACTGATCTCCTGCCAGCTAAATTGCCCCCAACTGCTCCCCTCTGCCAGCCTGGTTGACCCTAACTGCCTTCCTTCTTGCAGCCTGGTTACTCCCTACTACCCCCCCCTGCTGGCCTGGTCATCCCCAACTTCCCCCCTGGCCATCCCCAACTTCACCCCACACAGCCTGCTGTTCAGTCATTTGGTCATCCCTCACTACGCCCCCTGCTGGCCTGGTCATAAGCAGCCATCTTGTGAGGGTGTGAGGGTTAATTTGCATATTAGCTCTTTATTATATAGAATGTACATGGTTGAGCAAACTGCTGAATGATTTAATACAATAAAAATATTTACTCAAACTCAACTTATAAACTCCACCACCCCAACACTTCATGAGCTGGGTCTTGTCAAGGAATTGGGAATAACTACCCTGTCTTTCTGAGACATTTCATTGGGGAAGGGAGCCAACAATCCACTAGCAGATCAGTGCCTCTCTCCAAAGGCCATGGGTAGGTCAAGGCATTCTGTCACTCCTTACTTCCTGCCACCAGGAAACATAGAAAGAGCAAGTCATGATATTGAATAAGGGCACAATAGCCCTCTGCATGATCTAGTCTGGTGTCACACACATGGCCCTTTATTTCTATGTCCCTTGAGAAGGTTGCTCCAGACACTGAGAGAGAGTGTAGTGTGGAACAGAAAAATTTGCACAGAACCTGACTTTGAATTTTCTGGTTCAAGTGTCGCCCCTGCCACATCCTTACTATGTGACTTCTTGGAAGTCTCTTAAACTCTCAAAGCCTCAGCTCTGGCAGCATCAAATAGAGCAATGATACCTTGCCATCACCACTTGGCAGGATGGCATGAGCTAATGGGGGAGGAAGGACTTTGTGAAAAGCTGCAAAACATGAGAGGCTGCCATTACCTTTGTCAAGTGATAATCTACGGAACAAAGTCCCCAAAATGCCGTCCTTTCTCGTTGACAGAACCAAGCTTCAGCAGTTTTTATTCCAAGAGAAATTCTTTGCTTGAATCAAAGGGCTGAGATGACATTTTTGCTTCCTTGTGTCTAGGCTATATCCATGCTGTGATGAAAGTGAGATTTTGGGTTGTAACAGATTTTTATAGCAGTGAGAGAAGACTCCCTAAATCAAAGGACTAGGGTACCTGGTGTGACACCAAGCCGGTGGCAGTGTGGTCACTTGGATGACACACGCTCTTTGAAACTAGCTGCCTACGTTCTTTGAGCTGAATCTTTCACTTTGGTCTCCAGGACTTCAGCTTAAAATTACAAAATGCCATTGAACTATTCTTTGTATCATTTTTTTAATCTTAAATAGTGCATAAGAAATTTTTAAAAATATATTGAAAAAGTACCTATTAAATGCATCAACTGGCCCTCAGAAAGATAAAGGTATTCTTTTATAGACTGAAAGTTACAAAATTATAAGATAGCATGTGTTTGCCAAGTTCACATAGACTTTGCAGATTCAACATTTGTCACTTATTCCTTCCTTCTATCTAAAAGGATGAACTCGACTTTTTGGCCCCAGTACACGTGCACATGTGCACACACCCCCACACATGCACACACACCTGGCAGGGTCCTTTCAAAACCCAGCTCAGATGTTACCTCCCTAACCCAAGCCTGATGGCAAGTTGCTTCCTGTTCTGTTCTTTCTCTGAACCTTTGTACACTTATTTCAATGAATAACCAGGCTTTGTTAAGACTGTGTCTTCATCACTCCTATAAGCTCAGCACCTAGAACAGTTCCCTTCTTTGCTCCTTTTTAAAAAAAACTCTCTCCTTTCATTTCAATTCAAGTCAACTGCAATCTTTGCATAGCACAAACACAAACCCATTAACTCCTCTCTCACATACACCTCCTGCATTTTTAACCTGCCACGAAATCCTGTTGGCTCTCCATTAAAGCTGAATATCCAGAAACTGATCCGCTCCCACAACTTGTGTTGAGCCACCATATCCTCTATTGCTTCTAACCTTTCCTAACCTTTCTCCCTTAAGTCTAGTCTAGTCTCAGTGTCTCTCTCTCTCTCTCTCTCTCTCTCTCTCTCTCTCTCTCTCTCTCTCTCTCTCTCTCTCTCTCTCTCTTTCTCTGT
>JAAGEH010000125.1:17113338-17147122 GCA_011751065.1 Lasiurus cinereus
TCTCTCTCTCTCTCTCTCTCTCTCTCTCTCTCTCTCTCTCTCTCTCTTCCCCTCCCTCCCTCCCTCTCTCTCTCTCCCTTTTTCTCTCTCCCACCCCTTCAACTCTATCTAAGAATCAATGGGAAGGGGAAAGAGAGAATAAATGACTTACTGTTCTTAAGATAGAATGTTCTACACAAAGATTTAGAGATACTCTTAAGAAGATTGGTGCCCTATGCCATTACTTTTTGATAAATGAAGGACTCAAAGTCAATTTGGTTTGTTTTTACATTTTAATTACAGTTATATTTTTATTCATCTGTGTTAACAATATAATCACAGCAACATTATAAATCTAAATATTTGGCCAAGTTTGTAGAATGGGTAAAACCAGATCGTGGGCATCGTATTGGAAGGTACTTGGTTTAAGAACTCTGAGAAATCTAACGTGAAGCCACTCTGTGACTTCAACCCATACCAAGGGGCAGGGGAGAGACGTGATCAGAAGGGTGAATCTTCTGAAACTCACTGCCACAAAAATTCACTTAGATAGTGAGTTGCTCAAACATAAGACACAAGATTAGGTTGGAATGTTTGAGCAAAACAATTTTCTGTATGATCCTTTTTAAAGGACTTATCATGTTTTTAGATTCAGGCCAAAACATCAGAAAGATAACATCTATCACTTCACTTCCTAGTGACTCTGTGACATATCATATTTTTTGTTGCTGCAAAAATATAGACATTGCTTTATTACTCTTATTCCATGTTAAGATAAACACATCCTTAGACCTTTCAAAGCCCATTCCTATGAGTCAGAAATTACCAGACAGAACTATGTGATGGCAGACTACTTTCAAAAGCCTGTGGGTTACCCACTCTGGGACTGAAATTTAAAAAAAAAAAAAAGATGCTTCTGGATTAAGTATTCCCTGAGCCCATTTCTTTATTTCTGAAGATCAATACAAAAAAAAAAAACACAATGATAGGTTTTTCCTCTATAGATCTAATGGAATAATTTTCAACCAACATTTTTTCCCTTCACCCCACAGAAGTCATCCTTAATAGGCATCACCAACCCTATGTTTGTCCAGTGAATTTAAGTGTAGAAATACCAGCCCCAGTTATCTAGAAATTACATACAAAAATAGAAAACTGATCAATTCCATCTTAACTTTTCTTGCAGTTCTTTACAAAATAATCATTTCCTTGAGTCTAGCAAATTATGTGCATGCTGAAGTATTTAGGGGGAAGTGTACTGATGTATAGAATTTACGTTAAAATGCATAAAATAATAAGATGGATTAAAGTGAATAAAAGGATAGATATGTGAAAACAATTATATTAAAATGTTAATGGTGAATCTAAGTGTTGAATATTCTCTGAATTGTTTAAATTTTGTTGTATGTTTGAAATTTTTCATTAAAAATGGGAATAATCATTTAACTTATTTATTAAAATTATGTCTGGTTGTCAAATGGAAAGGAAAATAATGGTAGTCAAACTGTATGAACCCTGGCAAATTAAAAGGATGAAAACTTTTATTCCTACCTCAAAAGTGCCCCTATTGGCCCTGAGAATGCTGTAAGAGAGTCATTTTTACCTGTTTTATCTCTCTACTAAGTCTGTCCACTCATTAAATCTCTAGCGTTTTCTTTTTCCTTTGGCCTTCCATTCTAACACTAATCTTCATTCTTGAAGTGTCCAATGATTTGCATCAGTGAAATAATTCATGCAACATGTGTGAGTCCCCTAAGTCAGTTTACCCTTTCCACACAGAAGATAAATTCTGGAAGCAATCTCATGATATCTTATATCTTCCTGCTCAGTAAAAGTCCAGATAATTTCAGATCTCTTTCTGTCATAGTTTTCATTTAGAGCTTCCTCTTTCTCTGTATATCTAACATATTCTCTGGATTATTTTCTCTGTGTCTTTCTCCCTGTCTCAACGGTTCTCTATCTCTTCGCTAGTCAACGTCTTTCTTTCAGTCTTTATCGCCTTCTCCTCTCTCCCTCTCTTTCTCTCTCTCTTAATGAAAAAGAACAGTATATTGGCAAAAATAAATGGAAACAAACTGGAGTTCCCAATTAAAAACTATCCCTGGGAAAAGGCATTTCTTCCTACCTGGAAAAGCCTTGTGAGCTGGTCCTTTCAATTTCTCCTTCTTGTCTTCATCCCTTAAGAAGCTGTTCCAGCCTAGAGTACAGGAAGGCTCAAGGATACACATCAGCTTTTCCAGTGTTTAATACTTTCCCAGGGGGAAGTGGGGGGGCAGGGGGGAGGAGCAAGGACTGTGTTTATGGTGAACAACACATTGCTTGTGCTTACACATGCTTTATTGCCATTAAATAAAAATGGTCTTTCACGCTATAAACACTGATCTTGAAAATGAACTCAAAAACGTACCAGGGAGAGCATTCTCAAAATAATAATAATAATTATTATTATTATTATTATTATTATTATTATTTAAACTAGCCTTTTTCAAATTTAATTAAGATTTCCTAGAATTAAAGTGGACCCTAACTATCCCTATTTTAATGATTTAGTCTCCACCTAAAGTCACTAGACTATAAGCTCATTGAGAGCAGGGACTGGGTACCATTTAGCTTTGTGTCACTCATATCTCCTAGGTATCCCCTAGCAAAGAGTTTTGCACATATTAGGTCTAAAAACAGCATGTATAATGGATATTTGGATGGATGTGTACATGGACGGATGGATGGAGGGATAAATTAATACACTGAACAAACACTCCTTGCCCTGATAACCTTGATCAGGCTCAAGTGTCTGTATTCTCCTTGGATGCTCTAAACTAGCTCACACCAACCAGATTAGGGATCAGGCTGTAGTTAAAGGAAATATATAAGTAATTACATGTGTGTATATAGGAGTTAGGGTAAGAATTAAGCTGCTATAACAAGAGACCTAACAATAATATGGCTTAAAGAACAATGAAGGTCATTTCCCTCTCGCACAATTTAGTCCAAGTAGGGTATTCCAAGTCAGCAAGAGGCTTTCCTCCACACAGTCATTCAGGCACCCAGGCTAATATTCAATGTGTCATCTGCGGTTTTGCAAGTATCACCAGGGTAGCCAGTGGGAAGGGAGAAAGAGCTGAACCTAGAGACTTTCTCCTAAATCAGCAAAGCAGACGTCGCTCACATTCCTTCCACCACATTCTATTGGTCAGATGTTAGCCCACCAAGCAGCAGGGAAGACTTAAGATTTGATTTCCAAGTAGGCAACCATGTGCCAGTTCATCTCTATTATCATAGAAGAAGGAAAAGGAGGATAGATGGGGAAGTGGGGGGTGGTGAATTACCATGTCCACCACATTTTGTATACAATGTCTCAAAATTTAAAGGCCCATTCTTGGGATGGAGAGTATTGTTTAGTTTCTGGCCTGAGTGTTTGGAGAAAATAAAGTCACATCAAGTTTCCTGAAATAAACTGCCAGTATATCACTAACAAAGTTAAATTCAAGCTTCTCTGTGTTTTTCCAAAGGTTATTAAATTGGGGATAAAACCTAGAGAGCATCCTACATAAAGGATAACTTCCGAAATGATAGGTTACTTCGCTCTTCATCAATTGTCCCTTCCTTATGCACGGTGTGGGGATAACGGCCGAGTTTTGTTCTACTCAGAAATAGAGTCACTTCACCTATAGCTGAGGCAGTAAGTGCTCACTAACTGTTCTGATTCCCATAGGGAATCACGTTACCACATGTAAAATTATCCAGCAACAAGTGTTAAGCTCAGGTATTTAATGCCAACCAGTGCTCTCAGTCTTCTATTCCCTCCTTCTGCTCAGAAAGCCAAGTTCTCCCTGTTGAAAGCCAGGTGCTGGACAGCCTCCCCCACCTCTAGTCTCCCTGTCATTCCCCAAGGCAGTAGCTTAGAACCCACGATGTCTTTAGGCTTATGGTGTTGAACTCTAACACTGACCCTGGAGAGGTAGTAAGGGCTTTATTTCTTCGGTTACCTCAGAGCACGCATCACTTTACTCTGTGTCTTCTCCTTGACCTTCAAGCCATTTTCCCGTTCCTCCTTGTGTGCTATTCCCCTAGAGGGGAGATGTTTGCTATCTTAGTTTGAATCCCCCAAAAAGCAGAACCTGAGACAAGGACTTGGGTGTAGGCATATATTCAGAAAGCAATCCAGGGAAATAAGAGAGGGAATATAGAAAGTAAGACCAGCCCTGACCGATTTGGCTCAGTGGATAGAGCATCAGGGGCCTGCGGCTCAAGGGTCCAAGATTCGATTCTGGTCAAGGGCATGTACCTTGGTTGCGGACACATTCCCAGGAGGGGGTGTGCATGAGCAGCTGATTGATGTTTCTCTCTCATAGATGTTTCTAACTCTCTCTCCCTTCCTCTCTGTAAAAAATCAATAAAATATGTATTTAAAAAAAAAAAGGATTTGGACACCAGATGCCTCAGTGAGTGAGTGAGGATTGCCCCTGGAGGAAAGGAAGGATTAAATCCTAGACACTTCCAGGCTACACTGTGAGCAGGCTGGAGTGAGCAACCTTAGCAATGAAGAAAGCCCTCGGAGAAGCTCAACTCTGCGGTGGGAGGTTGTGCGCATGCTCAGGAACTATACACCTGCCACAGGTGAGCTCAGAGCTGCGCTGGGCCGATCTGAGGCATCTTATCAACAGTAAGTATCTGTTACACTTTTCAACATCTTCCAAATGTTATCTCCTCACCTTCAAACCTCAGATTCTTCCTCCCACTGATTATTCTTGCCATGAGTGGGATCAAGTTCCTCAGATCAGAGCTTACAATTCCTTCCGCTTTGCTTTCGCAAACATTTATGCCAAAATCCCCTATGGCCCTTATCCTGGAGTTCTGGGTTTATCTCCCTCCATGGTATTTCCCTCACTAAATTGTAAGCTGCTCCAGGATAGAACTTGTATCTCCTTTGCAATAATTGGCACTTAGTAGAAACTCAACAATAGTTTCAGGGTGAATCAATGGCAAATAATTGCCTCAGTGACATACTTTAACTCCCAAAGACCTTTTACAACTTATCCTTGTAACTGCCATAGTATTTCCACCTTAACCCACTCCGTGATGCTTGACGACAAAAGTCATGCTCTTATTTCAAAAGAGGACTTAATCAAGTGTAGTTTACAGTTGTTCTTATGGAAAATAATACAATAATTCATAAAATAAAAACAAGAATAAACTGTGTTTCATGTCCACAAAACTGTAAACCTGCTTTTGTCTCACCGTGTATGAGGAGGCGGGGGTGAAGGGAGAGGAGAATTTCTCCTGCAAAACTGTGGGGGGAGGGGGGATGCTTTTGTTAATTAACGAAAGAACATGAGAAAACTTGTTCTCTAAAACCACAGACCATCAAAAACTTTGCCCTTTGCAACCACATCTTGTGAGAATGAACACCTCATTCTTGCCTGAAGGATCTAAGTCACTTAAACAGAAAAACAGCCTCAATTTCCAATGTAGGTGCAGAGCTTCGGATAAAGATTTTACACACAACATTCCACATTTGTCCTTACTTTTTAGTTTCCAAGGAAACTAGGTCCTGAGTTTTCTCATCTCAGCCCAGGCCTGATGGCGACACAGCCTTGCTTTGCCTTGAGCAAGCACAGCACTGCTTTGTTGAAATTTTACCAAAACCCTACCCTTTCCCCCAATACTAAACCAAGTTTGTGTCTTTCTTTGTCTGGTGAGGTGCCCCATGGTCCCTCTGGTATGTGGTCCCCTTGCTCAGGAAGTTAACCCAATTATACTGGATGGCAAGTGTGTCCTTCATGGTCTTTATCACTTCTGGCCTATCTGTTTGCAGCACAGATTAAATTATCAAGGTTGCTAGTCACGGCCATGAAAAGCACTTAGAGACAGACACTGAGCAGGTAAACCTCAGTCAGGAGCTAAGTCACAATTTGTTTAAAAGACCTTGGGGCTTTAAGGGTATAGTGGACTTTTGAGAAGGACAAGTTTATGTGATGGACCTGAACCTAGAGTAGAAGGGGTAAAGGGAGAAACCATGACATGGTGAAACAGTCACTTCCTTTTTTGCCCACCCTCCTAATGGGAAAAGTCCATTTCGCCCTCAGCTCCAGTGGGCGGGAGCTGTAGTCCCCACACCATGATTGATCCAAGAGTCAGCATGCGACCCAAGCCTGGCCAATCAAAACCTTTCCTTAGATTTTTTTTCTCCTAACATCTCTGGTTACCTGTAATAATAAAAGTGTAATATGCTAATTAGACCAGACATCCTGCTGTCCTTCGGGATGAAGCCAAGGCTGGGAGGGAAGCCTAGGTCCCAGGTGCCAGAGGGAAGCCGATGCCTGCACCCAGAGGAAGGAAGACCTACTCATGCACAAATTTCATGCATCGAGCCTCTAGTAAAGACATAAAGCTTTAAAGATACAATGTTGAATTTGCCTGTTGCTCTGGTTTCAGCTTTGTAAAACCTTCCTGCCAGATCCCAAAACACAGAGGAAAGCAGAGATGAAATCCTGAGGATAGTCAAATACCTGCCCTTCCGCTGTGTGTGTGTGTGTGTGTGTGTGTGTGTGTGAATCAGTAAATTACCATATTTGCTTAAGCTAACTCAATTTGAATTTTGGTCACTTGTAACTCAGTATCATCACTATAACTTTTTATTTACATATATATTTTATTGATTTTTTACAGAGAGGAAGGGAGAGGGATAGAGAGTTAGAAACATCGATGAGAGAGAGACATCAATCAGCCCCTCCTGCACACCCCCTACTGGGAATGTGCCTGCAACCAGGATATATGTCCTTGACCGGAATAGAACCTGGGACCTTTCAGTCCACAGGCTGATGCTCTATCCACTGAGCCACACCGGTTTCAGCCACTATAACTTTTGAGCAGATACAACTTAAAACTTTTTCCAGGGTCCTATAGTCTACTTTCGTACTTGAGCCTGCACTTCTTTTTGTCAGACAATGGACACCATATAATTCAACATCTTTCCTACTTTCCTTTGTTACCAGGAACCCTAGAGCCAAATACAACATCCAGTTACAAAGTTTGTATATTCAGAGAATTTATCCCTAAAGGATCTTATGGATCATCTTGTCAAACCTCATTTTGTCAGCAAAACTTGAGGTTCATCCCTAAGCCAGTTTGGCTCAGTGGATAGATCATCAGCATGGAGACTGAAGGGTCCCAGGTTTGATTACAGTCAAGGACACAAGCCCAGATTTTGGACTCAATCCCCAGTAGGGGCCATGCAAGAAGCAGATGATTAATGATTCTCATCATTTATGTTTCTATCTCTCTATCCCTCTCTCTTTCTCTCTGAAATTAATAAAAATACATTTTTTAAAAACTTGAGGTTCAAAAAGGATACATCATTCTTTTATTTGAAAACTGCCTCAAATAAGAGTGTCGCCGTTTTCATCTTCACTGATGATGCAGATGGCAGAAAATTAAAATATGATCCCAGGAAAGCAGGTATGAACAGAAGCATAGATGATTAATACTATTCAGACCCTACGAAAATCCTAACATTTACACAAAGGATGGAGGTCACAGTACTTTCTGAAAAGGAAAAAATTATTGAGGAGCTAAGTATGAGAAATTTAAGGCTGGCAAGAGAAGACTTGGTGCTACACTCAGGAATTCCTAAATCATGGCTATAGTTATAGTGCTTTAAAAAAAATTCAAGACATTTACTTATACCTAATGGAATGAATTAGGCAATCCCAGCCACAAATTTGTAACTCAGTGTATTCAATCAGATCTGTATAAAAACGAGGTTGTGGCAGAATCTCAGACATAAGCCACCCTCATATGACCTTGTTAGGTCAGATATAATAAGGGAGGGAATGAGGCAATACTGTAAATATAATAGGTGAGTTAGAGTATCTTTGTGGAGGATTTGGGAGATTAGATGCTAGCAGCCATGAAGAAGGATAATGACCAACTCCATGAGCCAATATGAGACCGCTCCAGAAGAATATGTGCTTATTAGTGGACAAACTAGCTCCAATTGGTAATAGCCTTACCTCTTTCTCGAATTTTCCTTGATCTGAAAGCTGGAAGACATAGAACTAGTCTTGTTCCCCATCTCCCATAAACAGAGACATAAATGACTTCATCCTTTTGGCTCAGAGAGGAAGGCATCAAAGATTTTAAACTATCCTCCTCCATCCTCACACCAAAGCTGGATCCTTGAAGAGATGAAGAGACCTGGTTATCACCAGCAAAGGCTGGCTGAGTACTCACAGTGAGAGCGGCACTTTGTTGTCTTCTTGGAATCCAATAAGTTATGTTCTTTGGAGAGACAAGATTTCTGCATCCATGACAAAAAGCAGACGAGAAGAGATTGAGAAACCAAATATAAACAAAAAAATTGTTAACCTTTGTACAGTCAAAGCCTGGGCTGTATGCTCATTCACATGATAGCACCATTTTCAGAAAACTGTATTCAGAATATTCATTAATTCTGCCACACAACTTTCACAGACTGTTGGAAAACAGGTCTAAATTCACTGTGGAAGAAAGAATTTGCTTTGTGTTGTTACCTGCTAAAGTCACATACTTAACATTTACTTGGATAGAACATTACTCCTTCCAAAAAGATGCTTGATTTGCATACAATGACTAGTTAATTACAACAAGGTCAAGAGTTCATAGTCAGGGGATCAATGATCCCCTGTTTGGCCATTAATTCCACCTCCAGGGACAAATTCAGTTTATAATTGTAAGTGATAAACACTGCTCTTCATAATAAATATTCTCACAAATATAGTTCCTTATAACACAAACTAATGGTCTCAAAATTGTGGACGATCTTTTCAGATTTATATTAAGTAAATTTTTGGCTATTACAGAAAAACTGCCTCTCTGCCTTTCTAGAAAACTAACTTAGCTCGAAAATCAACTTTATGATGACAAGATACAGGTTAAAAATCAATTAAATCCCAGTGTTTGTGTTGTTTTGTTTTCTTTTCTTTTTTGCAACTAGTGTATAAGTATTTTCTAATCTTTTAATCTATGTAAAGCAGCGCTTTGCCTTCTCAACAGCACTTGCATTGACAACTTGCTATTCTGTCACACTGACTACTATGAAATTATTAAAATTAATATTAATTGAGGCTGATTCAAAGCTATTGTGGCTTATCACTTAATTCCTATACCAGCCAGAGAGCACAGTGGATTTTTCCATATCCTGGATGGGATGTGGTTGGGAAATTCTTTAAAACACTTTCCCACAGTATGGCATGTGGGTTTTAGTTCTCAACTCTGTCCTAGAAGTGGATTGCCCTGGCCTGAATGGTCAAGTAGCATTTAATCAAAAGGCCAAACACCAGAGACGGCTACAGCCAATGCTTCAGCTAATTTTATCTCCAACCAACACTGGGAGTTTTGCTAATTAGCACAATGACCATTGGAAATAATAGAACTTTCTGGTGAAACCTGGGATGTTCTAAATATGTGGATTTGCCAGAAACACCAGAGTCACTCTTGTCTTTGTACAAACAGGGCCTAAGAATTCTAGCAGCCTCCTGCACTTTGGTGATGTCTCTTAAGGCTTGATTTTCAAAGGTTCTGTGTCCAACTGCTGATCTAGGGGATTCTTGGCCCCCTCACTCACCTCCATGGTGAGGCAAGCTCACCCCTAAACATTGCCACATTGGCCTCTGGAGAGCCTTTCCTTTTTTAAAAAAATAGTGTTTGACATACTTACTCATTTTTTTATTATTATTGATTTTACAGAGAGGAAGAGAGGGGGATAGAGTTAGAAACATCGATGAGAAAGAAAGATTTATCAGCTGCCTCCTGCATGCTCCCTACTTGGGGATTGAGCCTGCAATCAAAGTTCATGTCCTTGACCAGAATCAAACCCAGCACCCTTCAGTCCATGGGCCAACGTTCTATCCACTGAGCCAAACTGGTTAGGGCAAAGTGCTAGCAAAGACAAAGAGGTAGCGCTTTCTTGATCTTGCCAAATAGATGGTCTATAAAATATTTCTAATCCTAATCCTACCCTGCCTGTTTGTGCCTGCTTAAATATAAATGTCTGGCTGGATAAAATCTGTTTTAAATTTGCTATCTTCTAACATAATAGCAAAGATCTATATCTACACTTATATCTCTAACTTCTAACTAATGGACACTACAGATATTAACCAAAAACTAAAATAAAATAAAAACGAAGAGCCTAGTAGTTATGAAAAACCACATCAACTTAGGTCAGGGTGCACTACGGAGACATCTCCATTTATTTTATTGATTCATTTGTTTCTTCTTAGTTATAACAAGAATTCAAATAGCTTCTATAAGAAGATGCGTCAAATAACAAGCACAGAAAAAAGAGAGAGACCACGTGACATAAAGACAAGAAAGGAGAAAAATAAACAGAAAAGTGCTGGCTGAGAAAAGGAAGAGCAATTGAGTACAGATCTTAGCTTTGAACTTCCTCTTAGAGCAAGAATTATGAGTGGTCCACATCTGGTAAAAGAAATAGACTTACAAGTCCAGGAAGCACACAGAACCCCATATAAAAGGAATCCAAAGAGGATTACACCAAGACACATCATAATTAAAATACCAAGAGCAAAAGAGAAAGAGATAATATTAAAAGCAGCAAGAGAAAAACAGTTTATTACCTACAAGGGAGCACCCATACAACTGTCAGCTGATTTCTCAACAGAAACGATGCAGGCCAGACGGGTGTGGCAAGAAATATTCAACGTGATGAATAGCAAGAACCTACAACCAAGAATAATCTATCCAGCAAAGCTAACATTCAGAATTGAAGGGCAGATAAAGAGCTTCACAGATAAGAAAAAGCTAAAGGAGTTCATCAACTCCAAACCAGTATTATATGAAATGCTGAAAGGTACTCCTTTAGAAGAGGAAGAAGAAAAAGGTAAAAGACAAAAAATTATGAACAACAAATACATATCTATCAACAAGTGAATCTAAAAATTAAGTGAATTAAAAATTTGATCAACAGAATAAACTGGTGAATATAATAGAATCAGGAGCACAGAAAGGAAGTGGACTGATAATTCTCAGGGGGGAAGGGGTGAGGGGTGTACAGGGAGAGACTGGACAAAAATCGTACACATATGGATGAGGTCAATGGGAGGAAGCTAAGGGCAGAGGGAGGGGTGGGAGCTGGGTGGAGGGGTGCTATGGAGGGGAAAAAAGAGAAACAAATGTAATAATCTGAATAATAAAGATTTAATTTTAAAAAAATTAAAAATTAAAAAAAAAGAATTATGAGTGGTCAAGAATGGTGCCTTAAAATAACCCTGGTCTACCCCAGGGGGCCACACACAAACAGAACACTTGACAACCTTGTCACCTTATGACCTTCCTCCTGCACTGCTCACCTTCACTTGTCTAGAGCTCTATCTCTCCGTCCGCTGATCCTAATGAATTTAACTCCTATTCCCTTGACTGGCTTCCCATTTACTATCTCAACTTATGCCTCAGACCTAAAAATACTCAGTGTGCTTTGGAAAAGCATCCTTTGAAGGTAATCAGAGTTCTCTATGAAGAGATACTAAGCACCTTCAAAGTTTAATTCAACTCCTTAATACGGGAACCAGCAGAGAGACGAAGCCAGTTCCAGGAGGAAATGAGAAATGTGTTTTATAAGGTCGGTGGAAAAGGAAATGCTGAGATAGGAGTGCTAAGTCAGATTCAGTACTAAGTAATGTCCTACAGGAGAGAAAAAAGAATTTCTCAGTTGAACACAACTTTTCTCAGTTGAACACAACTTAACCTCTCACTTTTCAGAGCTGTAAACAAATGGAATCTAATTGTGAGTGGCAGGTCAAACAAAGTTATATTCCCAGAGGCTCAGATGACCTAGAGACAGGCATACTAGAAAATGCTCTAGCAACTTATTAAAATGTCAGGCAACCATCTTTTTACTCTACTCCCAAATTTCAGATAATTTTCCAGAACACTTTGTTTTCTCCTAATCAGTGCCCTGACTTTCCCTCTAATTGCACTTCGATGAATAAACACCACAACCATCCTCCACCTCCCCACTTGTGATTCATTTCACCTAGGCATTTGCAATAGGATAAGTCAGTGGTCAGCAAACTCATTAGTCAACAGAGCCAAACATCAACATTACAACGATTGAAATTTCTTCTGAGAGCCAAATTTTTTAAACTTAAACTTTTTAACACCACTTCTTTAAAATAGACTCACCCAGACCATGGTATTTTGTGGAAGAGCCACACTCAAGGGGCCAAAGAGCAGCATGTGGCTCTCGAGCCACAGTTTAACCACTGGGATAAGTGATTTAGCAACTTATAACTACATGCCAACAGTCTGTCCTTTCCCACCTCCCACACCAGGATACCTTTGACCTCTCCTCCAATCAAAATCCTTTGACTCATCACAACTGAGGATCCAGCTGGGTGCTCACAGAAAGAGGTGGCAGCGGCCATTACTTGAGCTGAGAAGGCAGGCAGAAATGTCCTGAGACTGTTGTAGGTGGCAGGAACAGCACCAGGTGTCTGACCGATGGGTCAGACCGAACCTGTTCAGCAATTTTGGTACTTGGGTTCTGGCTAGGAAAGAGTTCATAGCCAAAACCTAAACTGTAAGAGAACATTTATCTGGTAAATCACAGAGGTTAGAAGGAATTTCTAGTAGAAGTGAGCTTGGAAACAAGTAACAGAGGAAAAGGAAAGGCCCTTGGAGCTTGGGAGTGAGGAAGCTAAAGGTAACCTGCATGGGGCAGGGAGTGGGAGGGGCAAGGAAAGGCACTTCTGCTCACTGGAGGAGGATGCGCCGGGTCCTAAGAGTTTTAAGGGTGGAGATTTTAGAGGAGGTCCCAGGGGAAGATTTTAATAGAACATTCAGCAGTTTTCCAGTTCTGTCCTTTCAGGTTGAGGACTCCACTGGTTGATTGGCTGGGGCCAGGGCAGGGGGTTATTATTCAGTGCAGCTGGTCTTGATGTCAGCTGTGGCTGGTTTTGTTGCTTATCTGGGCCTGGAGCTGAAATATAACTGAGGCCTAAATGTTATCCCTAGGAGGGAAAGGTCACGGGGTCCAAACCTCAAGACCAGTGTTATGCTAGAGGAGGAAAAGTCACCCTGGGGGCCAGGTACACCGCACAAATGTCACTGCTAGGCACCTGAGGCTTTTCATCCTGGTAACCTTATGGATCTGGCCCATCCTCCTTGCTCTGCTCATGTCTATAGAACTGCCTACCACAAACTATACCCTTGATTTGTGTTTGGGGTCTCCACACTGGACAGAACCTGAGCACTGAGCCCCAATAGATGGAGGCCTGTAGGAGAAGGGAGACCTTGAGCACAATACAGCCCTGAGTTTCTCCTGTTTGCCGTGAGCCAGCAGGAAGAACCAGCCCTGAGGGTGGTTACCAATATGGAACCAGGAAGCCTGCACATTGCACTCCAAACCCTCTTCTTTCTCCAAGCTGAGGATTCTTATTTGCTCTTGTGGAGAAGAGAAGAGAACCTCAACAATGTCTGAAGTTGAATTTCCTACCTACTAAGGATTTTTGGAAGAGGTCTTCTGACTGAGAGAAAAACGTACAAAGAGGAAAGTTAGTGTAGTCATTGAGAGAAGGGACTCTGGAGTCAGACAGTTCTGGGTTTATATTCAGGCCATGGCTCTTATTAGCTATGTGACTTTGGGCCAATTACTTAATCTATCTGTATCTCTGTTTGCTCATCTCTAAAATGAAAGTACACAATATAAAGTCTCAATTTCATATGGTCACTACGAAGTTTAGTAGCTTATTGGTTAGAGTATCATCTGCATATACCAAGGCTGTGGGTTCAATCTTCAGTCAGGGCACATACAAGAATCAACCAATCAATGCATTAATAAATGGAACAACAAATTGATCTCTCTCTCTCAAAATATATTTTTAATTTAAACAAAAGTTAACAGGCAAAGCATTAGACCTGTGCCTGGCACATAGTAAGTGTGACATAGGTAGTTTCTAGTAATAATCTAAAACTCAAATGCTGTAGACTAAAAGCCACACCTGACCTATTACAGGCACACTGATGACTCTGTCCTCAAGAACAATATTACCTATGGTAAAAGCATTTCCCTTCTGACTGTCCCTTTGTTCTTCAGCTGAAAGCTGAATTCCTAAGATTAAAGCTTATTTCTATAAAGCTGCGGTGGAGTTGCAAGTGGGGAGTGACAGGGGGTGGGGAGTTGGTATAGGTAAAGAGATTTGAACCAAATATGCAGAAATTTGACTTAAGAACTAAGGAATGAAATCCTATCTAATAAAAGAGTAATATGCAAATTGAACATACCTCCATTATACCCACAAGCCACGCTCACCAGTCAATCAGGAGCAAGTGAGCAAATTAATCCAACCAAGATGGCTGCAGCCATGGAGAGAGCAGGAGGCTTGAGTTTCCCCAGCAATGGAGGAAGCCAAGCTTTCCACACACCCTGGCAGGCCCAGGCTTTCACTCAAGGCTACAAAGTTTCAACTATAGAAGACAAAAAAATCTCAACAAAAATGGTGGCATCCACAGAGCTGGAGAGAGCAGGAGACTTGGGTTCCCTCCGGCGATGGAGGAAGCCAAACTCTTGCAGCCCTGGCCTGCCTTGGCCTCCACTACAAAGTTTCAATTATAGAAGATAAATAAATCCCAACAAAAATGGCTGCAGCCACAGAGCAAGCAGGAGGCTTAGCTCCACTCAAGGCTACAAAGTTTCAATTTTGGAAGATAAATAAATCCCAGATACCAGGGCCTCGCTTGGGTCGCTGGGGGGCATGGCTGGCTTACAAACCACCACAGACCCCTCACCTATGCCACCCCATACCCCAAGGGAACTCCCACTCTGATCCAGGACACCCTTTAGGGCAAACTAGCTAGCCCCCATCCATGTACCAAGCTTCTATTCTATCTAATAAAAGAGTAATATGCAAATTGACCATCATTCCAAGACACAAGATGGCTTCCCCCATGTGGACACAAGATGGTCGCCACAAGATGGCCAGTAGAGGAGGGCAGTTGGGGGCAATCAAGCCTGCAGGGGAGGGCAGTTAGAGATGACCAGGCTGGCAGAGGAGGGAAGTTGGGGGCAACTGGACCTGCAGAAAAGGGCAGTTGCGGGGGACTCAGGCCTGCAGGGGAGAGCAGTTAGGGGTGACCAGGCCTGCAGGGGAGGGCAGTTAGGCATTAATCAGGCTGGCAGGGGAGTGGTTAGGGGGTGATAAGGCTGGCAGGAAGAAGCAGTTAGGGGCAATTAGGAAGGCAGGCAGGCGAGTAGTTGGGAGCCAGCAGTCCTGGATTGTGAGAGGGATGTCCAACTGCTCGTTAAGCCTGATCCTACCAGGATTGGGCCTAAACAGGCAGTCAGACATTCCTCAAGGGGTACCAGATTGGAGAGGGTGGAGGCTGGGCTGAGGGACACACACCCCTGTGCACGAATTTCATGTACCGGGCCTCTAGTATTAGTATAAATATATATAATTCCTTTCAATATACAGTTGTTTTGTTTTACCTATTTCGCAAATTATCCATGCAGTTTAATTTACTTTTTAACCTTTCACATTGCAAAAACAAATACATGTTCCAGGGTCCAAGTAGAAAATTTTAAAATATACATAAGACTAAAGGAAAAAGAGACATCATCCATAACCATAACCCACCACCCAGAAATAACCTCAAGGGTCCCTTGCAAGAAGAAAAGAGTACGTCGCTTTGCTCTTTGACAGCTGTTTCCCCTCTTAGTTTGTTTGGGAGTGGTGTGGGATGAGCAGGGAGCCTCTGAGAGAAAGACAAAAGTCCTGTCCAGTGAGCAAAGAGCAGCTGAGCTCATCTCTCTGGTCTGCATGGGGCAAGCCACAGACAGGGTTTTCTTAGCAGGTCTTTTTTGAATCCAAAGAATAAAAGCTGAATTTTCAGCAAATCTTAGCCTCTGGTCCCAGCTTCTGAGCACAAATGCTAGAAATATCCATCCCTGTGTAAAGATCATTCAAAAGATGGAATGAATGAGCTCTCTGCCAGAGGAAAGAAAAGACTTCGTTTCCCCATCTATCTGATCACAGCTGGGACCAGAATTCAGGCTTTTGAGCACATTCATTTAAAGCACAAGGACACTGACCCAGTCATATTCATGGCTGAGAGGTGCACATCTGGGCTTCACTGTCCCTGAGAACTTTCTTTTATCCTAATCTGGAGGCAGGCCTCTTAGTTAAAGCAGAGCCTTCAACCCAATGACTTTGTTCGACAAATGAACAAAGAATCTTCTCTCTCATTTCCTAGACCAGTGGTCAGCAAACTCAGTAGTCAACAGAGCCAAATATCAACAGTACCACGATAGAAATTTCTTTTGAGAGTCAAATTTTTTCAACGTAAACTTCTTTTAATGCCACTTCTTCAAAATAGACTCACCCAGGCCAAGGTATTTTGTGGAAGAACCACACTCAAGGGGCCAAAGAGCCACATGTGGTTCTCACGCCGCAATTTGCAGACCACTGTCCCAGACCAAGGCTTCTCAAACTTGAATGGGCAACAGAATTGCTTATTAAAACACAGGCCTTCAGATTCAGAAGGTGAAGCCAGGTGATTTACATTCCTAACAACTTCCTATGTGAGGCTGATTCTTTGGAGCCAGCGGCTGCTCTTCCAGAAT
The DNA here is from genome assembly GCA_011751065.1 of Lasiurus cinereus. Classification (NCBI taxonomy): domain Eukaryota; kingdom Metazoa; phylum Chordata; class Mammalia; order Chiroptera; family Vespertilionidae; genus Lasiurus; species Lasiurus cinereus. The sequence continues at coordinate 17,129,939 of JAAGEH010000125.1, forward strand.
CATGTCTACAGAGGGGAGAGCAGAGATAAGTACTATCCTATATAATAAAAGCCTAATTTGCAAATTGAACAAACAGCAGAACAACCTGTGGAACAACTGGTTGCTATGATGTGCACTGACCACTAGAGGGCAGACACTCAATGCAGGAGCTTCGCCCCACTCACAGGCTGGCCAAGGCAGGTGCCAAGCAGGGACCCCTGATCACCCCGCTGGTCGCCCTATAGATCAGCCCTGATCGCTTGCCAGGCCTAGGGACCCTACCCATGCACAAATCTCATACATTTGGGCCTCTAATATACATGTTTCAGATAGCAAATAGTGCTGTGAAGAAAAACAGAGCAGAGCAAGGTACGGGGATTACTATTTCCATAGGGGTCAGAGAAGATTTTTCTGATAAGGTAGCATTTGAGGAAGGAAATTAATGAGCAAGTCAGGTTTCTGAAGGGAGAGAGTCCAAGGCAAGAAACCACAAAGGCCCCCTGGGGCAGGAGCACACCTTGGGAGCTCAGAGCTGTTGCTAGGCAAGAAGGCACCTTGGTGTCAATCATGCCAGGAGCACAGCATGATAAGTGCAGCCTAGGCTGGATTTCAGCTCTCTCTGCCTCCTTGACTAGAGAGCACAATCCGTCCAACAGATTGTTATGGCTCTGGGCAGGCTCAAGTAATAGCAAGAAGGTCTAAGTGGCTGGATCCCAGGGAGTGAATTGAAGAGTAATAGATGAGGTAAATAGGGAGGGTCTTGTAAGTTATAGTAAGGACTGGATCAAGTGGAAGCCATCCAAGGGCTCTGAACAGACAAGAAGCATGATGCAACTTAGACTCATTCTGCCTACAAGGTGAAAATATATTGATGGAGGGCAAAGGTGGAAGAAGGGAAACCACTGAGGAGGCTATAAATATTAATTTTCTAGAAGTATTATTGCAGGAGTGGCTTCCAGTAATAAGCCTAGTGGTGCCAAGCTCTGAAGGCCATTCAGCCTCACAAGGCAGCAGTTGTAAGAAAGACTTCTTCATCCTATCTCAGCTAAGTATTGTGTATCACTATTATTCATTTGTCCTACATTATGAGCTAAGTATCATCAATACAGATAAAGAAACTGAGACTCAGAAGGTATAAAATATATTTTCCAAAATCTCACACCAAGCTCTCTCAGACCTCAAAGAAAGGCCCACACATCCTAAATAATAGCTGAAGTGTTGCAGTTAAATAATGAATTCCTTTATAAAATTTAGAGTAGTGCTGGCTCAAGATTGGCCCTATAGTAATGTCATTCTTACTCATTTTTCTCCCACGCTGTCTTGGGCTGGAGAGCACTGGAGTTGAGCCAGTGAGCTACACACTACATTTACTTCTGGAAAAACTCTGGAGCCCTCATCGGCAAGGTTTTCTGGAGAGGCTGAAGATCAAGTTCAAGAACCAATGTGGAGAAGTGTGCACGTTACTATTGCTGCTTAACCAATGGCCCCCACGCCTCAATGCTTAAAACAACCATTTTATTTGGCTCACAATTCTGTGGGTCAGGAATTCAGGAAGGGCTTGGCTGGCAGTTTTCCCGTTTGGGGTCTCTGATACTGTGGCAGTCCCATGTCAGGTGGGGCTGTGGTCATCTGAAGGTTCCACTCTCCTGGGCATCCCACGTGCCTCCCTCCCTTGGATAGTCAGCAGTTATTCTTTTCTGTGACTTGGAATTCAGCTGGGCTGTCTGTCTATCAGAGTGCCTACACGTGGCCTCTCCAACTTAGTGGCCTCAGGCTGGCGGTCTCCTCTCAGAGTGGGTGCTTTCCATTGCGTGAGCACCCAAGAGAACCAGGGGAAGCTGCATGGCCTTTTATGACATAGCCTAATATGCCATCACTTCTGCCACAACTGCTTGTCACAGCAGTCACAGCCCACCCAGATTCAGAGGGAGGAGACAGGGCCCTCCCCGCCCACCATCTCTCAAAGGGAGGTGCATCAAAGAATTTCTAGATTTGTAAAACTTCCCCAAAGATGTCATCTGGCAGTGTTCAAAAAACACCTGCCTACCTCACATCCTTTGCTGGTGGGAAGATAAGTTGTCATAAGCCCCACAGAAACTAATTTGAAAATATTTACCAAAATTATAAATGACTCTAGTCTTCGACTCAGCAATTCCACTGCTGGGAATTTATCTTACAAATGCAGCAACTCAAATCATTACAAGTCATCTCCAATATTTTAGGAGTGTTAAAGATGCGGGGCCAGAATTTCCACTAAAAAAAAATGGGGAATTTTCTCCATTTAAGGACACCACAAAATTATTAAGTATATTAGATAACCCTATCATTATTTGGCCTTTAATGTGCCCAGCACGCTACCTGCTTTACATTCATTATTTTTAATCCTTTGTACAACTCTCTAAGGTTAATTATTTCTATTTCTCTGGAGGTTTGGAGTGATATGACTTGCCCAAGGCCACACAACTGGTTAAACAGGGGACCTAAAATTCCAATCCAGTTCTGCCCGACTCCACAGAAGCATAACTCAGTCCCTAACGTTATATGCTTTTATTTGAGAATCTCTAGTCTCTCTGCATTTTCAAACCACTGCACAATATACTAGTAAGAGAATATTTCATTACAAGTTGTTTCCTGTCAGAAGTAACACATAAAGATGATTCCACACAATTCTTTGAAGGAGAAAGACTATGAGATTAATGTTTGTGCTGAACATTTCCTTAGAGATGGAAATTGTTCTTGCAGTGTGTTAGTAGAACAAGTGTCGGTTTGCATATCTTGTTATGAAATTCACGGAAATGGAATCTCAGCATAGTTTCCTCTCATCTCTACTCTTGCCTATATTGTGCAAGGACAGCTGGATGATTTTCAGAAGAATAGAGACTAATACAGATCAGTAATCACCTTTTATTGTCCAAAATACAGAGTAGACATAGATAATAAGCAAAAATTTTGCCTTAGTACATTAGCCAACATCCATCCCCCTGATTCCTCACATACATCTCTAAGAGGGAGCATCAACCCCCCTCCACACACACACACACATACACCCAACAGGTTGCAGGCTTGATTCCCAGTCAGGGCATGTACCCAGGTTGTGGGTTCGATCCTTGTCAGGGTGTGTAGGGGAGGCAACCTATCTCTCTCTCTCTCTCTCTCTCTCTCTCTCTCTCTCTCTCTCTCTCTCTCTCAAAACAAACAGCCAGAAAAAAATAAAAAGGGTTCCATTTGCAGAAACCGGTTTGGCTCAGTAGATAGAGCTCAGTCTGCGGACTGAAAGGTCCCAGGTTCAATTCCTGTCAAGGGCATGTACCTTGGTTGCGGGCACATCCCCAGTGCAGGGCATGCAAGAGGCAGCTGATCGATGTCTCTCTCTCATTGATGTTTCTAACTCTCTATCCCTCTCTCTTCCTCTCTGTAAAAAATCAATAACATGTATTTAAAAAACAAAAACAAAAAAACAGCCAGGCCACAGTGGTTCAGTGGTTGAGCATCGACTTATAAACCAGGAGGTCACAGTTCGATATTGCAGGCTTGAGGCAGCCCATCAATGATTCTCTCTCGTCATTGATGTTTCTATTTCTCTCTCCCTCTCCCTTCCTTTCTGAAATCAATAAAAATAAATTTAAAAAAAGAAAATGTATGAAGCATCACTCCCAACTTTTTTTCTGTTTCACTGAGTCCAGTCCCTGACAGGTCTGCATAAACCAAATCCCTCCCTTTCTCATGACTTTTGTGTACTGTTCCTCTCCCCTCATGTTCTCTCACTCTCCTCCACCTTTCCTGATCCTACCCCTCCTCCTGGACTTACATCTAGAGCAGCAGTTCTCAACCTGTGGGTCGCGACCCCTTTGGGGGTCAAACAACACTTTCACAGGGGTCGCCTAAGACCATTGGAAAACACAGATACAATTCATAACAATTGCAAAATTACAGTTATGAGGTAGCAACAAGAATAATTTTATGGTTGGGGGTCACCACAACATGAGGAATTGTATTAAAGGGTCACGGCATTAGAAAGGTTGAGAACCACTGATCTAGAGCCATCTCTTGCAAGAACCTTCCTGGAGTGCTGAAGGCCTGGGGCGAGAGCCTGCGGGGGCTGGAGGGAGTCAATGAGGGGGAAGGGAGACATATGTTATACTTTCAACAATAAAGAATTACTTTAAAAAAAAAAACCTTCCTGTAGAACCCCAGTTCACATGCCTCTCCCTTCCCCAGTGCCCTGTGTTATTTAGGACATTCCAACTTAACACTTGGCTTGCTATGATCTTGTAAACTCTCTCATCCAGTGGCCCACAGCCATCGGTGTGCATAGGAATCACCTGGAAGGTTTTGAACAGATTGCTGGGCTTCATTCCCAGGGTTTTAAATTCAGAGATAGAGCCCCCAGATTTTCATTTCTAACAAGTTTACAGATGGTGCTGCTTCGGCTGCTGGTCTGGGGACTACAGCGTGAGATCAACTGGTGTAGAAGAAAGAGCATGGCACTTGTAGCTCTTCGAACCTGTAACTAACTTGTAGTTACCTGACTTTTTGTGCCTCGGGTTCTTCATCTGCAGTGAATTTGCTTCAAAGGACTCTTGTAAAGAACTAAAAATATGTACTTTAAATGTTTAGAACACAGAGACAGAGAAGCATCCATCAGACCGTCAAACCTCAGAGGGAAGGCAGAGAATGGGGGGGAGGGGGAGAGATGAACCAAAGGACTCGTATGCATGCATATAAGCTTAACCAATGGACACAGACAACAGGGGGGTGAGGGCATGAGCAAGGGGGCAGGCAATGGAGGATAAGGACACATATGTAATACCTTAATCAATAAAGCAAATAAATAAATACAATAATAATAAATAAATAAAAGAAGGAAGAAAATAATGATTTTTTTTTAATGTTTAGTACAGTCCCTGGAGCATAGTAAGAGCTCAATATACGGTAGGCATTATGTCTAGCCGGGGGAAACAGACAAAACTTCCTGGGATTACCCATATAACAAAGCTCTGGGCTCTAGGCTTATTGGTAGGGCTGCCGCATCCCCTGCACAGGGCTGAAAGGAAGCTACATGCGTCTTTACTTATTCACTCCTTTACTAGTAAGTCTTTATCTGGAAGGGACAATGAGGAAAACACCCCCCCAAAATGTTGTAATCTCACTGAAAGTGGTTTATAAGACCCCTCTCCATCCTAAACACCTGTGATTGATCCAACTTTTAATTCAAAACAACTGTTTTCCAACTGGTTATTCTGTAGAAATATTTTCACTTTATTGTAAATTACAGCAACTGTGACAAAAAAGCAAACAATCGTGTATTTTTTTTAATTTTGTATTTATTTGAGAGGGGGGAGGGAGGAGAAAGAAATGCCCATTTGTTATTCTGCTGATTTATGCAGTGATTGTTTGATTCTTGTATGTGCCCTGACCAGGGATCAAACCCGCAACTTTGGCATGGATGATGCTCTAACCGACTGAGCTACTCTGCCAGGGCCAAGAAGCAAATTATCTCATAGTTTGTCCCAACTTGTATTACCTTGGTTCTTCACTCGAAAAAAGAAACCAAAAGGAAAAGAAAGTTGAATCTTAAGAAATCCTTAGGGAATGATTTCTAATTACAAAACCAGTTCTGACTACCTTTGTTGGCAAGGATATCTGAAAAGAGGGCTGAGTGTGTGGGAGCCTGGACTATAGGGGGTGCGACTCCTTTGCAGCCTAACCAACCAGGGGGGAAGGAACCCAGTGAGCTGGCACATACAAGAATCATCCTGCCCCTGGCTTCCAGGATGAAGGGAACTACAGACCCTCCATCCTCTGGTTCCACAGAGCCAGTGCCTGCCCGACACACTGGCTACAATCTCAGACCTGGACTTTTCCTGGAACCTTCTGGGAACCAGGACATAAAGAGTGGAACTGACAGAGCAGAGCTAGGAAGTCCATTGTCCTCCAAAACCCTCCCCCCACTGCTTCCCTGCCAGTTCCAGACCAAGGTCTCACATCTCTTTAAACTCAGCATCTCAAATGCAGGGATTTCTTGGGACATGGTAGGTGCTTAAGAAATGCTCAAGACATTAGCTGAAACCGGTTTGGCTCAGTGGATAGAGCGTCGGTCTGCGGACTGAAGGGTCCCGGGTTCAATTCCGGTCGGGGGCACGTGTTCCTAGCTCTGCTCTGTCAGTTCCACTGACAGAGCACTTCTGCCCTCCAAGTTTCACACAAAGGGTCTCATGAGGCCCACGCTGGACAAAAACTATGCAGGGGGATGGGGAGGACTCTGGGAAATGTGGTTCCAACTTAGAAGAGTCGGAACTGCAAGTCCACCAGAATACCAGGGTGGCTAAAAGTCACTTCCTGTGCAGCCAGAAATCAGTTTTGCCTGAGGGTAAGCTGCCCTGCTCAATCAGGTGGACAAGCTGCCAATCAACCTAAGTGAGGAGAAGAAGAGCAAATTCTAAGCTGCAACCTTGTACATTTTTGCACGTATAAATTCATTTCAGAGGGTGTTAGTGCCAATTAGACAAGCAAGACGACTCAGGATAGATACCTGATGAGCTAACCCAGCAGAACAAGACAAGGGATGTGTTCTAGCATTGGAAATTAGACGGCATACAATCCCCTGATGTGTGGGTAAAAACCCAGTGACCCTGGTTTGGGAGAAAGTCCAGGAATCTGTGTTTCAACAAACACCTAAAGAGATTCTCATACCTTAGTTCACACTTCGAAAAAGACTTCTCTAGAGGTCTAGCAAGTCAACTTGCAAAGTCCCAAATATACCCTGTTTGCAAAAGAGAGTGACAGTAGGTTATTTTAACTGGGGGAATATCAGAGAACATCCTTATAGGAAGGCAGCAGTGGGAAACCAAAATCTGCTATTTATTTTAGCATGGTGTTCTAAAGGTTATTTTAGAATTCTATTTAATGAGGGTTCATAAATGTTGCATACTCTATTAATATAGAACTTGATGGTTGCCAGATTACATCCTCCACTCCTAACTTGTCTAACAGCCCACACCTCTGCCACCTCGAAGCAGTGGAGGATTTGGAACGCCACCTAGTGGTCACTAGGAGCACTTGCTAAGTGCAAAGCAAGACGTCTCCAGTACTTGTGGACCTCAGAATGTGACAGCTAAACTCTGGAAACGGCTAATGGTTTAAATTTGGTTTTTCAGCTAAACAGAACTGGAGAATTTTCTGAGTCCTCGCTGGACTGCTTTCTAGAATAGTAAGAAGGTGGACTTTGGAGTGTGGCAGGCTTGGTTTAAATCTCCGTTCCATCATCTGAAAGCAATGCCTGAATTTGTGCCTGACCTCACATCTTAGCTCACCAGCTTCAGCTGCAAAGTGATGGCAGCGTGCCTCGGCTGTCTGCCCCGGGGTTTCTCAAGGCAGGGGATGCTTGGGACAACCGTGGGAATCTATGTCATTCACACATATGGGCATACCCCTGTAGTAACCCTAGCCACAGGGATCCAGAGAACATGACAAATTTTTCACTTTCTCAGGCAGACAATTCTGAGGAACAGTCTACCCGATTCCTCAGGAGATTCCAGGAGAAAGTACTAGCAAGTCCCCATTGCCCAAAGTGATGACAAACTCAAGAAAATCCACCTTGTATTCGTCTTTCCTCCTTTCATTCATGTCCCCTGAGAACATGTGCTAAAATAAACTACCTGTACACAAGCCCCTGCCTCATGCTCTGCTTACTCAGAGAACTCGGGCTAATGCGTAGCCTGAGGCAATTCATTTATTCTCTGTGGGCCTTAAGAGTTCTAGGCTGCAATATGAGGTTATTGCAATCTGCAATATCCCCACTAAGATACTGTGAAAAGTTAAATGAAATCCCGTATAAAAAGCACTTTCGCAGTGCCTGATCCATAGCAGAATTTCTCCATTCTCATAGGTGCTGTGGAATCTCATTGTTTAATTTGCATTTCCCTAATGAGATGCCATGTGGACGGTCTTTTCACATGCTTCTTTGTCATTCGTATCTCTTCTCTGGTGAGGTGTCTGTCCAGATCTTTTGTCCGATTTTTAACTGGGTAGTTCATCTTCTTATTTTGGAGTTTTAAGAGCTTTTTGTATATTTTGGATAACAGCCCTTCAGCAGACATGCCTCTTGCAAAAAATTTATCCCAGTCTGTGGCTCATCTTCTCATTCTCTTTAAATGAACTGGGTTTTATCCCTAGCTATGTTAGTAATAAACTATAAAAACAATAAATAAACTATAAAAATTTACAACTCAGTTTCTTCTTTCATCCAACAAATATTTTAGTACTCCTCTGTGGCAAGCCTTTAGCAGACAATGGGGAAATAATGACAAATAAGATTGCAGGCCTTTCTGTCAAAAAAAAACTTCCTGAGTAGTGGGGGGCAAATTGAGGCCAAGAGGAAATGACAATGTACTAGTAAGATGAGCAGTTTCATAACTAGAGAAGGTGAGGAGAGCCTGATCCATTCCGAGACAGGGAGTGTTCAAGGAAGGCTTCCTGAAGGAGGTAGCCTACAGAAAGAGAAGCTGGCCAGGTGCGATTGGGAAGAGGTGGTAACAAGCATTTCAGCAGCAGAGATAAAGTTCTAGAGGTGACAGAATACATAGCTTCACAGGATTGGCCACAGCGGTAACACACTGTGCAAGGGGCAGTGGAGGTGTGGAGGTAGACAAACAGGCTGGGGTCAGATCACAGAAGGAGTGTACACCATACGCAGGAGTTGGGTCTCAGTTTTTCTACACACGTGGGGATCCCTGGAAACGTTCTTTTTCCTGAGAAGATCGCCTTGGAACAAAGCCAGCCCAAACCAGATCAATGCTTCATAAAGGGAGAAAATGTGTTATTAGCATCTAGTTTGCTGAAATATTTTTCCACCAAGAATGTAAAGAAAGAGCGTGAGGTTTGAGGGGTGTTAATATGCGCTGTAGTACCATTTCCCACATATCTCTTGGTGATGCAGGTTTTTTTTAAATATTATTGATTTCAAAGAGGAAGGAAGAGGGAGAGAGAAATAGAAACATCAATGATGAGAGAGAGTCGTTGATTGGCGGCCTCCTGCACAACCCCACTGGGGATTGAGTCCACAACCCGGGCATGTGCCCTTGACTGAAATCGAACCTGGGACCCTTCAGTCCACAGGCCAATGCTCTATCCACTCAGCCAAACCGGGTAGGGCATTGGTGATGCATGTTGACGTCAGCCTCATACATGGGCAGGTATGTGCGCAAGTTCCTGTATCTGTCTAATGCTTCTTAACAACCTTCTTCCTCCCCACGCCCCAAGTGGAGAAAGCCAGCCCCTCAGTCACTGTGGCCCCCTAGCTAAATATCCAGGCTTATCTTTTCCAATCTTGTTGTCATAGTATGAGGGAAGCAGTGGTGCTGAGGCAAAACCCAACCAGCATTTCCAAGAAGGAACCACCCATCGAGGCGATCCTGTGTGCCACTGGCCACCGAAGTGGTCACAGGGGTGTCTCTCTTTGAATCCACCATGTTTAATCCAGGACAAAACTTGTAGTAAACATTCGATAAATGTGTTATGTAAACTGAGTTTAACACACTAACAAATGACATCCAAGTCAGCATGAATGTATTTGACAATTAAATGTTTGAGTGTTTATAGGTTAACAGAAAACCTCTGCCATTTTAACTTTTTCCACCTGCTTAGAAAGTATTGGCTCAAAGGAATACATTTTTTAAAATACCCTCCTAAATCTTTCCCGGTACCTTTTTCTTCTTTAGATAAATAGGCCAACAGAAAGAGAAAGTAGAAAAGGAGAAACTGAAAAAATACAAAGAACTTAAGCTTTCCTGGGATTCCCCCGATGCCAATATATAGACTTTTTTTCCCCCCGTAAAGTGACTCTTTAGCACAAAGCGAACACAAAATCAATTCTCTACAAGGTGAAATATGTCATCCTTTCCTGGAATGAAGCCTCTGAAATGGTTCTTTAGAAATGAGTTTACTGGAAGATTTCGGTCACCATAAAAAGGAAAAAGAAAAACTAAATATGTTGGTCTTGAAATTTATGAGCCTTGCTTGCCTGTAAGAATTAATGATAATAACAACTTTGGTACATTTGTTTTTCCAAAGATAGCTGCAGCAATATCTCCACCCCACATGCTCTTCTACTGTGTCACTCCCCTATCATGGGGTGGCATCAATGCCCCCCCTTTTTAAAATATGTTTGTATTGTATTGATTTCAGAGAAAGGGAGAGAGAGATAGAAATATTAATGATGAGAGAGAATCATTGATCAGCTGCCTCCTACATGCCCCACTTTGGGATTGATCCCAAAACCTAGGCATGTGTCCTAACCAGGAATTGAACCGTGACCTCGTGGTTCATAGATCTTTGCTCAACCACTGGGCAATGCTCATGGGGCAACACTGTGCTGTTTCTAAGGCTAAATCATAGAAGGCTGTGTGGCTTCTGCCTTGTGCTCTGGGTACTTGCCCTTAGAGCCCTAAGCCACCATGTAACATGTCTACCCTGAGCTACCATGCTGTGTGGGGGGAAGTCAAACCACATGGACAAACTACGTGTAGGCACGCTTATCAGTGACCTTGGTCTTTGAGTCTCTCCACCCCCCGCCCTGGCACCATACATGTGGGAAAACAAGCTTCAGCTGAGCCTAGCCCCCAGTGGTCATGCCCCCAGCCTTTGAGTCTCATCTGTTGAGGCCCCAGAAACTGTGCAGCATGGACAAGCTGGGCATGCTGTGCCCTTCTGAATTCCTGGCCCACAGAATTCACGAGCATCACAAAAAGGGGGTCATTTTATGCCACTGACTTGGGGTGTTTTGTTATCTAGCATACTCAATAGAACAACAGCTTACACACACGGTAAGGGGCACTCTAGGCTAGCACAGCTCTATATGCTGTGATCTCATGAGGTAGGGGCCATTGTTATCTACATTTTACAATGAAGACAATCCACCCAGGACTGTATGAAGACAATCTACCCAGGCAGAGCAGAGTAGTGGCAAATGGTGCATTTATCTGAGTAGTGGGAAATTTACATATTGTCCACAGACCACATTTCCACATTTCTGTCCTTTGCAAAATTAACTTTTTAGTGTTTTTAAGTACACATGCCATTCACAAATATATCCTCCTTGTACAGTGTCTCAGACAACTCCTAGGCACTGTCCCAGATACTCTAGGCCCCATCCGTCTCTTATGACAGCTGCTGCCACCAATTCTTTGTGGATTTTGGATCCACAGTGCCTCTCCTCAAGCCTGTGCTGCATTCCTCTCACCTACTGCCCTGGCTTCCCGTTGGCTCCATTCAGGAAACCTGCTCAGCACCCTCACTCAGGCAACCTGAAGTCCCAGAAGCAGTAACTCCCTGTAGACCAATGGGAGGGAGAGCTGGTGAAGAAGGTCTAGCCTGTTTTTCTCCACTGAGACAGTCCCAAGACTGACAGTTTCTTGAGGAGGGGACCCATGAGATTAAAGAAAACCTCTGACTCAATAGCATCTTTGTAAAGGTTCCCCCTTCCTTCCCTGCCTCACAAAACCATCATTACCTCACTCATCCTGCTCCCGGGGTTGCACTTCCTCAGAGCGTGTGAGCCTGCCTTCAGGGGACCCAGACTAAGACGTTTAAAATTCAAACACCGATCAGCAGATGACGGGATCAGCAAATGATGGTACATCTACATAATGGAATACTATGCTGCTATAAAAAAGAAGGAATTCTTACCATTTGCAGTAACCTGGATGGAACTGGAAAGCATTATGCTAAGTGAAATAAGCCAGTCAGTGAAAGAAAAATACCACATGATCTCACTCATTTGTGGATAATAAGGAATATTATAAACTGATGAACAAAAAGATAGATAAAGAGGCAGTAAATCATCAAACAAACTGTCAAATTATAGCGGGAAGGTTAAGAAGAGGTGGGGGAGATAAGAGATCAACTGAAGGACTTGTCTGCATGCATATAAGCATAACCAATGGACATAAGACCCTGGGAGGTTAGGGCATGTATGGGAGTAGGAGGGGGCAATGGGAAGATATGTATACATGTAACACATTAATAAAAAATTAAAATTAATAAAATAAAGTGGAAAAAATTCAAACGGCATTCAGGTGTACTGAGCCCTGTAGGAAAATCCTTCATAAACACTCTCAGCACTTTCCCCAAACCCTACTCCCTACCAGGGCTTACCACTACCAATAGCTTGTATGCAGCCTTCTAGTCTCCTCCAAATGCACATGTGTATAATACATATATACACATAGACATGTTTATATGTACATAAACATATGTATTTTTAATTTATGTGTATTAAATTATACTATTACCCTTATTCTGAGTTTTTTGTTTTATTTTTACTTAGCAATCTATTTTGGATATCTCCCCAGGGCAGTTAAATGTGTCAAAGAATAACTCATACAGATAGGTAGTGATTCTGCACGCTGTTTAGTTATTTCACATGCAAATCCTTTATTCATATGTTAGTGAGTCCGTTGGTAGAAATGAGTGAAGAAAGAAAAGCAAAACACAATTTATAAACACATTTTGCAGCGGGGGGTGGGGGCGGGGGAGAGAAGAGGGGTTGTTTTTAGCTGGCAGCTCACAGCAGAGCCAGTGTGGGCCTTCTGTGCTGACCAGCACAGAAGCAGCATGGATGGTTTCAGTAGTTTAAGGATTCTCCATAAAACCCGGAGAGCTTTGTGATGCAGCCTCACAACAAGCCGCCTCCGTGGAATGTCTGCCCGGATGTGCAATAGCACCTCTGCCTCAGCTCGATCTGTGACATTTCCCACAGCAGATGGAACTGTCCAGGGTTAAGGATTCGATGCTGCTTGGCCACAGTGCCCGCACCCTGCAGGATAGGAGCTCAGGTCCGAGTACAATAGAGCAGGCCCAATACAGGGTTGAGCTTGGGGAGACTCTGGTCAGCACCCACACCCAGCTCAGGAAGCCCCGGGCTGTTGACTTGGTTCCCGTCATAATCAGAAGCAGCAAAACAAAGTTTTGAAATTCAGGCTTGCAAGGGGCTCCTGAAAGCACCTCTGCTCTGGTGGTACTTCCAAAGTCACAGCCGCCCTGGGGGATGGGAGGGAGACCTTCAGGCTTCTCCCCTCCCCAGCTTCCTTCAAATTTCAGCCTCTCACCCTCCACCAGAGTATGGGGCCTCAAGCCATGCTTTTCCTGCACACTTGTGAAATATAAGGAAATTCACACACACACACACACACCACTGGCATCATTCATTCTGAGGAGTGATGTGGAAAGACCAGGGAAGAAAATAAGCCTGGCCCCGTCCCCAGCATCCCAGCTTTTCGGTACCAGAACCCCACCTTGCACAGCTCCAGGAAGCACATTTCCTGTCATACCGCCGGGCTTCTGGAACACGAACATGTCCAAGAGTCACCTGGAGATCCTGGTAAATGCTGGCTGTGATTTGGGAGGTCTGGGTGGGGCCCACACATTGGCATTTCTAACAAGCTCCCTGGTGCTGCTGGTCCAGGAGCCACACCTTGAGGAGCAAGCTCATAATGCAGATGTCTAACAACAAAGTTCTTCTCACCTGTTTTTGAACTTCACTTACAAGGAATCATGCAGTACCTACTCTTTTCAGTTCACTTGTTTATGAGATTTATTTGGGGTACGGCATGTCGCAGCAGTATCTTGTTTCATTGCTGTATATTCTATTTTATGAATGTATTATAATTTATGGATCTATTTACTACTGAGGAATCATTGGCAATTCCTATGTGGTTTTATTATTAATGCAGAGACCACACTTTGAGAACCACTGCTCTAGAGAACAAAGGAGGCCTGGGAAGTTAAGGGCTTTTTCCCAGCCAAGACTCTGGACCATGGCTCCATTCCGGTGCTCAGGGAGAGAGCACATCGTGCCAAAGATGCCAGGACAGGTGAGTGAGTCCCTTCCCTGCAGCCCATTTCTGCTGTGTGGGCCCATATTCTCAAAGCTTCTTTCCTTCTTCCTTTCCTTTCTTCCTCCCTTTCTTCCCTCCTTCCTTCCTTCTTCTCTTCTCTCCCTTCCTTCTCTCCCTCTCTCCCTAACTCCTTCCTTTCTTCCTTCCATCCCTTCCACCCTCCCTTCCATCCTCCCTCCTATTTTCCCTCTCTTCCTTCTCCCTCCCTCTTCCTTCCTTCCTCCCTTCCTTCCTCCCTTCCTTCCTCCCTTCTCTCCCTCCCTCTCTCCCTCCCTCTCTCCCTCCCTCTCTCCTTCCTTCCTTCCTTCCTTCCTTCCTTCCTTCCTTCCTCCTTTCTCTCCCTCCCTCTCTCCTTCCTTCCTTCTTTCTTCCTTCCTTCCATCCTTCCTTCCTTCCTTTCTTCCTTCCTTCTTCCCCCTTCCTTCCTTCCTTCCATCTTAGTCATTTCTTCTATGACCCCTCAGGATACTTTGCTTTGGACCCTGCAGTGTGTCTGAACATTGCTTTCCAGGTTAGGCCCCACCATCTCACATGTGTTGTAAGGATACAAAGCTTTCATGAGTTACCTGTGTGCACCCACACCCGCTCCAGACTCCATCCCTGACTTCTTTCAGAAACTGCCAACTTTCAGTGACCTCCTTTGCTTTCTGTAATGGGAAAATGGAATAATTTCCCATGAATTCTCTCATGGGAAAAGCAAAAATAACTGTTGTTCCTTGGTTTCTTGGTTATATTGTCTCACTCTGATAAGAGACCAATTTTTCATGTCATTGACAGATTGGGGACATTGGCATTAGAATCTGAGGATGGAAGATTCTAGTGAAAGAGGACACAACATAAGTTTTATTTTTGAACAGGTATAATAACTTTGGCCCATTTGAAACATTAGGTTCAGTTATATAAAATTGCTGTTTTAAAGGTGACAACAGTTATTTTATATGGTTTAACATAATTATATACATCCTAATTTTTTATAGTAAATATTATATGTATTTGATTACATACCTTAATTTCATACATTCTGATTTTATCTATATTAGTATATACTTAATAGCTACTAATTACATATGTATACCTTAATTATATATCTAACTATAAATGTATTTTAACTATATAGCCATATATTTTCTGTTGTCTATTCTAATAAAAAGGTAATATGCTAATTAGACCAGGAAACCTTCCAGAAGACCTCCCAGACCTCCTTTTGGACAAAGCCATGGTGGTGGGGCCAAAGCAGAGGCAGTTAGGGGCGATCAGGCTGGCAGGGGAGGGCAGTTAGGGGTGAGCAGTCCAGCAGGGTGGGGCAGTGGGGGCAAGTTGCTGGCAAGGGGGGGCAGTTGGGAGCAAGCAGGCCAACTGGAGGGGTAAGCTGGGATCAAGCAGGCTGGCAATGGGGGCATTTGAGGGCGAGCAGGCCAACAGGAGGTCAGTTGGGAGTGAGCAGGCTGGCATGGAAGGGGCAGTTGGGGGCAAGCAGGTCAGCAGTGGGCGGGCAGTTGGGGCAAGATGGCTGGTGGGGAGAGAATCCAAGATGGCAGCATAGGTAAACACCTACACTGCTGCCTCGCACAACAATTTCAAAACTACAACTAAAGGACAGAACGGACATCATCCAGAACCACAGGAAAGCTGGCTGAGTGGAAGTTCTACAACTAGAGGGAAAGAGAGGGGCTCACGGAGACCCAGAGGAGCTGCAAAAAGCTGAGGTACGGAGACGCGCGCGCTGAGAAAGCGGGTGCCGGAGTGCCTGGCTGGCTTTCTCTGGCGGGAGGGAGATGGAGACTCTCAAAGGCATTGAACCCCTTATCTTACGACACTAAACCCCAGATCCAGCCGAAACTCATACGGGGGGGAGTTTGGACTGTGAAAAGGGAGAGGTGCATGGAAATTTAGGGGAGTCGCAAAAGATCAGAGGGCTGGTGGCATGCACGGCACTGAGCAGAGAATAGATTGCTGATTGTGCCGCTGGCTTTCGCGAGTGGACGGGAGACAGACCCTCCCAACTGTGCCACTTCTGACTCCACTAAGCCCCTGTTTCGGGTGAAACCCTGGGGACCTAGACTCCTGTGGTCCTGGAGGCCAGGGGAGCCTGAAAGGCAGCGGTCTAGAGGCATTGCGGGCCCGCGAGCACACAAGGACCACTCCAGTCACATGAGACTAAGGGGCTGTGGAGGGCGGGGTCGACTGGGAGGTAAGGCGGTCCCTTAAGCCCTGAGACTCCATCCCTCCCAAGCTCAACAGAGGCTTCTTTGGTTTTGTAAGTCTGGTATCATAAGGCTGAATCCAACACAGAAGTTCTCCCGGCATAGTGAAAATGCCAAGACAAGGGAAGGGATCACAAACAAAAGAAATGGAGGGAAAAAAAACGACTGGATATAGAGTTCAAAACCACGCTTTAAGGTTTTTCAAGAATATGCTAGAAAAGCTGGATAAAGTTGCGAGAGCCAAGAGGAGATGAAAAAGGACCAACTAGAGACACTAACTGAAATAAAAAATATTATACAGAGTCCTAACAGCAGACTAGAGGAAGGCAAGAATCAAGTCAAAAATTTGAAATATAAAGAAGCAGAAAACATTCAACTGGAAAAGCAAGAAGAGAAAAGAATCCAAAAATGTGAAGATAATGTAAGGAGCCTCTGGGACAGCTTCAAGCGTACCAACATCAGAATTGTGGGGGTGCCAGAAGAAAAGAGCAAGATACTGAAAACCTATTTAAAGAAATAATGACTGAAAACTTCCCACATCTGGTAAAAGAAATGGACTTACAAGTCCAGGAAGCACACAGAACCCCATATAAAAGGAATCCAAAGAGGACCACACCAAGACACATCATCATTAAAATACCAAGAGCAAAAGACAAAGAGAGAATATTAAAAGCAGCAAGAGAAAAACAGTTCATTACCTACAAGGGAGCACCCATACGACTGTCAGCTGATTTCTCAACAGAAACGATGCAGGCCAAACAGGAGTGGCAAGAAATATTCAACGTGATGAATAGCAAGAACCTACAACCAAGAATAATCTATCCAGCAAAGTTATCATTCAGAATTGAAGGGCAGATAAAGAGCTTCACAGATAAGAAAATGCTAAAGGAGTTCATCAACTCCAAACCAGTATTATATGAAATGCTGAAAGGTACTCTTTTAGAAGAAGAAGAAGAAGAAGAAGAAGAAGAAGAAGAAGAAGAAGAAGAAGAAGAAGAAGAAGAAGAAGAAGAAGGAGAAGGAGGAGGTAAAAGCCAAAAAATTATGAACAATAAATACATATCTATCAACAAGTGAATCTAAAAATTAAGTGAATTAAAGATTTG
>JAAGEH010000125.1:17147222-17249773 GCA_011751065.1 Lasiurus cinereus
TACAGGGAGAGACTGGACAAAAATCATACACCTATGGATGAGGTCAATGGGAGGGAGGTAAGAGCAGAGGGAAGGGTGGGAGCTGGGTGGAGGGATGCTATGGAGGGGGGAAAAAAGAGAAACAAATGTAATAATCTGAATAATAAATATTTAATTTAAAAAAATAAATAAATAAAAATAAATAACAATAAAAAGAAGGCTGGTGGGGGCACAGTTGGGGGTGATCAGGCTGGAGGGGAAGGGAGTTGGGGCCAATCAGGCTGAGAGAGGGGGCAGTTGGGCGCAATCAGGCTGGTGGGGGAGGGAGTTGGGGGCAATCAGGCCAGCAGGTAGGGGGAGCAGTTAGGGGTGATCAGGCTTGAAAGGGGGGAAGTTGGGGACAATCAGGCTGGCAGGCAGAGTGGTTAGTGGTGATCAGGCAGGCAGGCAGGTGAGTGGTTAGGAGCCAGAAGTCCCAGATTGCAAGAGGGATGTCCCACAGGGATGGGGCCTAAACTATCAGTTGGATATCCCCTGAAGGGTCCCAGATTGGAGAGGGTGTAGCTGAAGGACACACACCCCTGTGCACAAATTTTTTAAAGCAGGCCACTAGTATATTATACTTCCATATATTTGTATTGTATATATTCTAGTTATATATGTTAATTACATATCCTAATTATGTATCTTCTAATTTTAAACATTTTATTATAGACATGTATTTGTGTTTAGATAAATAGGATATGTGTAAAATTACAACATATTATTAGAAGTTACACACACATTCATGGTTAACTGAATTCAAAGTCATACCTATAAATAAAAATCAGAATATTTTAAGATAGTTTTCTATTTTCCAATTATCGTTGACATACAATAGTATATTCATTTCAGGTGTACAACACAGTGATTAGACATTTAGGTGATTTACAAAGTGATCACCCTAATAAATCTAGTACCCACCTGACACCATGTCTGGTTACTACAATATTATTGACTATATTCCCTATTTTACATCCCCATGGCAAGAAAATGAGATGTTAATGTTCATCTTTTGTGTGTGCAGCGCAGATATGGGTGAATTTCTGAGCGCACACCACCACCTAGTGTCTTTTGGGGGAACTACATGTGAGCAACATACCATGTTGCTTAGAAGAAAGGGACTTAAGGCACTCCTTTATCCATTAATAAACATTTATTTCACACCTGCTATACACTTTGCACTAGGTGATTCAGAGTATAAGGCTTTCCATTCTGAAGCCTCTCTGGAACTCCTCAAAGCACATAACTCCTTTCCCCAGACAAAGGGTGTCAGTGAGAAGGAGGCTGAGCACGGGGAGTTGGGGAGTCCATGTTCCACTGCTCAGTTCTAGACAGGTGCTCCCAGAAAGGCATATGGGCCTAGTGGTTTTCCTCTAAGAGAAACCAGAAGTTCAAATATTGTTGTACAAATCTCTGATTTTTCAGAAACAAGTAATTCTAATTATTTCTAAACTAGTGGCCCAGTGCACAGATTCATGCACAATGAAAGGAAATTAATTAGAAGGTAGCTGGCAGGGTAGGACTGGTCGAGATGGACTGGACATAACCTGGAGCCAACCCCCCATGGTCCCTCCCCAGCTGGCCTCACCTGGGGTGGCACCACAGCTCAAAGGGCGTCGGCAGAATGAGGGGAGCCCCTCCAGCAGGTGGGGGTCCCTTGGCATGGCCTGTGGGGATCAGGCCGAAACCAGTTCTCCAACATCCCCCAAGGGGTCCCAGAGTGCAAGAGGGCACTCTGCAAAGTTGCTGTCATACAGGATGTGGAACACAAACGCAAGTGAGCAGTAAACTAGATTTGGGGCCGACAGTGTCCCAGCAACAATATAATCCACAGCCGAAGGTGGAATCATGCAGCCCCATGAGGAATCAGGCTCCCTCCTTTCTGGTTCTGGGGTACATCATCGCTGGAACTGCCACTACCAAGTCACCACAGCTCAGTAGTGCCTGTATTGAGCATCTGCCCCCTGGAGGTCAGTGCACATCACACCTACCTGCTGGTCAGACAGTCCAACGGTTGCTTAGCCTTTTATATATATAGATATTATGAGTCAACTTTGAGCATTGACAGGCTCTGCTCTGCCAGAATGCCCTTCCAGAAAGAACTCCCTGCCAGGCTGAGAAGAGTGTGGTTAGCTGTGTTATGCCCAGAGTTCGGGGTCCCCAATAATTCACCACTAAGGAGCCTTTTCCGATGCAAAAGCAAAGAGTCTTTATTCAAACCCGGGTTTGGCTCTCAGCCTCTT
Source organism: Lasiurus cinereus (assembly GCA_011751065.1). Classification (NCBI taxonomy): domain Eukaryota; kingdom Metazoa; phylum Chordata; class Mammalia; order Chiroptera; family Vespertilionidae; genus Lasiurus; species Lasiurus cinereus. The sequence goes on from JAAGEH010000125.1 coordinate 17,149,487, forward strand.
TCTTGCGCAGCAGCGAGGCAAGAGAGAGAGCCGGGCGGGAACAATGAGTTTTATGGGGTAGGATAATTAGAGGGCTTAGGAAAGTGATGAGGGTTACAGAGATTGGTCACTTGAATTGGGGTCTTTCTGTGGTTAAGCCTAATTAGGGCCTTAGCTGTGTCCCTGGAGCTTCATTGGTCCTTTCGGGTGGGGGTCGGGGAATTAAGACATTGCTGGCACACCTGTGGCCACTCTCAGAAAAGGGAGGGGGTTTAGGCAGGGGTCCCAGCCCTTATAGGACAAGATGGAGGGGAGTCCATTTCCTTTCAGCTGAGAGTCACGCCAGCTTCTGCTTTCAACAGAAGGCATGCTCTTCTTGGAACAGTCCCCAGTCAAAAACTGAGCAAAGCAGCCTGGATATCTGTACCAAGGAGGGCACCTCTAAAGAACAGCATTGGCTCTGGAGGTCCCCAGAAGACTGAAAGAGACTCTGTCAGGCCTGCATGGCAGGCTAACAGTTCCCCTTCCCAATCTTATTTCTCCCCACTTCCTTTCACAAATATTTCCAATACCTCAGTCTCTGATTCCCTGACAACCAACATATGACTAGAAAACCACTAAGTGGTTGCTTGAAAACATATGTTCAGACTGGAATGCCCTGTTGGAATGTCTTAGAATAATGCTGACAAAATAGATGTGTAGTTCTAAATTTTCTAGTAAACATATAAAAAAGGAAGCAAAGCAGGTGAAACTTGTTTAAAAATATAGTTTAATGTAAAATAATAGATTTTAAATGGTGTCATTTTAACATGTAATCAACATAAAAATAACTACATATTTTATATTTTCTTTTGTACTACGTGTTTGGGATCTGGTATAAACTTTTTTAAAATATATTTTATTGATTCTTTACAGAGATTAAGGGAGAGGGATAGAAAGTCAGAAACATCGATGAGAGAGAGACATCGATCAGCCACCTCCTGCACGCCCCACACTGGAGATGTGCCTGCAAGCAAGGTACATGCCCCTGATCTAAATCGAATCTGGGACCCTTCAGTCCACAGGCCGACGCTCTATCCACTGAACCAAACCGGTCTCGGCTGGAATCTGGTATAAACTTTATACTTCATAGTACATCTTAATTTGGACTAGCCACATTTCCAGTGCTTCAACGGAAGACAGGATGTCTCCTAAATATATGTAAATTAAGAAGTATTGTAGACAAAGGGAAAGGATGGGGATTACATTTGCATTTATCGCATGAATTCAATGGTTTCCTTTGTAGGTACTAACAAGGTAGCTGCACCACAAGGCCCTTCTCATTTTGGGGGCTTTTTAATTGAAATATAACACCCTCCTTTTCATCACAATCATATACCAAACTTCAGTTTGTGTCCTCAAATTCTTGAAGATACAGACCCTTGACACATGGTTGTCCTCTCCATTCCTACCTCTGTCCCCAGGCAGGATTATAGAAGACATTTCTATCTAATTGGATAACCATTCCCAATCTGTCAAAGACGTAAAAAGCGGTCTCTTATCAGAGTAAGTGAGCCAATGTAACCAAGAAAGCAAGGACCAACAATTAGTTTTGTTCTTCCCATGAGGGAAGTCACAGCTGGTGTTTGCGGGGGACATTATTCCATTTTCCCATTACATGGGAAGGAAAGGAGGTCACTGAGAGTTAGCGATTTTTGTAAAAAGTCAGGGACTGAGGCATCAAGGATGTCATCTGGATTGAGTGTGGGTGCACCTCAGGATCAGCTTTGTGTCCTTACAAGACTTATAAGATGGTGGAGCTTAACCTGAAAAAGCAGTGTTCAGACACACTGCAGGGTCAAAAGCAAAGTATCCTGAAGGGTCATCGAAGACATAATAAAAAAGGAAAGAAGGAAGGAAGGAAGGAAGGAAGGAAGGAAGGAAGGAAGGAAGGAAGGAGTGAAGGAAGTGGGGAGAAAAGGAAGGAAAAAGGAAGAAAATGAGGAGGGAGGGAGGAAGGACATTCGAGAACATGGACCCACACAGCAGAGATGAGGCTGCAGGGAAGGGAGTGACTCTCCCTGTCCTGGCATCGGTAGCATGGTGTGCTCTCTCCCTGAGCACTGGAATGGCAAAGCCATGGAGCCATGGTCAGGAGTCTTGGCTGGGAACAGGCCTTTAGCTTCCCAGGTCTCCTTTGTTCTCTAGAGCAGAGGTTCTCAAAGTGTGGTCTCTGCATTAATAATAAAACCACATAGAAATTGCTAAATACTCCTCAGTAGTAAATATACCAATAAGGTGTAGTACAATTCATAATATACTGCAAGTGTTTGTGTCTTCAGTGTGTAGCTCTGTGCCTGCTACAAAGTAGACATTCAGTGTTTATTGAATAAATGAATAAGGAATAAAGATTAAATGTAGCCGAAACCGGTTTGACTCAGTGGATAGAGCGTCGGCCTGTGGACTGAAAGGTCCCAGGTTCGATTCTGGTCAAGGGCATGTATCCTGGTTGCGGGTACATCCCCAGTAGGGGGCGTGCAGGAGGCGGCTGATTGATATCACTCTCTCATCAATGTTTCTAGTTCTCTATCCCTCTCCCTTCCTCTCTGTAAAAAATCAATAAAATATATATTTTTTAAAAAAGATTAAATGTATAGGGAGTATATAGGTTCCAGGAGAGATCACTATTAGCTTTCCTGGAATGCTAGGAAAGGCTTCCTTCAAGATGGACTAGGAATTCTACAAGCTGTGATTAGAGAGAAAGAGCATTAGACATAGAAGTTTTGAGTGAGTAAAACCGCATTCGGCTGCTCTAGTGACTGCAAACTCTTTGAAAATGTGGCCTGAACACATGCTCTTATCTAAAGGACCTCTATTCTGTGCTAGGGAATTTATATTTCATTCTTCAGAATCAAGATGGGGGACGACGGCACATTGAATATACTTAGTAGGGAGTTCACTCATTCAACATTTTAAAATACTGAGCATCTGCTCTGTACCAAGGCTTGTGCTTAATACTGGAATAAAACTGATAAGGTCAGAAATCATCCCTGCGTTAGTTGTGAAACTGCAGGAAGAGAACCATCTTTGTAGCAGGGACAGTCAAATTCTTTTCACCTGTGTTCTTTACTACAGGCTGGCACAATAGTTATCATTATTAACCTCTCTATATATAGAGAGTGAAGAAATTAAGAAACTAGTTTCATTTAAACACAGACCAACTGACTAAAAATCCATTGAGGTGAAATTAAGAATGAATCAAAAGCACACATTTAAACTGTAGGGTGGTGGGTTCTAACAAATGTATACATTTGGCACCACCACCATCAAGAAGACACTTCCATCACCCCAAGCGTTCCCTTCCCGGTCATTGATCTGATTTCCAGCATTATCGATTACACTTGTGTCTTTCTCAATGGAATCATGCTCTATGTACTCTCGCGCCTTGCTTAACTCAGCATGAACTTTGTGTTTCCTCTATATTGTGACTACCCCTAGTTCATTTTTATCATTGCTGAATTCAGACTTTTAGGAGAGAAGACATTCATCAAATAATCACCTAATTGTGTTATCACAACAGCGTTAAAATAAGGATTACCTACAAGTGGAAATACATTGTTTGTTGACAATTCAATCAGTACTTAGCCTTAGGGTATACCCTAGAGGTGCTGTGACCTGGGTCATGATTCAGTTTGTGGAAAATAAACGTTATTAATGGGTACCTTAAAAACAGTGGTCGGCAAACTCTTTAGTCAACAGAGCCAAATGTCAACAGCACAAAAATTGAAATTTCTTTTGAGAGCAGAAAACCGACTTCTGTGCATGGGCCACGAAGTTTCAATCAAACTGTACGTGCACACCTGCATGTGGTATTTTGTGGAAGAGCCACACTCAAGGGGCCAAAGAGCCGCAGTTTGCCGACCATTGCCTTAAAAGAATCCTATATATCTTATGGCTGTCTTTAAGTCCCTTATTTTTAAAATGTCAGTCCAGATGATGTTCAGAAATGCTTTTTGTTGGCTCTTTGAGCCTTCCCTTTAGCTGGTAGAAAAAAAAGAAATTTGTACGGCGCATGCGCTCCTGTCCCGGCGAGTCCCCAGCAACAGCGTCAGCGGCCCGGCCACCTCCACGTAGACTTTTAAAGCGTACTGGGCCCGGACTTGGTACCTCCCCCTCCAATCCCGGGAGCCGTGGCGGTCACGTGCGCGCTGCACGCCGGCACGGCCCCGCCCACCTCCTTGAACTCCCGCGAGGAGTCCGGCCCGCGCTGCCCCAGCCCCAGAGAAACTCCCGAGGGCCAGGCTGCGCTTGCTCAGTGCGGCCGGGGGGGCGGGGCGGGAGATGCGGAGGCCGCGGAGTGGGGGGGCCGCCCCGCGGGCTGGGTGCCCGAGCTACGCCGTAGGGGCGCGGCGTCACGGCAGCCCGGGCCGGGAAGACCCATCCTCTTTACGCGACTGGCGAGAGGAAACTTGGTTGGTCCTTCGTCGGTGCCCCCGCAGTCCTGGCCCCGGCTCCCGGGTGCGCCGCGGTCAGCGAAGCGCCTCCGCGTCCGGACCTCGCCCCCCCGCCAGGCGCGGGCCCTCGGCGCCATGGACTCGTCGGCGCTGGAGCGGGACGCCGTGCAGTTCGCGCGGCTGGCGGTGCAGCGCGACCACGAAGGGCGCTACTCTGAGGCGGTGTTTTACTACAAGGTGAGCTGGCCGCCGCGCCGTCCGTCCGGCGGAGAGGCCCGGGGGCGGGCCCGGGTCCCGAGGCGACCGGGCCCTCTAGCCTCTGCCCTTTAGCCCTCCTCCTGCTCTCCTCCTCGGGCACCATGGGCCCCCCCGGCCCGCCCGGGCTTCTGCCACGAAGGGGGAAGTTTGCCCCTGGCTTGGGGGCGACCACTCCTCGGGGGGCAGTCCGGAGCGGCGGTGCCCCCCGGCGCTGCCAGGGCCGCGGTATAGCGGGGTGCGGGTAGCTGGTGGCCAGCTGCTTCTCTCACTTGGTTCTTCTCATGGGCGGCTCCCGGGAAGTGGTCTCTACCGCACACCAAAACAATGCATGTTCGTTGAAGAAAATAAATTTTTAAAGAAGAAAACGCCTTTTTGTCCTAGCATTTGGTGGTATTTTTTTTGTGCTTGTGTTCCGACGCCTGTGTGTGTATCCCCTTTTTTTTTTTAAACAGTATCCTACTGTTGATACTCTGTATAACCTGTTCCCATTTGAACTTTTTCAAATCATTACAGTTACTGCTGAAATATCTTAACAGCTGTATAGCATTCCGTTATGTTTTTTAGCATCATTCTGGGGGTTTTGTGGGGTTTTTTTGCATCATAAGTCATGGTTGGATTAATGTCCTTGTCATCCATCCTTTACACATGTCTTTTATGCACATCACTCGGGGCAGCGTTATTAAATCAGAGCGTGAGCCTCTGCAGTCCGTCCTCTGCTCGTCCCTCCGGAGGGTTTGCACACACGCCCCTCCAGCCCTAGCCAGCCCTCTTCCTCCTTGTGGAGGCAGCTGTATCTTTATCACATTGTCACTTTTCTTTTTCAGTAGTAATTTTTTTTTCCCCCATGAACGGTTATGCTATCAGTAGTGTGTGGTTTGCTTTTCTCAGATTGATAGTTTATTGCCTTCGATTTTTGTCATTCGTATTTCAAGACTTGTTCAGAATCATTTCGTTTGGACTTTTCTTTTTTTCTTTTTTCTTTTTTTTTTTTTTGGACAATTTCTTGAAGGTGTTATTTCTTTAAAAGTGGAAATTCTGAGTCTTAGTTTTGTGAAACAACTGATAAATATTCATGGGTTAAAATACTGCCACTTACAATAGTTTTTTCTTAAAGAATATACTATGCAGTGCCTCTTGTTTTGGGTTTATGTGCATGTCATTGGGAAGAATTTTTTATCTTTAAGTCAGAGTGGCTGTGCGCACGCCTAGGAACTATTTACATAAACTTTGTGAGATACTTAGTTCTTACTTTCTGTATGGGATTCCTTAACGTTAATCCCTTTCAAATAGAAATGAAATGAGTAAAATAAAAATTGATACCGGCAATTTTTAAAATTTGCCTTATTTGTTAAGCAAAATAATTTGAAAATCGGTATTTACATACAAGGTAATTAAAGGGATAAAATATATATTTATACACATGTATATCACATTAATTTATTGAAGTTAAGTGTAGCTATAATGTATTTAGATAATGATGGTGCATGTGGAGTTATTTTTTTCTCCCCTGAAATAATTGAGTTACAGAATCTGAGGAAATCATAGCTTTTGTACCCCCACAACTTTTAGACTGAATTTCCATTTGGATCAAAATCAATAACTTTTGTTTGTTACTGATTTTGTTAGGTTTAATGAAACAACTCCTGCTCCAATAACTGGATTCAAAAAGTGATACTCAGTGGATGGCTTCTTTGGATCCAGACAATTAGCCATGCGGTTTCAGGAAGTGTACATGTTTATGTTACTGCAGAGAAGGTGTTGCAGTTTGGAGAAATCTCTCTCTGGTCCTGACAAGTGGTAGCATTGGTAACCATCCTGAGGTGGTGATGGGAAGAATGGTAGTTCTTCCTCCTTAGCCACAGCATAATTGGCTATGGAAGTTAGGGAATGAATAGCTGGAAGGTGAATCCAGAATTTCTTAATTAAAATAAGTTGATTTCATACAGCTGAAACCTGCTTTAAACTGTGACACCATTTGGCAGTATTTTCTGTGGAGAGAAATTGTCTTCCCCCTATGACATATCTAAGCTTTATAATTTCTTGTTATCTTTTTTTGACATTTAGTTTTTACCTTATTTTATTGGTTGTTTTCTGTTCTAATGCCTTTAAGGCTCAGTTAACCATTTTAAGGTACTTATATAATTTTAAGTCTGATCTAATGCAAAAAGGAAACATATAAACCACAACTATCCTAAGAAAATGTTTATGATCAATCCCTCCTATTTGAGATGATAAATTGTCAACAGTATGAGAAAATTAAAAGCATTAGGAATTGAAGAAAGGGTATTGGGGTATTATATAATTCATTTGCTTTATAAGTTACTAATATTTTAAGGACATTCTATTTTTGTCATTCATAGAAACCAATAGTTAAAAAGTGGTAAAGAAAATTCAGGTTGTAATTTACATATTAGATTCCTTTGAATTCTTATTTTTAGGAAGCTGCACAAGCCTTAATTTATGCTGAGATGGCAGGATCGAGCTTAGAACACATTCAAGAAAAAATAAGTGAATATCTGGAAAGAGTTCAGGCTTTACATTCAGCAGGTTAGTAAAAGATTACTAAACTTGTCACTGTATTTTTTTTCTTCTCTTCCATCATATCTGACTTTTCCCTCTATGTTTCTCTCATTTTTTATCTTTGGATCTTGATCCTAAGTCTCCTGTTAATTCCTCTTTTGGTAATCACATCTTTAAAAGTCATAATATGTAAATGAATTATAGCTCTGTAAAGGAGAATCTTAGAGATAATACAGTTCAATCTCCCAATTTTCCAGAGGTTTAGAGATAGCACATTATTTACATTCTGACTGTATCATTAGCAAAATCAGGATTAGGACCCTGTTAAAGTGCATTTTAAATATCTGTCACATGCCATCTCCTGGTATTAAGTTTAAATGACTACTCCTAAGTGTTTAAAAATACTTTTTTATTGATTTCAGAGAGGAAGGGAGAGAGAGGAATAGAAACATCAGTGATGAGAGAGAATCATTTAATGTCTGCCTCCTGTGTTCCCTGCTCCTGGGGATCGAGTCCACAACCTGGGCGTGTGCCGTTTGGCTAAGAATCGAACCCAAGACCCTTCAGTTCACAGTCCAATGCTCTTTCCACTGAGCCAAATCAGATAGGGGTCCTCTTCAGTGTTTAAAGACTTCAGCAGTCCCTTCTATATCAGTATCCTCAACCTCAAGACCTTAGCTAAATTCTTTTAAACCACGTCTTAGAAAAGCGACATGTAGGCAGAGACCTGGAACAGACTGTATTTATGTTCATAAACAACGTGAAAAATTCTTTTTTAAAAATATATATATTTAATCTATTTTTTTTACAGAGAGGAAGGGAGGGGTATAGAGAGTTAGAAACATTGATCAGCTGCCTCCCCTGCATACCCTCTACTGGGGTGCCCACAACCAAGGTACATGTCCTTGACTGGAATCGAACCTGGGACCTTTCAGTCTGCAGGCTGACGCTCTATCCACTGAGCCAAACAAGTTAGGACAGGAAAATTCTTTAAAGCAAGTACACACAGGCTTAATGATCACAGTTTTGTTAGTTAGAGATTAGGGTTTCTGTCAAAGTCTGTTGTTCACAAGGGTATAAAAGAAAATAATTGCCTGTTGACATTTTGTTTTATAAATGCATTCATTCCACTAAGGACTCTTTAACCCTTTTTCCTGTGGCCCTATGATAAAGCCACAAGCAGCTTAGAGCAGCAATTTATTTTCAATCATTTTTATCTCATAGCACACATAAACTATTACTAAAATTCAGTGGCACACCAAAAAATATATTATTTTTGCTAATCTGACCAAAGAAATAAGTGTAATTTTATTTCATTCACACTGGATAGCTATTGTGTTGACGGTCATTATTTTTTAATTTGACAACCTAATGAAAAAGAAGTATCTAAATAGGTATTGCATGTTCTAAAAATTCTTGCAGCACACCAATTGAACAAGTTAATAGTACTAGTTTAGAGGAATCTTTACTTATTCAGCCTTTCCTGAAAACTTCATGCTACATTCTACTACTCATTCTGAATAGATAAGAGCAGAAGTTATAAGCACATAGTTGGGATAAAGTAGATTTGATGATTGGATTTGTTGTTATGACAGTCCCTTTAAAGACAAGAGGTTTAGCCTGGTCTGTGTGGCTGGTAAAACATGAGCCCACACATTGAAAGGTCTTGGGTTCAATTCCTGATCAAGGGCACATACCTCAGTTGCAGGTTCAATGCCCAGCCTTGGTTGAGGTGATTTCGAGAGACAACCAATCGATGTCTCTTTCTTACCACTCCCTACTTTCCACTCTTCCTTTCACTCTCTTAAAAAAATCAGTAGAAAGCCTGGCCAGTATGTCGCAGTGGTTGAGCATCATTCTAAAAACCATGAGATTATGGTTCCATTCTGGGTCAGGGCACATGCCCTGGTTGCAGTCTCGATCCTCAGTAAGGGACCCGCAGGAGACAGCCATCAATGATTCTCATCATTGATGTTTCTGTTTCTATCCCTCTCCTTTCCTCTCTGATTTATATATATATATATATATGTGTGTGTGTGTGTGTGTGTGTGTGTGTGTGTGTGTGTATTTTAAGTCAATGGAAGAACTATCCTTAGGTAAGGATTAACAACATCAAAAAAAAAAAGACAAGTTGGTTTAGTTTAAGACAAGTCCCAGAAATTGTATATATTAAGGTCCCAAAAATTATATATATTAAAAAGTGGACTGCCTGTGCATCAGGGCCCTACTTGATAAAAAGTTACATTGATTCATGTATTCAAAATACCTATAAATTCAAAAAACTTTTATTTTCCCAACCAAATAAATTAAGTTCTTAAATTTATAAATGTGATACTAAGGCACAGAATGAGATAGCCCTTATCTGTTGAAAGAATAAAGCTTTCCAGTGAAACAGAAGTAAAATTCAAAAGGATTTTTCAAGTATAACGTACCTTAATTGTTTTGCTAGCTTTTGGGCTCATTTTACTCAACAAATGAAATGAAATCTGTAGAGCAATAAATGGTTTCCTTAGTTATTATTTTAAACAGAAGAGTCATTTATCAAATAAAAATCTTGTTCAGAAACCCAATTTTTAAAACATAAAATCTGCTGGAAGTGAAGAGACCTTTGAGAGATGAGTTGTCTTTTGGGTGGGAAGAGGTAAGACAGTTTGAAAGTCACCAGTGTAGAATAGAAACTCAAGACTTGGAATTAAAAGATCTAAGTTGAGTCAGTTTGAACCCAAGTCTTGGTCTCTCACCTTCCTCCCTGAACAACATGAGCTTCAGCGCCCACTCCCATCTTCTCCAACTACCAGACCCTGGGCTCTGTGCAGTCACCCAGCCAGCCATTGGTGTGGCCAGTGTCTGTGCAGGCACTGGGGGTTTGGGCTTGCAGATTTCCATGTCCCCCACTTGACCAGCAATGTGGGGCTGCTGGTGGTCTGGGGGCCTAGTAGGTATAGGGGGTGTGCAGAGCAAGGAGACTATGCAATTCCTGAGTGACTGCCTGGAGAGGGTAAGGAGCATACAGGCTGATCTTCAGAGAATGGAGAAGAAAAGACCGAGGGCTCAGATCTTTGCAAGTTCTGTGCACAATGCCCACATTGTTCTGCAGATTGATAATGCCAGTCTTTCTGCTGATGACTTCAGAGTCAAGTTTGAGATGGAGTTGGCCATGTATCAGTCTGTGAAGAGTAACATCGGTGAGCTTTGAAAGATGACTGATGACACCAGTATCACTCAGCTGCAGTTAGAGACAGGGATCGAGGAGGAGCTGCTCTTCATTAAAAACCATGAGGAGGAAGTAAATGGTCTATTGAACCAGACTGCTAACTTTTGGTTGACTATGGAGTTGGATGCCTCCAAATCTCAGGACCTCAGCAAGATCATGGTAGGTGGGCATCTGGGCCCAGTATGATGAGCTGGCTCGGAAAAACCAAGAGCTGGACAAGTACTGGTCCCAGCAGATGGAGGAGAGCATCACAGTGGTCACCTTGTAGACCACTGAGGCAAGAACTGCTAGATGACATTCTCAGAGATGAGGCATATGGTCCAGGTCTTGGACATTAACCTGGACTCAATGAGAAACGTGAGGGCCAGTTTAGAGACCATCTTGAGGGAGTTGGAGACGCATTAATGCCATGTGGATGGAACAGCTTGACAGGATACTAATGTACCTGGAGTCAGAGCTGGCTCAGGTCCAGAGCAGAGGGGCAGCACCAGGCCTAAAAGTACAAGGCCCTACTAAACATCAAGGTCAAGCTAGAGGCTGAGTTTGCCACCTGCTAGAAGAAGGGGAGAACTTCCATCTTGGTGATGCCCTGAACAACAGTAACGTCATGCCATCCAACCAAAAGACCACCACCCCAGGATTATGGATGTCAAGGTGGTGTCTAAGGTCAGTGACACGAGAGTTCTGAGATGTTAAGGCAGCAGAAGTGGGGCACCCCTTAGGAGGCAAGAGACCATCAAAAAGTTCAGAGATTATTGATTATTAATAAATAAACAAATAGGCAAAGATCTAAGTTGAGTCCCTACCCTTCATTAGTAGCTGTGAAACCTTAGGATACATCACTCATTCTCAGCTGGGAGGGATTTTGCCCCTCATGAGATATTTGGCAATGCCTGGAGAGAAATTTAGTTTTTACACCAGGGAAGGTGGGGAGCATACTTCTGTCATCTAGTTCGGTAGAGGCCAGAGACATTGTGAAAAATCCTACAATGCACAAGACAGTCCACAGCAAAGAATTACCCATCATGAATGTCAGTAGTGCCAAGGCTGAGAAACCCTGAACTAGATATTTTAACATGTTTGAGGTTTGGTATCTTCATTTTATGAATGGGATTCATACATTATTCAGAGAGGTGTTACTGAGGGTTAAAGTAAAAAAGATCACCAACCCTAGCCAGTTTGGCTCAGTGGACTGAAGGGTCCTGGGTTCAATTCTGGTCAAGGGCACAGGCTTGATCCCCTGCCCTGGTCAGGCTCATGTGGGAGCAGGCTTGATCCCCCATCCTGGTCAGGCTCATGTGGGAGGCAATCAGTCGATGTGTCTCCCTGTCCTTCCCACTCTCTCTAAAATTCAATGGGAAAATGTTCCTCAGGTAAGGATAAGAAAGAATTCACCATATACCTTTAAGAGACAAAACGTAAAGCTTTTTAAGAAAGGTAAACAGCTTTATTGAGATATAATTCACATACCACAAAATTCACCTTTTTATTATGTACAATTGAGTGGTTTTTAACATAACTATCTTCGCTAAGTTTTTTGGGTTTTTTTAATGAATGATTATAGAGTTTTGGTAAAGAATGTCTTAAATGTATTAAAATGGTATGTTGTTTCCCAGATAGATATATAGGTAATACTTCTCTGTGTTTTTTTCTTATCCTAGTTCAGTCAAAGAGTGCTGGTCCTTTAAAATCAAAACATCAGTTGGACTTGGAGCGTGCCCATTTCCTTGTTACACAAGCTTTTGACGAAGATGAAAAGGGGAATGTTGAAGATGCTATAGAATTGTATACAGAAGCTGTAGATCTCTGTCTAAAAACTGTATGTATAGCTACAAGTTAAATTTGGTGGAATTATGCTAAGAAATTTCTCCCTTTACTAGTGAATTTTACTTAACAATTCCTTAAAGAAAAAAAAATATGTCATGAATGTAACTAAATTACTCATTAAAAGATGCAGAGTAAATAGTGGATTTTAATATCTTGTTTAAAGTTTTAACTGCATTAAGATTGAATCATTAGGAATTTTTTTTCTAAATTACAGGTAGTTTTTTAACCTCTCTGCATATAACTAACTTACTACAGGAAGAATTCACTATCACAAATTTAGAATAAACTTCCCTCCTCCTTTTTTTCAGTTTCATACATTAAAAAACGAAGGTAGTGGTTTGGAAGTGCTTTATTAATTTGCAATGTAAAATCCATATGATGAGTTGCTTTTACTTCTCTCTGAGGAGCCCTGGGTAGGATGTGAGCTTTAAAGGGCATCTAGTGCATAAGAGCAGTGTATCTGACAGGAAGATGAGGTGAAGTGGTAGAGAGTGGTCTCAGTGTTATTCAGAGCACTGGCTTTTTATCTAGAACCAAAAGGGTGTTTTGCTCAAGAGAACCATCTAACCTGATCACTGTGGGTACTGGAGATTGGAGGTAAGTACTGGTCTCTTGAGGTTCCTGCCTTCCATGGTACCAGGTCACACAAAGTTGTGTTCCAGTTACCACCTGTCCACATTAAGTGGCCTTAAAGTTTACCTCAATGACAAGTTTTCAACACTTTTAAACAGTACCTTTAAGGATGAAAATAAAATGTCTTGGTTTATTCTCTCATAATTTCAAGAAGTGCAATGTGCATGGTTAATTTTTTTGCTTAGAAATATCATGGATCAAGGAAATTAAAAAATAATTATGCTTCAGAATGTCTCTCTCTCTCTCTCTCTCTCTTAAGTCCTATGAAACTGCTGATAAAACTCTGCAAAATAAACTGAAACAGTTGGCTCGACAGGCACTAGATAGGTGAGTTTTGGTCACTTAAGTTCTTATCCAGGGGTGGCAGTGTATTGTGTCACTTAAATGTGACAGACTTATCTAAATGTGTTAGAGCTTATAATAAAAAATCTCTATCTTTTACCTGAGATATAGAGGAAATCTACTTTTTTCTTCTGAGTGCATTTACTTCCCTACTTTCCTGCTTTAATTTTTAAAAATAACAATCAAGAAATGTTTTCTTTAGCTTTTTCTGTGTGTGAAACAAAAATGATCATGGTATTTGAAATGGAAAATTTCCCTTCTGTTGTGTAATGTCAGACTTCCAAAGAAGAGAACTTCCAGAAAGCATTCCAGAACTAATAATAAAAATGAAGAAATTGAGAAAGAGCTTGCTTACAGCCATACACATACCCTAAATTATATAATGCAATAATTCCTTCAGCTCTGCTCAAATGTCACCTTTTCAATAAGGCCTGCCCTAACCAATATAAAAATGAAACTCCTTCAATACTTTTATTCTGCATACTCTATTCTGATATTCTCTTCCATAACACTTAACACTTTCTGAGACATGAAATTTACCAGTTTGTCATGTTAATGTCTGTGTCCCTTCCAGCAGTCATTGCTGCAATGCAAGCTCTCTGAGTACCAGAATTTTGTCTGTTTTTAATGTTCTAACTGAGCATATAGCAGAGTGTTGGATTTGTAGTATGTGCTTAGTAAGCATTTGTTGAAAGAATAAATGGATTTGCACAATAGAATTCTATCTCTTGAAGAGTACTATAGACAAAGGCAAAGGTTGGAAATTGCTTTTATAGTTATATTTCATAAAATTACCTACTTTTGAGGCTCTGACTAGCTAGCTGTATCACTTCAGTTCTTTTTTTTATCCAAGAATAATAATAGTCATCCCTCCATTTTATTACCATCATCTAGTCTTTAGTTTGTTTTTGTTTTGTTTTGTTTTTCAAATTCTTGAAGATATGGACACTTAACATACAGTTATCTTATCCATTTTGATTTCTTTCACCAGTCTGAATCATCGATGACTTATTACTTACTAGAGGCCCAGTGCACAAAATTCATGCATGGGGGTAGGGGAGGGGGGTTGTCCCTCAGCCCAGCCTGCACCCTCTCCAATCTGGAACCCCACAAGGGATGTCTGACTGCCTGTTTAGGCCCAGACATGGGATCAGGCCTAAACGGGCAGTCAGACATCCCTCTCACAATCCTGGACTGCTGGCTCCCAACTGCTTGCCTGCCTGCCTTCCTGATTGCACCTAACTGATTCTGTTTGCGAACCGGATCACTCCCTAACCACTCTTCTGCCAGCCTGATTGATCCCTAACTGCTCCCCTGCCAGCCTGTTTGCCCCTGATTGCCCTCCCCTGTGGGCCTGGTCCTCTCCCCCCAACTGCCTTCCCCTGCTGGCCTGATTGCCCACAACTGCCCTCCCTTGCAAGCCTGGTCCCTTTCAGCTGCCTTCCCCTGCTGACTATCTTGTGGTGGCCATCTTGTGTCTACATGGGGGCAGCCATCGTTCACTACATGGGGGCAGTCATCTTGTGTGTTGGAATGATGGTCAATCTGTGTATTATTCTTTTATTAGATAGGATAGAGGCCTGGTGCATGGGTGGGGACCAACTGTTTTGCCCTGAAGAGTGTCCCAGATCAGGTTGGGGGTTCCTTTGGGCATGGGGTGGCCTGGGCAAGGGGCCTGTGGTGGTTTGCAGGTTGACCACACCCTCCGGTGACCCAGGCAGAGGCCCTTGTATCTGGGATTTATTTATCTTCTACAGTTGAAACTTTGTAGCCTGGAGTGGAGCTAAGCCTTCTGCTCGCTCTGTGGTGGCAGCCATTTTTGTTGGAATTTATTTATCTTCTATAATTGAAACTTTGTACCTTAAGTGGAAGCCTGGGTGGCCAGGGTGTGTGGAAAACTTGGCTTCCTTCATTGCTGGGGCAACCCAAGCCTCCCTCCTGCTTTCTCTGTGGCCATAGCCATCTTTGTTGGGTTAATTTGCATACTTGCTCCTGATTGGCTTGTGGGCGTGGCTTGTGGGTGTAGCAGAGGTACAGTCGATTTGCTTATTTTATTAGATAAAATCTGGTATCCCTAAGTGCACTGGGGTGGGTCAGTCATGGGCTCCTTTGAGGATCTGTTCAAAATCATGGTTCCATTCTCTAAGAAAAAAAATGTTCATACATTTTTTGGCATGAATTTCAGAGTTTTCCCAAGACTCCTAAAATTATATATGGGCCTCAGATTAAGAACTTTTGTTTTTTTAGCTTGTTAATTCTTTGACAAAGTCAGAATTTCCTTTAATATTACGTGAGGCCTGTAATCCAGTCTTTGCCAGTAGTTTCATCTCCCACTGCTTCTCATTTGCACTGTTTACAGGGGTTGCATATATTCTTTTGAAATTACCTTAACTCAATATGCTGTTTCATACTCCCACACATTTGCATATGCTATTCTCTACTCCAAATACTTCCTCACTCCCCAGGTGTACTCTGCAGCTCAAAATATTAATTCAGAGAAAACCATTCCCTGATTCACTCTCTCTTCCCAGTTCATTGAGTTAATAGCTTCTGTCATGCATTTACTCAAAAGTAATATTTCATGTTAGCATCTGTCACTTTTGGTGTAGTTGTCTTTCTTTCCCCACAAAACTATGAACACCGTAAGAGCAGGGATTGTGTTTTATACATTCTTGTATACTCCTTACATAGTATCTGATATAAATGCTCACTTATTGGTAATATTGTTTGCAAAAATACTTTTGTGAGTAGCCTAATTAGTGAACAGTTGATTAGTTTGTAGGAATTCTATATACTAGGTTTACATTAGGAATGCTTATCTGGTTCTTGATGTAAATTTTATTTTCTGGCCCTAACTGGTTTGGCTCAGTGGATGGAGCCTGCAGACTGAAAGATCCCAGGTTCGATTCCAGTCAAGGGCATGTATCTTGGTTGCGGGCACATCCCCAGTAGAAGGTGTGCAGGAGGCAGCTGATCTATGTTTCTCTCTCATCGATGTTTCTAACTCTCTCCCTTCCTCTCTGTAAAAATTCAATAAAATATATATTTTTTTCTATTTTCTGGAAAGCTTAAATGTGAAAAAAGCTAAACAGTGTTTCTCTACCTCTATTGTAGAGCAGAAGCATTGAGTGAGCCTTTAACAAAGCCAATATGCAAAATTAAGTCAACCAATATTAAACCAAAGCCACCTCCAACTAGAGCACATTTTCCACTAGGAACTAATCCCTTTCTTGAAAGACCTCAGCAATTTATAAGTCCACAGGCATGTGATGCACAAGGACAGAGATATACGGCAGAAGAAATAGAAGTTCTCAGGTAAATTAGTTTTTGATTCATTGTAATGAACAATTTTGTTAACATAACATAGTTTTATTCTCATTAGGTTTGTTGGGTCATATTCACATCTTATAGTGTATAATGCTATTAATTATATATTACATTGTCATGTAGTCAACTTTAAATACTTACAGTTTTTCTAAAATATTCTAATATTAGCGTTTCTACTAGGTATGTTTTCCTGAAAATCCTAGTATTCTTCAAAATTGAGCACTAGAGCTTAGGGAGCAAAATAGATCTGTGGCAGACGAATCAATCATTTGTGCAACATTGTAACCAGATCCCTAATGGGAAAAATAAGTTGTTACCTTGAAATAGCAGTCTAGGCAAAGAGTCAGCAAAGGGAAGCCTTGAGCTATGAGTGGTTTTTGCATTTCTTTAAAGGGTTTTAAAAAAGAAAACAACAAAAAACACAGAACAACATATGACAGACCTCATTGCAAAGCCAAAGCTATATTCTCTTTGGCCCTATAAAGAAAATGTGTATCAACACCTGGACTAGGAAGCCATCTCAGTATGTGGAAGAGCCTCAGGGCTGTTAAAAATGCAAAACAACAATGATGTGGAACTCCTTGGTTGCATTATGAGCCCACCCTGACGGGATAAATCTCTGAGCCAGTGTGGCTGTTCTTCAGTTGGGCTCTGGAAGAGATCTAACCTACTTAGAGTGGTACAAATCATGTAATTGCTCATTTTTAATATCCTAAAATGGAGCCTAAAGAACTCCTTACGTAGCAGCCACCTCAGGATATTTTTCTTTCTTTTCTTGCTATGGATTTTAATTCTGCTTTTACTAGTCTGGCTCTCTTTGCCTGGCAAATTGCATGTGAAACGAAACAACACAGCAGAATGAATAGGTGGCTTTGGAATTGAGAGAGGGTAGATTAGTAACAGTGTGATACTTGGGCTACTCAGCATCTGAAAGTTCTCTTCTGTACACATTTGACATTCCATACTACAACAAAACAACTATATTTCTAACAAATCAGCTATCCTTCATACAAGTGAAAAGTTCTCATCCTCTTACTATATTAACTGTTCCTCAAATTCAGTTGCAGTATCCCTGAATATTGGGAACTAAGTGGTGAAGTTACCCTGCAATTACTTCTAAATAAAATGAGGGAAAGAACAGAAGAAAGAAATAGTAAATATACTAGTATACAAATAAATACACACAAAATAAGAAAGATGCAAAGCTACTACAAAATACATTTAACTTTTCAAGAGGCCATAGCTGTTATCTATGACACTTATCCACTCCATAGTTTCATGCCCAGAAAATATGAAGAACATAGCTTCATAGTTATAAATGTCATGTTTTTTTAAATCTCAAAATAACTAAGCAATTGTTTTCTCCCTTTAGTCTTAAGATAGAATTCACTTTGTCCTTGGTATCACACTTCTAGTACTTATGGTTGGGCCTGTACTGAGACTGTTCTTTTGTTGTAACTCTTCTGAGTTGAATTAAATCAGCTATTTTCTGGTATTCAATAATTTTGTAAAAAATCTGTCCAAGTAAAGATCCTGGTTTTGTCCAACATGACATTTTTGGTTTAATTTTATTATAGTACCATACCTTGTCATTTTAAAGAGTTTAAGTAAATTTGGTAATTTGAACATTTGCTTTAATTTTTTTTCTTGTATTTTTTAGGACAACATCAAAAATAAATGGTGTAGAATATGTTCCTTTCATGGCTATTGATCTGAGAGAACGTTTTGCCTATCCAATGCCTTTCTGGTAAGTAAGCACTATTGCAATTTTTACTTCCAATATTTTACTTTTTCAGTACTTGTTCCATATTCTGAAGTCTAATTAAATTTATAGTTTTTAATTTAAATTTGTAGTTTAAAAATTTTATTGGAAGAGATGTGTGGTTACGGGGAGGAGATAAGGCAGCGCAACAATACCTTTGTTACTCTTTTTTCTCCTTTTGCGTAACATTATACTGAGTGCCTAACACAGTTCCTGGCACAAAGTATGTACTCAAAAAATATTTGTTCAGTTGGTGTTTGATCACAACAAAAATGCAAGTCTAAAGGAACTGAAGGGAAAAGTGGAATAGAATGACAATATTGTTGTTTACTAAGAAGATACAATTCAAAAAAGAGTTAATTATGGAAGTGTTAGCATAGCCTTCTAGGTTAGTGGCAGCTAATGTCAAGAGCCTTAAAAATAATTGTTTGGTTCAAGACTCCCAGCTCTGGTCATCCTAAAGCTTCTCATAGCAAAAAGTTATTGAAACAAATATTTAACAACTAAAGTAGAGGCCTGGTGCACAAAATTTATGCATGGGGGGGTATCCCTCAGCCCAACCTGCACCCTCTCCAATCTGGGACCAGGCCTAAATGGGGAGCCTAGACATCCCTCTTACAATTTAGGACTGCTGGCTCCCAGCAGCTTACCTGTCTGCCTTCCTGATTGCCCCTAACCACTTCTGCCTGCCAGCCTGATCACCCCCTAACCACTCCCCTGAGAACCTGATTGATGCCTAACTGCTCCCCTGCAGGCCTGGTCCTCCCCCACTCACACTGCTCTCCACTGCAGGCCTGGGTCACCCCAACTTCCTTTCCCTACAGATCCGATCACCCCCAACTTCCTTCCTCTGCCAGCCTGGTCACCCCTAACTGCCCTCCCCTGCAAGCTTGATCACCCCAGCTGTCCTCCCTTGCAGGCCTGGTTCCTCGCAACTACCCTCCCCTGCTGACCATCTTGTGGTGGCCATCTTGTGTCCACATTGGGGCAGGATCTTTGACCACATGGTGGCAGCCATCTTGTGTGTTGGAGTAATGGTCAATCTGCATATTACTTTTTTATTAGATAGAATAGAGGCCTGGTGCATGGTTGGGGGCCAACTGGTTTGCCCTGAAGGGTGTCCTGGATCAGGGTGGGGGTTCTCTTGGGGCATGGGGTGGCCTGGGTGAGGGGCCTGTGGTGGTTTGCAGGCCAGCCATGCTCCCCAGCAACCCAAGCAGAGGCCCTGGTATCTGGGATTTATCTTCTACAATTGAAACTTTGTAGCCTGGAGAGGAGCCAAGCCTTCTGCTTGCTCTGTGTTGGCAGCCATTTCTATTGGGATTTATTTATCTTCTATACAATGGTACCTCGAGATACGAGTGCCCTAACATACCAGATTTTTGAGATACGAGCCCTCGAGCAAGCGATTTTTGCTTTGAAATGCGAGCAACATTTGAGATAGGAGTAATCACGCGGATCAGCCGGTTTACCGCGACTCGAGCATCTCATAGTTTCCCACGCCTCAAGGTTATGGAACGAATTAAACTCCTATCTCGAGGTACCACTATAATTGAAACTTTGTAGCCTTGAGTGGAGGCCTGGGCCAGCCAGGGTGTGCAGAAAGCTTGGCTTCTTCCATCACCAGGGAAACCCAAGTCTCCTGCTTTCTCTGTGGCTGCAGACCTCCTGGTTGGGTTAATTTGCAAACTTGCTCCTGATTGGCTGGTGGGCATGGGTGCAATGGAGTGATAAATAATTTGCATATCACTCTTTTATTAGATAGGATATGGGAATGATTAAATAATGGTACATTCATTTTATATTAATTATTAGGGTTCCCATAAAAAAATAAGTCCTTAAAAAATGTAGGAAAAATGTTTGCAATCTAGTAAAAACATAGAAAACTAGAAAACTGTACATACAACATTCAATTCCTTTTCATATATTTTTAGATATATAGAAAATGATGTAAAGATTATACATCAAAATGTTTAGTTTTTATTAATAGGTAAAATTGTTTTGGGGATTCAGTGAGTAATGTATGTAGAGTACTTTGGCATAGTGCCTGGCATATGGTTATTATTCAGTAATTAGATACTTTCATTGTTAGCCTTGCAGAAAAGAGTTTGTCAGGAGCCAAAAGATCTGTAGCTTCATAGGTCATTTTGAATGAATCATATTATATTGTTGTTAGTGGCTTCATTTTAGCAAAACTGAATTTCTTGAATATAACCATATCTTTCAAGTAAGCTTAAATGTATTTAACTTCCTCTTCTGTTTGCAGTTATCTGTGTTTTATTGTTTTATTTTAATAGGGGTGGATGATCAGATTGATTAGATTCATGGTTAAGTGTAAAGAGCCAGATTTAACCAGAGAATTATTTTAGGATGACCTAATTATAGCTAGGATCACTATACAAAAAAAATTAGGAAATTTTAATTTTGGTTTTGAATCATAGTTTAAGATTAACTTATTATTGTTTTTTAATTTTTGTTATTACCTCAGTGATAGATTGGGCAAGCTACCATTATCACCTAAACAAAAAGCTATGTTTTCCAAATGGGTACGCCCAGAAGACCTCAGCAACAATCCTACAATGATTTATACTGTGTCCAGTTTCAGCATAAAACAGGTATATATATTGTATAATTTTAAATGAAAACTAGCATTTTAAAATAATTTGAATATAGATTTGACTTCTTTCTTAAGTTTTTATTATCTATTCAGATGCATGAGTATATTTGGAAAAATTATTCTGCACACTTTTAGACATACTCAGATAATAAAAGTATGAATAACTATTTTGAGCAGACACAGAGTTTTATATAGACCCATAGCTTTTTGTTTATGGACACATGCTTGCAGATGAGAAAGTTGAGAATATGAGTATCACCATTGATAAGAAAATAGAAAAGATAGAAATTGGGCTTATATAAAACACTTCAATGTTGAAACAACAATATGGCTTTATTGCAAACTTTTAAGTTTCGCAATGAAATCATAGGCATCTTCCACATTAGTATAAAATAATGATTCTGAAATACTATGATTCAAGAATCTTTTATAGCCGAGACCGGTTTGGCTCAGTGGGTAGAGCGTCAGCTTGCGGATTGAAAGGTCCCAGGTTCGATTCCGGTCGGGGGCATGTACCTTGCTTGCGGGCACATCTCCACTGTGGGGCGTGCAGGAGGCGGCTGATCGATGTCTCTCTCTCATCGATGTTTCTAACTTTCTATCTCTCTCCCTTCCTCTCTGTAAAAAATCAATAAAATATATTTTTTTAAAAAAAAGAATCTTTTACATACATACCAGAGGCCTGGTGCATGAAATTCATGCATAGGTAGGGTCCTTAGCCCTGGCTGCCAATCAGGGCCTTCTGGCTGCCAGTTGGGGCCTTCCTTTGTTCCTCGCTGCTCTCTAGTGGTCAAAGCACGTCAAATCAAACAGTTGAAACTCCCAAGGGGACAATTTGCATATTAGCCTTTTATTATACAGGATTCATCTTATAGGTCCATAAACCAACTTTTTTTAAATGCCTTTAATTTTTTTGTCATTAAAAGTGTGATTCACTGGGTAAAAATGATAAAGGGATTAAGAAAAACACACACAAATACACAAAAAAACCCACAACAGACATAGATAACAATATGGTGATTACCAGAGGGAAAGGGGTGTGGGGAAAGTTGGAAAGAGTGAAGGGGGTATAAATGGTGATGAAGGGAGTCTTGGGTTGGGGTATTAAACACACAATACTTGTACCCCCGAAATTTACATATTTGATTTACTGGTGTCACCCCAATACAATTTAAAAATAAAGTAACATTGTAGAAGGAAAAACAGTGGGTATGCCTTTATTTATGCAAAAAATGCATCATCCATACTTAATTATTTTAAATTCATTGAAATTATTTGGTTTTTCAAGGATTTATTTGAACAAAATTTGAGTTGGCAGTATGGCATTTCTATTTCCTACTCAAACAGTAGTCAAGATATTTAATATAAAAAGTAAGATACTATGTGCAATGCTTAAATATTGTGGAAATGTTTATACATGAATGAATGAAATATACTGATAAATTCTTATTAACAGACAATTGTATCAGATTGTTCCTTTGTCGCATCACTGGCTATTAGTGCAGCTTACGAAAGACGATTTAATAAGAAGTTGATTACCAGGTAAAAATTTATATTTGTTCCTTTAGCCCTTTTCATGTAACTGTCTTAAATAAAAATTTAAAATGTAGGCCTTTTTGGCTTAGAAAGTAAAGATAGTGTATCACTCAGAATATTATGGCCCTTATGTGTTAAGCAGATTATTTGTGAGTATGAACAGATTTGCTAAAACAGTGTAAGAATATATGTGCATGTAGTTAATATATGAAGAATAAGTATGTCTTGAAATAAATTGGTCAAAGTAAAATTAAGTCATGTTTATAATTTCACTCACAATCCAGGTCCCTCACCCCAGTTTGCAAGAAGGCACAGGCCAGGCTGAGGGACTCTACTGGTGCACGATTGGGGCCAGAGAAGGAAGCGGGAGGTTGGCCAGTTTGGGAGGGTCTGCAGGATGGCTCCAGGTGTGTCCGGCCCATCTCATTTTGCTCAGTCCCAATCATCCAGACCCCAGCAGCAAGCTAACCTACCAGTTGGAGTGTCTGCTGCCTAGTGGTCAATGCACATCATAGTGACTGGTCAACCAGTCAACTTTCTGCCCCTTGGTGCTCAGTGCACGTCACAGCAAGTGGTTGAGCAGCCTTAGCATATCATTCGCATTCTAGAGGCCCAGTGCATGGATTCGTGCACTAGTGGGGTCTCTCAGCATGGCCTGTGGGGATCGGGCTGAAACCGGAAGTCCAATGCTGCCTGCCACGTCTGCCATGGGCTCATGCCCAGTAAGTCCAATTGAGAGAGGCTCGCACAGCTCAGAGATACTCACCAGCCCTGAGCCCTGCCTCTGGTGCCCATCTCTCAGCTGAACAGCACTCCCACTGTGGGAGCACACTGACCACCAGGGGGCAGCTCCTGTGTTGAGCGTCTGCCCCCTGGTGGTCAGTGTGCATCATAGCGACTGGTTGTTTGGACATTCGGTCTTAGGCTTTTATATAGATAGATAGATAGATAGATAGATAGATAGATAGATTACACTTAGATTGGTTCAATGGATGACTGGACACTTACCATCTTGGTCTTTTATAGGATT
The DNA here is from genome assembly GCA_011751065.1 of Lasiurus cinereus. Taxonomy (NCBI): domain Eukaryota; kingdom Metazoa; phylum Chordata; class Mammalia; order Chiroptera; family Vespertilionidae; genus Lasiurus; species Lasiurus cinereus. The sequence goes on from JAAGEH010000125.1 coordinate 17,172,965, forward strand.
GTACTGTATGATAGCCACTAGCCACATGTGGATATTGAATACTTAAAATGGCTAGTCTGAATTGAAATGGGCTATAAATGTACAGTAAAATGCATCAGATTTTGAAAACTTGCACTCAAAAATATATGAAATAGGCAAAATATTTCAAATTTTTATATTTTAAAATAGAGATGTATTAAGTGAAATATATTAAAATTAATTTTTAACATTTAACATGAAATATATGTAATATGAAATAACATTTCTTTTGACTGGAACTGCTTTATAATGTACAAAAAATGTTACTGAAATTGTGGGGGGGTATTTTTTAAAGTTTTATTAGCCTAAAATTATGTATTATAAAAATTAAGCTTCATAATTTTTTCAGTACTGTACCTTTTCCTGACTGGTTTTTGTGTGTTAAGTCCTGAAAGTATAAAGGTAAATTAGATAGAGACCTTAGTTTCAAGTTATTTCCCATCTTAGATAAACATCATACATGTAAATAATGTGGGAAAGAAAATTGATACTGATTGTTTTTACAAGTATCTTACTGGATAATTTTGTGTAACTTTTATCAGTGTTGTTATAATTTTATCTCTGTCAGAGTTGTAGTTTGTTGCCTTACTTGTGGTTAATTGAAATGTTCTTCTTGGGGTCAATAGTAGATTATTTTATTTGGCTTAAAATATGTCTACTTAATAGAAAATTTATTTGAGTATATAATTTAACACTGAGCATTTTCATGAATATTGTGAAATTTATGCCCTGCTTTGTGATCTCATAATGTATTTTATTCATTTATTTACATTTTAAAAAGCACTTAGATTAGGATGAAATTTTTTTCTAGGCCTACTATAGAAAAATATTCTCATGTTTATTTTTATAAAATTGCCAAGACAATAGCACATGTTTATAATATTCTGCATAGTAGTTACGTTGAATATTAATGTTGGTATTTCAATATTTATTTTCTTTACAAAAGCATAATTTACCCTCAGAATAAGGATGGTGAGCCAGAGTACAATCCATGTGGAAAGTATATGGTAAAACTTCACCTCAATGGTGTCCCAAGAAAGGTGAATAATGTCTCTGTCCACCCTGATCCCTGCCCTGCCCTGTCCTGCCCTTCCCTCTCTTCCCCTTCCCTCCCCTCCCTCCCCTCCCCCATCTCCTTCTCCTCTTCCCTGGCTTTAAATATTGAATAGGATCATTAAGTATGTTACTTGTATAAAGATTTTAAAACATGTAAGCATTTTAACATTTCATTGATTTTGAATCTGTGATATGCATACTACTATCAATAACAAACGTTTAATAACTTAAAAAAATAGAAATCATAACAATAAAGTTTTTTTGTAATGGTTTTAGGAAAAATTATAGAAAGTTCCAAAAATAATAATTATTTTAGATACAGTGTACATTTCTAGAATCCCTAATAATTTTGATGGTAGATTCATATTATATAGCATCTAATTAGCTAAAGGTTATTATCTCACAGGGAGATTAGTGTGAACTTGAATTAAAACATCATATAACATTTTTAAATTGATCAGATTCTAGAAATAGGAAACTTTCATTACATTAATAATAGATATATCATGCTTTTTACTTTATCAATATGAAAGATTTTTTTTTTTAATAGAAAAGATTTTAAGGTATTTTATACCAACTAAGGAAAGTACTGTTATCTTTCCCCAGGTGATAATTGATGACCAATTACCTGTTGATCATAAGGGAGAATTGCTCTGTTCTTATTCTAACAACAAAAGTGAATTATGGGTTTCTCTCATTGAAAAAGCATATATGAAAGTCATGGGAGGTTATGATTTCCCAGGATCCAATTCAGTAAGTAATACGATGATACATTATCTAATATGACTATTTTAAATTTGAATAATTATAGATGCTATTTTGTTTAAAGAACGTGAAAACAGGTAACCTCTGAATCATGTTGATTAGTCACTTTATTATGGAAGTATCTGTTTTATTTTATAAGGTTAACACATTGAACACTAAGTCCTCACTATCTTCCATAGGTTCTGCAACGTTAAGCAAAATTACATATAACAGTACCAATTTTACTACGTATACAGTACATAGGTCCTTGGGTTATGTTGGAGATCCATTTCTACAGTGCAAAGTAACACAATTTCGCCATAAGTTGGAACCCACCTACATAAGCACCTACATCACTCACATGGAGCACATACACAGCACTATGAAATGAAACAGTAAATAAAAATTTAAAAGAAAGATAATTCCTGACCTTTACTTGTGGTAAATAATAAAAAACATAAAGCACATATGTACCAGTAAGTCTCTCATGCCCAGTAAGTCCAATTGAGAGAGGCTCGCACAGCTCAGAGATACTCACCAGCCCTGAGCCCTGCCTCTGGTGCCCATCTCTCAGCTGAACAGCACTCCCACTGTGGGAGCACACTGACCACCAGGGGGGCAGCTCCTGTGTTGAGCGTCATATGTGTTGAGCATGTAGGTGGGGAAGAAATTTTAATATCCTATTGCATTTACCTATGACCTATGTAGTTTTTTACTAGCATTATAAGCACCAGAAGAATGAAGGAGGCTAGGCATATGTCAAAATGACGGGACTTTTTTTATATATAAATATGTGGGAGATGGCAATATAACCAACCACAAAACGACGTACTTGGAGTCAAACATAACCTGAGGACTGCCTGTAGTCTAATTTATATAAATGAGAATTAAATCCCTACAGCATCTCATCAACAGTATAATAAAATGATTCTATTCAAGCGACTGCTGAATAGATTCAGTATTCAGGAAAGACTAAAAAATGTAGGTGTCTGCTATTATGTTGGAATCTAAAAGCAATTAAATACAGTGTACATTTCCAAAAAGCCTCTTCAGATCAAAGGAGTGTGTCATATTGTCATGGTTCTATATATTTTTGTGATTTGTAAACTCAGATTCAAGAAGTTTTTGTTTGTTAATTTTTCCCAACTTTAACCTGTAAAATCAAGATACCTACCAATGTCCTTTAGTTGTATGAGGTAAAATACTGGGCTTACACCAGAAATTAGATTAGTATGGCTTTCAACTATAACATAAACCATAGGCTTAGGAAATGTATTTAATATTTCTTAGCCTCTTTCCCACTAGAATAACACCCAGCTCTCAGAGTTGTAAAGATTAAATGATAAAATATGGGCATATCACTCATTGTGGTATCTGGATAATTTTGTTTCCTTAGTGCCTAGCCTCCTTCATTCTTCTGGTGCTTATAATGCTAGTAAAAACTACATAGGTCATAGGTAAATGCAATAGGATATTAAAATTTCTTCCCCACCTACATGCTCAATTGCCCTATCCTTTAATATTCTTAGTTTACCTGTCTAATTCATTGCCCATTAACCTACCCAATGCAACTTAGAGAGAGAATGAGAATATATGTAAAACATTAAAAAAGTAACCTGCTATTGTAAGAACTCAATAAATGGCAATTGACTATCATCATTATTAAAGCAGTTTTTTTCTGTTATCTGTTTTGGGTTTTCATATTTACTCAGGGAAAGCAGTAAAAATTTTAGGAAAAAGATTGTAAGCTTGTGCTTAAATCCAGGTAGGAATATGAGTTATAAGAAGTTTATTACTGATAAGAAAAAAACTTAACTCTGGTTTCCTGTCAAAATCATATCAAATTAGTGAGATTTAACAGCTACCTTGGGGATGTATTTAGAGCTTGAAAACAAAGTTGACAGTCCTGAAATGTGTTTAATGTTGCAGAATATTGATCTTCATGCACTGACTGGGTGGATACCAGAAAGAATTGCTATGCATTCAGATAGCCAGACTTTCAGTAAGGATAATTCTTTCCGAATGCTTTATCAAAGGTAAACATTTCCCTCTCTCTCCCTCCCTCCCCCCCCCTCTCTCTCTCATAGTAAAAGAGGTTGTTTTGAAACTTCATACCTTATTTAGAATAGATATTACAGAGACTGCCATTTTCCATTATTAGGAAAATTGGGTTTTTAAATGATTTCATTTACATACTTGCTACAACCAACCCTCAGTTACCCTCATTGATAGATAGACAGTTAACCCAGGTTATAAATAATCCAAAACATTTGAATTTGGAATACCTAATATGGGGAAATTTTTACTTTCTTAGTACTTACCAATTTGAGGGAAGGTGGGAAAAGAGAAGTCTGAGAACATAAAGAAGATAACTTAAGCCTTAAATGATATATAGGGGAAGAAGTGGCTGTTGCTCTTTAGTTCATTTCATAGAATTTAGGGCAGCGGATAGATAGAGCCCCCTTTACTTCAAAAAGCATTGGTAACATATAAGGACCTGGAAAATTATCTATAAATAATACACATTCATTAGTGAAACTAAAACTCAATGATTTGATAATGAATATTACTTTGGAGGAAGTGCATTTGGCATTTCATGTCTTCATTTTTATTTGTAAATTATTTGAAAAGTTAGCATTTGTTTCTTTCCTTCATTGATAGCTTTCTACCTGAGAATTAAGTTGTCTAAAACTGGGTAGGGTGGGAGATGTGATAATTTATCTCATAGGCTGTGAGGTAGAAATATAATTGTTATTAAAGTACTTCAGGGGGTGTTGGGGTTAGCTTATTTTTTAAAAGATTTTAAATTTGTGGAAATTTTCATGTGAACCATTAGACAAAAGGAAAGATGGTGTGATCTGAGATTAAAATGTTTTTCCTTTAATCTTTGTCTATTGGGATGATTTCAGGTTTCACAAAGGGGATGTCCTCATCACTGCATCAACTGGAATGATGACTGAAGCTGAAGGAGAAAAGTGGGGTCTGGTTCCTACACATGCATATGCTGTTTTGGATATTAGAGAGTTCAAGGTTTTACCTTAAATATTTTTTTTGTTTTTCTTGGTTAATAAGACATTACAAGGATCCCAAATAATATATTGGGTAGATATTGTTGACAATAGAAATGCTATATGCCTCTTTCTCTTTTCCGTGCAAGTAGAGGAGTTGAGGTGAATACATGCCCCCAAGGTTTTGGGCAGCACATTGGTCTTGGAGTCAATTACTCTAGAACAGTGGTCGCCAACCGGTGGTATGTGAAGTCTGAAAGGTTGGCAGCCACTGGTTTAAGGAAACCCTTGGAGCAGAAGTCGCCAACTGGTGGTCCATGCGGTCCGAAAGGTTGGCGATTGCTGCTCTAGAGCATAGGAGACATTCGGGAAACACTTGTGAATAGATACCAAAAATAAGATACCTATGATTAAGAAACATGCCTATAGGTCTGCAAATGTTTCTCTTCTTGGTAGCCTTTGTATGCTTTCAGACCCTTTATCTGTCCTCAGGTAGTGGAATGGTTGACTTCATTACTTTTCAGATTATTATTTTTAACTGAAAAATGGATCTGTCCTATAGATTAGAAAATACAAAGATATTTAAGGATTTTTTTTTTTCCCTAATGACATGGTACGTAAGCTGTTTAGTCAACTGGGAGGTTTAACTAACAGTGTCTTTCAGTTTTCCATGCTTAAACTTAAAGAATTAGTGATCAATCAGCAATGTGTATTAATAAGACTGATTTTCTTAGTGGCATATGGAATTACATGAATTATGAAGGCTGCAACATTAAAAAATTTATAGTTTCAAGGCTTTCTAAATCAGCTAGTATTTGTAGAATTGTCTTCCTTTAAACGTGACATAAAAATTGACTACTTAAAGAAAAAATATAAGAGTTTATGTGAATTGCATAAACAGGTTTGTTTTTGGCAAATTACATTCAAATGCAAGCACAATATTTGAATAAAAGTCGCTATTAATATATGTATATATAGCCAAAACCAGTTTGGCTCAGTGGATAGAGCATCGGTCTGCGGACTGAAGGGTCCCAGGTTCAATTCCAGTCAAGGGCATGTACCTTGGTTGCGGGCACATCCCCAGTGGGGAGTGTGCGGGAGGCAGCTGATCAATGTCTCTCTCTCATCGATGTTTCCAACTCTGTCCCTCTCCCTTCCTCTCTGTAAAAAATCAATAAAATATATTTTTTAATTAAAAAAAAAATATATATATATCGTTAGAACATTTTTTGATGTAGGTGTATAATAGGTATAATAGGTGACCAGTATTGAGGTAGTGGCACAAGATTTAAATTTTGGATAATGAAACAAACAATATGAAAGTAAATGAGTTTGAGAAAAATTTCTGAGATATAATTTACTTTGAATAGTAAGACTATTTGTTCTGAATGACCAAAGGAAACTAGACAAATAACATGTTTATGATAATAATAGGCACCGCTGGTCTGACTTGAAAATAAAGCATATCAAAATTCCTGATTGCCAGTAAAATAAGAATTTCAAATAACAGGCTTTTAAGTTAAAAATGATATAGTATCAATTCTACATGGCCGTTATTCTGTAAAGATTGAGGCTCTTTAGAATATGTGTAGATGGAGTAAGCTATGGCCTGGTGACAGGTTTCTTCACTCTTCACTGCTTCAATCTTCACAGATAATCAGGAGAGGAAGAAGCTAAAAAGGATCTGAAAGGAAAGATAGCTCAAAGGGATCAGAGAGGGCCTTCCAGGAAATGGAAACAACATGAGCAAATGCCTTTAAAGGTGAAATTGAATAAGAATTATTTATGAGATTCTGAAAGACTAGACCAGAGATATGTGGGGTATGAAAATAGTGGGGCCAATGTAGAGTAGGCTTTGAAGAATAGGAAATATTTGCTTTAAGGCAGCACTGCCCAATAGCACTGCCTGTAATGAAAATGTTCCCTGTGCCGTGCCATTCATTAGCTACTAGCTACATGTGGTCCTTGAATACTTAAAATGTGGCTAGTGTGACTAAGGAACTGATTTTTAAATTCTATTTAATTTCATTTTGAGTAGTCACTACCATATGAACAGCATAGCTCTAGGGATAGATAACCATTTGCAGTTCTTGATCAGATATGTGACATGTGAAAGTGTTAAATATTAATTTCAAATTTATTTGAAGAAAATTGGTACATATTCAAAATGCATCCTCCTGTAGAGAATGATACAACTCATGAAAATATGCTAAAAACTGTTTTGTAACTTCATGTTATCTCCTGGTTTTGTTTTGTTTTGTTTTTAATAGGGGCTGCGATTTATCCAGTTGAAAAATCCTTGGAGTCATTTACGTTGGAAAGGGAGATACAGTGAAAATGATGTAAAAAACTGGACCCCAGAGTTGCAAAAATATTTAAACTTTGATCCTAGAACAGCTCAAAAAATAGACAATGGTAAGTACATCTCTTTTTGTAATTTGAATACTATTTGACCTTTAAATAAATAACATGCTTTAATAATGTTAAATATGTTTAGCTGACAAGTCAATTATCATTAAGATATTTTTAAATTAATAAAGATATCTAATTTTTAGGAATATTTTGGATCTCGTGGGATGATCTCTGCCAATATTATGATGTAATTTATTTGAGTTGGAATCCAGGTCTTTTTAAAGAATCAACATGTATTCACAGGTAACTTCTTTGCATATTTCAAAATATGCTTTAAGTAGTCTTTACTTTTTTTATTTAAAATAAAATGATTAATTTAGGAAGACTAGTATTTTCTCTTGTCATTCCCACATATGACTATCGTCTAATAGTTATTTTATTTATATGCTTCTTAGTCATGCCCAAAACTGTAAAAACTAAACCTGGTAACTTAATTATATCTGAAACACATCATTTCATTATTTCCTTCTTTGTTGACTTGATCTTTTAGTACTTGGGATGCTAAGCAAGGACCTGTGAAAGATGCCTATAGCCTGGCCAACAATCCCCAGTACAAATTGGAGGTCCAGTGTCCACAAGGGGGCGCTGCAGTTTGGGTTTTGCTTAGTAGACACATAACAGACAAGGTACTGATACCGTTCTTATGACATTCCATATAGAAACTCCTTTAAAAATAATTAGACCATTGTGAACAAAATATGTAATTTAATCATCAGCCTGTTTTATTTATATGGGTGGCTTGAAAATGGTATTTTCTTAGATAAATGAATATTTTCCTCTAAGGAAATTTATTATTTGTAATCACACTCTTAGAAGTTTTATTCAAAAATCATCTCTGAAGAGCCCTAGTTGGTTGGGCTCAGTGGATAGAGCATCAGCTTGCGGACTGAAAGGTCCCAGGTTTGATTCCAGTCAAGGGCACATGCCCGGGTTGTGGCTCGATCCCCAGGGTGTGCAGGAGGCAGCTCATCAGTGGTTCTCTCTCATCATTGATGTTTCTCGCTCTCCCTTTCCATCTCCCTCTCCATCTCCCTCTCCCTTCCTCTCTGAAATCAATAAAAATGTATCTTTAAAAAAATCATATCTGAAGAAAATCATGAGGGAGTTTATGCCTTTAGTTAGGATTTTCATGTTGATTATATATGCTTTAGGTCTTTAAAATATTAAAATACGTTATAGGGGGAGTTGGAAATTTTGAATTATTAGGCCTGATTCTGTAAAGGGTAACCATATTTTAATAGCTTTACAGTCTTTCTTAATATATTTTTTCATATAATATGGTCATGGAATGACAATTTAATCCAGAAAAATAATTATTTTAATCACACAAAATAGCTGAAATAAATGCTTTTAAAATTAGAGTTTTCTTTTTTTTTCCATTTAAGAGCATTTGAGCCCATTTCTTTAATCATATTGGATTCTTTGTGCTTTTAGGATGATTTTGCAAATAATCGAGAATTTATCACAATGGTTGTATACAAGACTGATGGGAAAAAAGTGTATTATCCAGGTATGTTTAGTTATCCAGGCAAACATTCAAACAAACATTAAATTTTTATTTATATGATTAAGTAGAAAATTATATTTTATAGAGGTAATGTACAAAAATAATTATGCTGATAGTCTAATAGAAACCACTCAAAAAGATGGATGCTTATTTATGCTACATGTGTTTTGTTTTTAATAGAGTCCTCAGAAATTTGGGAGTTCACATTGCTATGAGAGTTTTATTTCTAAAACTTAAGTAGTATCTTTTTTGTCTAATCAAAAATTCTATGGTTTTCCATGAACTCTTGGGTAGAATCTGAGCTCTTTATCCTGGTGTATAATTCTGACCTTAACCTTCCAGTCACCCTTTATCTCATACACCTTTTCACAGTACCCTCATTAGGTTTGGCTACTCCTGAACCCATCGTGCCCTTGTTGCACAGTCATATAGATGGCATTTGAAGATAGCACTGTATAAAATCATCTGTTGAGAGGGTTGTAGGTACAGGGATGAACATCCAGGACCTGACCCTTGAATTCCGTCATCCTAAGATTAAGCAGAGGCAAAGTTACCACAAAAGAATTTGAACAGATGAAAGAGTAAGGTTTCATATAATGCATGGGAAGAAAGTATTTCATGAGGGAAAGAGTGGCCACTACATCAATTATTATTTGAGAGGTCAAGTAAGATTAGAGAAGAGACATTGGAATTAGCATCATGGCACTCGTTGCTGATCTTGACAGAAACAGACTTGGAGAAGTAGTGTGATTTGAGAAAAGACTGTGAAGTAAGGGGCAGTTATTGACAGTTCTTTCAAGAAAGCTGCACAAAGAAACGGGCAGTATTGGGGAAGATGGGATCAAAAATTGAGTTTTGTTTTGCTTAATCATAGAAAATCATGGCATTTTGCCCCATCACACTGTGTGTATCATGGATTAATATTACCAGTCAGTATCTCTAGATATTCTCGAATAGGCATGGAATATAGTACTCCAATGATAAATGTCTAGTTAAACCAGACAAATTTTCCATTTTCACATGTTGATCATTATACAACCCAAAAAGCACAAGTGTTATGAATATGTTCCTAGAATTAAAATGTTACACTGCTTTTGAATTTTAAATATGTTTTTACTTGGATCTTTTTTAACAATGCTCCCTCTCTTTCACATATAGTAATTTTTGCCTTTGCAAGGTAATTCCAAGTTTATAATTTTATTTTTTAAATAAAATTAGCACTCTGATAAATAGAACAGGCCTTATTGTTCCCCTTTTGACAAAAGAGTAAACTGAACTATAGAAAGGTTTAAAACCTTGTTCAAGATCAGAGATAATGCCCATTCTTTTCCTCTTCACACTAGCTTACACACTTCTGAGCATTAGAAATCTGTTACCTGTTTGAAATTCTAAAATGTTTTTAGGCCCTACCCGGTTTGGCTCAGTAGATAGAGCATTGGCCTGCAGACTGAAGGGTCAAGGGCACATACCTCAGATGCAGGGGTCGTAGTCTACTGGCCCTGGTTAGGATGTTTGCAGGAGGCAACCAAACAATGTGTCTCTCTCACATTGATGTTTCTCTCTCTGTCCCTCTCCCTTTCACTCTAAAAAATCAATGAAAAATGTCCTCAAGTGAGGATTTAAAATATTTTTCTAATAGATCACATTATAAATAATTAGTGTTCCCAAGTAAGCCAAGTGATACAGCACTGATCTAAAATGCCCTATGGTAATGCACATGTATGAAATGATTTTATGTCAGCTCTGATTAATGAGATTAATAAAAGTATGTATCAGGCAACATTGTAATAGCAAAATATTGGAAATCTGAATATTCAGAATATCTGGATAACTAGATGCGGGTATAGATAAAATATGTTATATTCATACAAAAGAATATTATATAGGCAGTTTTAAAAGGAATAAACCATATCTAGAACAGCATGGATTTCAAAAACATGTTGAGTGAAAAATAAAGGTATAAACAAGACATAGAATCCTTTTTTAAATATATGCTCACAGATAATAATTACCCATTCATTCCTTTTTTGGGGAAGAGGGGTGTTAAAGTTTGAAAAGATGTCCATTAACTCCATCTGAGTGGAATGGACTAAGTCTAAGGGTGGTGGTTTAAACGGACTTTGTTTTATAAGGAAGCTAATATAGAAACAAAATTTAATTCTGAGTAGTGGGGAATAGATACATTTTTCATTACTTCTTTGTATCTTTTTAAAATTTTTCTCCAAAGAAAATAAGCAAATCCTGACTTTAAAATCTTCTACTGGAGAAAGAAAGCAGCATAGGGCAAATAGCAGGAATTATCCTATATATCATTGAATGCATTCTATAGGATTGCTCTTGCTTTATTAGAAACTGTTTAATTTTAAAGTTTCAAATTTATTATTTGTAAAGTTTTTAGTTGAAATTGTAATTTTTAGTAACATTATATTTAAAGATAGGATCAATTAAAGGGATGTCCATTCATTTAAGTATTTTTTCCTACCATCAACCATAAAACTTAAATTTAAGTCTCCTTACTGTAAACCCACTGGTTTATTGCAGCTGACCCGCCCCCATACATTGATGGGATTCGAATTAACAGCCCTCATTATTTGACTAAGATAAAGCTGACCACACCTGGGACCCATACCTTTACATTAGTGGTTTCTCAGTATGAAAAACAGAATACAATCCATTACACAGTCCGGGTAAGTAACCAACATACAGTGACAAAACAATAATATAAAGTATATTATGTGCTCTGCTTTGTAAGTGGGATTATTTGCAGAAATTATTACCTATGTATTTTTATGTGTATATGTTTATATGTGTATCAATTCAATATTAAGTTATTACAATGTTTCCTGTATAAAATAATGCTTTTGAAAAGTAATCTTTTAATTTTGCCTAACATTTTTAATGAGTTTTTTTTTTTTTTCATAGAATAATAGTTTAGTCCTGAGATAATGTGGTACACTGGACTAATAAATTTACAGAGGAAGCAATAGAAACTCCTTTAGCCTACATAATACATTTGTTGACTTGAAAAAGATGCTGATTTAGTGAAAGGGAATCAATTGCCTATAAACATTGCTTTTAAAAATTGGGAAGGTCATTGTAATTTTGTTCTGCATAGATTTGTATGCCATGGAGATCAGTAAAGAAATTCACTTTGAATAGATTTTTTTGTGATGAAAGGGACATTGGGGAGCTGCCTTCACTTCTTTACTCTTCAGATGCAAAAGACAGGCTTACAGAAATTGTGATTTGGCCTGAGTCACACACAGTGCCAGAGAAAGTAAATACCAGATCCCCTAGCTTCATTAAACCAGTCTTGATTCCAGGCTGCCTACAGAATATGACTTTTATATGTGCCAACTAATATTTTTAGCCTTCCAATATATTCTTTTATCACTTTGGTATTTTTATAAACTTTATTAGTATAATTTTTTTATCTAGGTATATTCAGCATGCAGCTTTACTTTTTCAAAGATTCCTTCACCATACACCTTATCAAAGCAGGTAAGAGAAATGTCTCTTGGTTAGATCTCAGAAAACTCTTAGAATTCCCTTTTTCTGTTTTCATTCTTCACATTAATAATTTTTTACAAAATAAAGTAGGCCAGAGCTTGAAAGGAATAAAGGAAATGTAAATAGCCTCTATCCAATCTAGTTGGAATACAAGATCTTCAATGAGCAACCTTAAGTGATTCTGTGAGCAGAAATAAATTAAGAGAAAGATTACTGTAAACCTTTGTCATTAGGGAAAGCCATGTGGATTAACTTCTTAAATTGAGGGTTGACTTTACAGGGTGAGCTCCATGTATAGAAGATGTGAGGGAGAATTATTGGCAGAAAGAACACTTGATTTAAAGCTGAGAGATGGAGATAGTGCTTAGTATTACAAAGTAGCCTGGCTGGAATGAAGAGTAACATTGACTGTAGGTGACAAAGACTGGGAAGAGAGGGTGGAGCCAAGTTGCCATCTTTGAGGAAGTGTGAAGGCATTTTCTCTTTAACATGGAGTTGGAGAAGGTGAAGTTTTGTTAATGCAAAACTTTGTTTTATTAGATTCATGGAAAGTGGAGCGGTCAGAGTGCTGGAGGATGTGCAAATTTCCAAGAGACTCATAGAAATAATCCCATTTACCAATTCCATATAGAAAAGACTGGGCCATTACTAATTGAACTAAGAGGACCAAGGTTTGTGATGAGTAACTTTCTTAATGTTATATTAAAAATGACCTTAGTAGAACAGAATAGGGTTTTGAAACAGACCTGTGCATATATGAGCTTAGAACAGAATAGGGTTTTGAAACAGACCTGTGCATATATGAATGATTTATGTTAAAGATGCTATTGCACAAAGGTGGGAAAAGGATACTCTGTTCAATAAATGGTGCTGAAATAAGTGAATATCCATGTACCAAAATGGTAATTAAGACTCCTGTTTCCTATCAGATCGCAAAATCAGTTCCAGGTAGATTACTAATATAGGAGATATCTTAATGAAAATATTTTTACATGTGCTACATTAGTAGGGAAAAAGTCTACAGTTTTTTTAAAAAAACTTAAACAGGCATGTCATAAAAAATGTCCAAATGGCTAATAAGCCAAAAATTTGAAACAATCCACATGTGTATCAGTGGCATTTAAGATTATAAAATAGTCATAAAATAGTCCTACATAACAATGAAAATAAATTATAGCAACCTACTACCTCATGGGTAAGTCTTAAAAAACAGAAGCCAAACATAATATATATTATATGATTCCACTTACATGAAGTCAAAAACAGGCAAAATTAAACTGTTGTTTAAGAATGCACACTTTGATAGTCGCACTATATACAAAGCAAGAAAGTGATTCCAAGTTTTGTAGGCACAGACATTGTGATGAGAAAGTTGGATACAAGGGACTTCTGTGGTGCTGAGAGGTTCCGTTAATTTAGGTGGTGGTAACCCAGGTGTTTGTTCACTTTACATATTATTTTATGTCATTGTGATACATTTTACAATTTTAAGAGGTTTAAAAACTAGAGAATACAAATTAAAAAATAGTATTTCTAAATAAAACTAGGCTTAATTGTACCTGCTTTACAAACAAATTCAAAAGAAACTAATAACCTTTAACCAGTTTGGCTCAGTCAAAAAATCGTCAGCCTGCAGACTCAAGGGTCTCAGGTTTGATTCTGGTCAAGAGCGTGTACCTTGGTGGCACGCACATCCCCAAGAAGGGGATGTGCAGGAGGCAGTTGATTTATGTTTCTAGCTCTCCCTCTCCCTTCCTCTCGGTAAAAAATCAATAAAATTCTTCTTAAAAATAAACTCATAATTCTGATAGGATAAGCTACTTTTCACAGTCATTTTAAAAAATCTTTTACCAGTCTTTTAGGTGATATAAGGTATCTACCCTTTTGTATTTAATTTCTAGATAGATTGAACATGTAAAAATACTTGACAATGTGTATTTTTTTCCTATTTTGATAATTCATGTCTTGCCCATTTTTCTGTTGGAGTCATGTTTTTCATAGGGTATGACTGTAAGAACATTAACTCCTTCATATATTTGCAAGTATTTTTCATGATAAATTTTTTCATCGAGAAAAAAGTTTAAAGTAATCAGTCTTTTCTGGCTTATTTTGCTGTGGGCAGGAAATCTCACCCCAATAGTAAATTACTTTTCACCGTATTTTATTGGGGTTTTATTTTTTACATTACACTTTCTAATCCACATGGAATGTATTTTTATATTTGGTGTGAGATACAATTCAACAATTTATCACCTCATCACCACCTAAATAATACCTCCTTTCCCTACTGATTTGGAATGCCATGTCTACCAAATGCTAATTACTTTCTTAAATTTAGATTTTTTTTAGTGTCTTCTCTCCTATCCCACTTGTTCTGCCTAATACAATGACAGTATTTTTATCATTTCAATTTAACATTATTACCTAGGAGCCTATAGTAAAATGTAGTCTCTTCTAAAATAAGTTTAATATATTAATCTTTATGGCTGCAATTTTAAAATAGAAATGGTGTCTTCTATAATGTAAAAATAATATGCATTTCAGCATTGTTTCTTCCTACTGAAGCTTTAGAAAGCCTGTATTTGATTTTAATAGTACATCTGCACTTGAGGTATACTTATTTTTAGGTGTGTATTTGAGACTATCAGTAATTCTGTTTCTTTTTACTGCTAGGCAGTATAGTGTTGGATTTGAAGTTGTAACAGTGTCTATGGTGGGAGATCCTGGTCCCCATGGCTTTCAGAGGAAATCTAGTGGTGACTACAGGTAAGGTTGGCATTTTGATTATATTTGATTTATACTTGCTTATTGTGGCATCTTCTGTAAGCCTTGGTTTTTTTTTTCCCTAAATACAGGTGTGGGTTTTGCTATCTGGAACTAGAAAATATACCTGCTGGGATTTACAATATCATTCCCAGTACATTTTTGCCTAAACAAGACGGACCTTTTTTCTTGGACTTTAATAGTATTATTCCCATCAAGACAACACAGCTTCAGTGATGGGGAAATTGCAGCACTTACTGGATTTTATACTTACCAAACAACTCTTCAAATGAGGACACAAATCTGCAGGACACTAAACAGTAAGAACAGAATTAATTCTCCAAAAATGTTACAATGGAATCCGGTGCTCAAGTCAGAGTGTTTAGTGAAAATTGTATATAGACAGAATTACCATGAATTACTTTAGGAGTACCACTTACATGGTTTTGTGTGTCTGTGAATTGACTTGCATTTATAAGGGGCCACAGTGTATTTAAAAAGTGCAGATGATTAAAGCTTAGTCACACTGGGATGTGATTTTGCTAAGAGGGAATTGAGACCAGATGAAGGACAGACTCATTGAATGGAATGGTAGGCTGGTATAATCTCAACTATTTACAATGTCTTTCTGGCAGAGCATGTTGTAAGATAAAACCTGCTTGTGTTGTGACTCTAACTATGCATCTTGGGCAATTAATTACCAAATGAATTAAAGTCACTGTTACAGATTTTAATTCTGCATCACTTATGACTTTAAATGTTTGTTGCCCAGATGTTATGAAAGAATAAAGCTTTAAGAATTACTAATTAGCTTAGCATGAAGATGCTCATTCATGCTTAGGAGTGAAGGTTGTTAAAGTTAGTACCTGTTTCCCATTGAATCATGTAAAGAGAACTAACGTATATATATATTCGCTGTTGCAGTCATTTTTTATCAGGTTAACGAAACTAGTAGAGACATTGAAGACATCATTGTTTAGTTGGTACTTTTTAATTGCGCTCTAGTTCAGTGCTCTTAATGGTAACAGCACTCTGAAGAAAATACAATTGAGAATTTAATATATTTTAATTGGGATTGCATTTGGAGAAATTGCCAAGATACTAATGTCTTGTGTGTAAATTCCCAGTTGTTTACAGAAAAATCCATCAGAGCAGAATGATGCTCAAGATTTTAAAGATCTGAAAATAAGGTGGTATTTTACATCATCTTATAATTATCAAACTTATTTTGTATTTGATACTTTTAATTGAAATAAAATGTTTATACTTATGAAACTGTATAGTTTAACCTAGAGAAATTGATTATTAAAGGACTTCATCAAGTATGTTCCATGTAAAAGAGAAAAGAACTCATTATTTGCTTAAAAATTCAAGAAAATCTGTTCTTTATCATTCAGGACAGTGGTAGATTATTATACTAGTGAGAATTCTCTTTTGGTAAATATAAGTAATTTTCTATGGCAACATGTATGATTTGAACTTCTTGTGTTAAAGATCTTATAGGATGCAAACTGAATTAAGTTCTAATCCCTGCCCTCAAAATCTAATGGAGGAGACCTGTTTATGAGCAAGTTCATGAATTGTAATGTTGAATTCTATAAAATAGAGCTCCAAACACAGTGCTACAGGTGTATAAGGAAGGGAAATTCATTTTGGCTAGATCCATGGTCGGCAAACTGCGGCTCGCTAGCCACAGGCGGTTCTTTGGCTCTTCCACAAAATACCACACCCTGAGCGAATCTATTTTGAAGAAATGGTGTTAAGTAGTTTAAGTTTGAAATTTCTTTTGAGATTCAATTTTTTTTAATTGTCATACTGTTGATTTGGCTCTGTGGACTAATGAGTTTGCCAACCACTGGGCTAGACCAAAAGAATAGAATCAGCTGGGGATCTTTTAAAAACCCAATGCCCACGCATACCCCAAAAATTAAATCAACCTCTGGGGTTCAGACCAGAGAAGTATTTTTTTAAGCTTCCTAGAAGATCCTAATTGCTCAGATTTGTAGCAGCAAAAATAGAATTCAAACTTTGGTAAATGGGGGGTTAATTGAAAATAAGAACAGATGACCACTGCATTCCATGCTCTTCCTATGGCAAGAAATTTGCCTAGAATATAAGCTTTAGACAAAATAAGAATTTCTCACTTGAAGTCATAGAAAGTTAAGACATCTTAAGTGGTTTTATTACACTCAAGGTATTAAGACAAGTACAAAATAACCTTGTAATTAAGACACTGTTTCAGTCATTAAAAAGAGAAAACACGACAGTATGAAGAGATTTACAAATGACTAAAATATACAAGATGTGACAGAATTAATGAACAACTTGAAATGGGGTTGCTTTTTTCCTTTTAAAAATGCCAAGTTTTCTTAAAATACAGTGCTCTTAAATATTTGTAACCTTTAAAATATTAAAGAAAAGCAGTCTTAACTTACTATTAGAATAAACAGACTCCATCGCATCTATTTAACAGCCTTTGCCAACACATGCCTACTCCCTTTCCTAGCTTTAAGAGACAATTTCCTCTAAGAAATACTAGTATAGCATAACCCTTAAATAATTTTAAAGTTACAACCTACAGAGAAATTAACACCTTGTCAGTCTAGAATAACAGTGGCAACCATTCTTCACATGCACTTCTCTTAGAATAAGTCCCCTTGGCTGGTAGGATAAGGTTTATAGGGTTTATACTATACAACCTTTTCTTCCCCAGCCACAAATCTCTTTCTATGATATGTCCTTGCTACCCTCACCTCCCTGGCCCCCCATCCCAACATTGGCATTCACTTTTCCCACCCCAAAAGTGCAGTTCATAGTAATCTTTATAGAAAATGGTTTTAATGGGTGTTTTAACATACATACTTCTTTTTTAAGCCCCTTTCAAACATCAGAGATGATAAAAATGAATTATGTTCTTGGGATTTTTTTTTAAGCCTTCACTGACTGAGTCAAAAAGGTATGTTCTGAATATCTGAATTTTGTCTTGTGTTAGATACCCTAAGATATAAAAGGAGAGACCATCTCTGTTTTCCCAAATGGGGGTAAGAGAAGCAAGCTGTTGACTCCGGCTGGGCTCAGCTTCCCAGCCACTTTCCTGCTCGGGTTCTTTTGTGGGAACTAGTTATTGCTTCCATAACACTGTTACAGTTAATGTCCCACAAAGACTGTGCCCTGGTCACAGTCCACCTGCAGCAACAACTCTGCTCTGAAAACAAACCAGCCCAAGAGCTCTTACCAGAGGAAAAATCTTCAGCCGTAAGGTCCCTGAAGCCTCACTAGTGCAGTTCAGAGTAAACACGATTTGGCATATATTAAAGGGTTATTGGCACAATGTTCTCCAATCAGTTTCTCATAGTGATGTGCACTGGGGCTAGGATCTTGGTTGGATCAGCCAATCTGCACCATTTTTATGTCAGCAATAATCCCATCTCGTCCCTTCGCGCACTGGAGTGAGAGCTGCTTCATCCTGTTTGCCAAGGCCTGGCCCTCAGGGGAGGTGTTGCTCTGGCTCTTGCCACCATCACTGCTGCTGTTGCTCAGACTCCGATTGTTGTTGGCTTTGTCACTTGTTTTATTCTCTGCCCCTTCTGCTCTGTCTCCTATAGAAATGTAAAGATTAAATGAGTATTGACAATTCCAAGAGTCACTTAGGCCCAAACTAATCAGCCAACTTAATCTCTAGAATTTCCCAGTGTTGCCCAACACATATATATAACAAAGGGTTCTCCATCATATAGCTGTTTTTATTCCTCAGAGCGTTTTCTATTTTCCTTATTTTTAGAGATGAAAATTGTCATACTCATTTTATAGCTGGGAAACAGAAACCTCTAGCATGTGCTTTTCAAGAGGACTGTTGTGATGAGAGACAACCCACGCTATGGAGCCCGAAGTCCCCAGAACAGGACTTGGAAACTATCTCAGTGGTAAACACCAACAGCACATTCACACAGCCCTGGGGGCTCCCAGACCTGGCCATGGTCTAGAACTGGGTCTAGGACAGTGCAGAGATCTGGCTGCAAAGGCAGTGAGTCACCCGGGACAGCACTACTGGTGAGAGGCTGCCACTCACCTCGTTCCACCTCACACTCCGGGGAAGAGGCCCCACTGCATTCACTGCGAGGGCCTAATACTGGGAACATCACCCCAAACTCTGACAGGGACACGGGGCTTGGCAGGTCCAGGCTGCCGGGCCTCACAACTGCAGAAAACTGATCAGCCATCCCAGATGGGCTCGTGGGTCCTGAACTAAAGCTGGACACAGACTGGGTCTCCGAGTCATCTTCAGACACAAAGTTGCTGCAGTTGTCATCTTCAAAGGCCTCGGAGGCAACTAGATGAGAGAGAACACCAGTCACATAGGTTCTGATAGCAGCCTAATTCCTTAAACACATCCAGAAGCGTTTGCTGCTGCTGCAGACAGCTAGACACAGTACGGGAACTGCAGAATCCCTGCCACTGTGGGTGTCTAATAAAAGGAACGTGACCCTCCCGAGCATGCACGGCCAGACGAATGCAGCTGGATCCCATGCATGTTCAGTGTTCTTGCAATAATGTCGTAGCCTGTGTGTGCCCTACAGTTAGTGTCAGTAGATACTGCCTAAAGGTATAAGATGAATTCACCACCCCAGCTTCCAGATAGATCCACACGTGCACAAGAAGAGGGTAGGGCTGGCCTGTAAAGGACCCCCAATAAAGCCAGTTAGACACCAAGGCTTTCCTCCACAACAGAAGCAGGAGCTGCTGGGAGGAACAGGCCTGCTTGGAATACCTGCTGGCACCTTTGTTGTCTTCCAGGTGCTTCTGATCTCAAAGGACACGCTCAGAGCCTACCTACGTCACAGTTTGCTGTAGAAGAAACCTCCTGCCCAGCGCTCTAATTTCACTTTTAGACCAGAACCAAGGCCCAGAGACATGTCATTGTTACGGTTTGAAAGCCACTTCAGCCTTTTAACTAGTCCCCTCTGCCTGCACATAATCCTGCTTACTAGATTTTTCTTCTACTACTTCCCTTTCTTCCTCATCTTTAAAAACAGCCTTGTAGCATCCCATAGATGATTACTATAAATGAGAAATACATGTTGGAGGCAACATGAACTCAACCTGATTCCCAATCCTATTTTCACTATTTGTTGTGTACCCTTGGTCAAATTACTCAACCTCTGAGCTTCACGTTCCTTTCCATAGAGGGTTAATGAGATGATGTATATCAAAGTCCTCATATTGTTGACTCTCAGATTATAGTTTCCTCTTCCTTTACTTGTGCCCGGCACTTGAACATTTATTGGGAAAGGAACCTGGGAAAGAGCCACTGGGGACTACTGCATGGAAAAAGAAGAGGATTTGTGCAAAGACGGTGTTGGAGAATTTTCATGGTTAACATAGGGAGCCACATCGAACCTAATACCAGTTTTCCTGAGAAAGGGCTCTCTATGGTCAGACACCAGTGACAGCTACCATTATACTCCCCATTCTGCAGCTGAAGAATCAGATATAAAGATAAATCCTTGCCTGACTCATGTGCTAATAATGATGGGAAGGTGAGGATTTGAATCAAATCTAATTCCAGAGCCTCTGTTCTTAGCTCTTCTTTCCTGCAGTGCTTCTCCGACCTTTGTTCTAATATGCACTTTGAACCTCAGAGAGGGGTGAACATAGGACATCTTCCCAAACTTATTAGACCATAGATTCCTAATTTTGAGGAACACTCAGTAGCCAACTTAAACAACAGCATTCTACAAAATGTAAGTCCCTACCAGAAATAGCCCTCGGTCCCACCCAAGTGAGGCCCTTCTGTGATGGTGAAATCGCCCCTGGAAGCCAACCACACAACTTGCACATGAACCCCCCAACTCACCAGAAACAGCATCGGGCTCGGGTTTGCTCTCGGACAGGTCCTCTGCAGAGGTGCTGCTGCCCTCAGCCCCCACACCGCAGCCCCGAGGTCCCATGGCACTAGAGCGCCGCCGCTCGTGTATCTCGTCCGAGATCATCTCCAGGTTCTTCAGGGCCGTCTTGTACTCGCCCTTTGCCAGGGCCAGTTTGGCCTGCAGGTCGTCCACGGTCTTCTTTAGTTGCTGGCAGGAGAACAGGAGGCTCAGTGAGTGAAGGCTGCCCCTACTGGCCTTGTGATGCTTTTGAAGGACAGGATTTCTGCCCATCACTCCAAGACATGACTGAAGAGCTGATTATTCTTATCAAAGCTGTCCATGTACCAGATATAAAAGCAGACACTACCACTCCCAACTCCCAACTGGGTAACAAACACTCCATATCCGGAAACTACCACTGGCAGGACAAAGCCAATCGGAAACAAGAGTGGGTGTCGAATTCACACAGAAGTCCTACATTCTAGCCATTTGGTCCCCAGCACTGTGGTTCTCCAACTTGTATCAGAATACCCTGGAGGGCTCGTCAAAGCTCACATGGCTGGGCTCCATTCACGTGGGGAGGTGGGGAGGTGGGGGGGAACGACTTAAACATTTGTACTTCTAACAAGTTCCCAAGTGATGCTGATGTTGCTGGTCCTAGGAGCATACTGAGAACCACTGCCCAGTGCAATATAGAAAGTGACTAATCAGCAGATGTAGAGAACATCAGAGACCACTCAAGGCCATTTGCCTGAAAACTCAGTAAAGAATGTCTCCACTCTCCTCTTGCAGCAAATGAGGTATTTGAAAGTATCACAAAAAGTGGGGCTTTCCATAACCCCATCACCAACAAAGCCAAAGGCCATACATACCTCAAGCTGCATGTAGTACTTTGCCTTGAGTTCAAAATAAGGCCTGTGAAAGAAAAGAAGAGTAATATAACTCAATGAGCACTAATAAACTCCAGTGAGGCATATGGGGCTAGGTCATCCTTCAGGAACTAATAAACTGACGAGGCCATGAGCTGAAGGTGGTGCTCCCAGCTCTGGGGCCTGATGGATACAGATGCCAGTCAGAGGCACATGGCTCATTCAAGATTTGGGGAATCCACACGTGTACACATATCCTGGGGCCCCTGCATCCTGGTTCATTTTCCCCTAGGGAGGCTGTTCAAGGTCACAGGTTGTACCTTACAGCTAATGTGTCCTGGATGTCTTCTATGGAGGTGGGCTCCCCAGGAATGACCAGCAGATAAGGCTGGAGAAGGGGCTGCCTCAAAACACCCTCTGCAGCCCTAACCAGTTTCGCTCAGTGGATAGAGCATAATCAGCCTGTGGACTCAAGGGTCCCAGGTTCGATTTGGGTCAAGGGCATGTACCTACATACCCAGTAGGGAGTGTGCAGGAAGCAGCTGATAGATATTTCTGACTATCCCTCTCCCTTCCTCTCTGTAAAAAAGTCAAAACATATTTAAAAAAAAAATATATATATATATATCACCACCCTCTGCTAAAAGCTGGGGAAGGAGGAAGCACCAGTCCTCCCCCGACCACAGCAGAGCCACCAGGATGGGCTTTATCCAGGTTAGAAGTATGAGGTGGTCTATAGACCCAACCAGATCATGGGCAAGAACAAGAATTCCTGGGTTCTAGGTCAGCCAGAAGACCCTGGCTCTTCTTAGTGATTCTGGCCCCTGAGCATTAAGGGTAGACCAATGCTTTACTCTTGATTTGTTCACCTGCCATGAAGCTCTGGGGCCATCTTTGGCTCTTGGTCTAGACCAGTGGTCAGCAAACAGCGGCTCACGAGCCGCATGTGGCTCGCAGGCCGCAGTTTGCCGACCACTGGTCTAGGCCATCCTAAGTCCTGTCTCTTCTGCTTGGAGGCCCAACAACTGTAAGTAAAACAAGGGGCTTTTTTTCCAAATCTGACTGGATAAAAATATATAGGAAAGGTAGTGAGAGGCTCTTGGCCCACAGAGAACATGCATTGCGTGTACAGCTCATCTCCATTCTACTGACAGATACACAGGCCCAGCCAATGGGCCATGGAATGGTTTGCTTTTGAAATTCCTTTTTCTGTGTTCCCCAGCAGAGCCTCCCTCTCTCTCCCCACCCCCCCAGCTCTTGTCCCTCTGAGATAGGGAGCCTGGGCAGGAGGTTCTGGTGAGGCAGGCCCCTGAGTGCAAGGCACATACAAGGTTGAGAAGATTTGGAGGAGAACCACCATATGGCCTCAGGGGCCCTCATCCCCACACTCACTTGGATTTGTTGATGGCTCTCTTGAGTTTCTTCTCCAGCTGCCGCATGCGGCCCATGGCTGCATTGTACCTGGCTGCCGTCTCCTTGTGCACCAGCTCGCTCCTTGTCTTGGTGTGCTCTGCCTCCATGACCTTCAAACAACAGAAGAGGTCAACCCAGCCAAGCCCAGAACAGTCCCTTGTTGGGTATTATAAAATTTGTTTTAAATATCCTCTGAGTAAATTAATGGGCAGACCAAGATTAATCTAACTTCCAAATAGGATTACTTCATCCTGTTTTTCTATTTTGGAAAAGTCTTTGTCAGGTAGGAGTAAACAGCCAAATGGGCTGTGACAATGACCAAGAAAGAAAACAAGGAAAAGCAAAAATAAAAATGAAGCATTCTCTGATTCAATCAGCATCCACTTCCTTCTGCTCAGGCCTCCTCCAAGTAGCTTGGTTTCCTGCTTCCACCCTGGGGCAGGCAAATAGCACCAGTGGGATCTTAGACATCAAAGAACTGGGATAGCTAGCAAAAGCGGGCATGACAGCATCAGGACAAGGCAATTATCCTTGTCGTCCAGGATAATTATGAAGTGTCAGGAAAACTTATGAAAGACTGAAGCGTAAAAAGTTACGGTGTCCTGTCTAGTACACCCTCCCAGGTCATCTCTGGCCTTCATTGTCCTGGAGCTATTTTCTGACACTGTTAAGTTATAGAAAATTGATAGTAATACAAATTATTCTTATTCCTAGAAATGAAGATGAATTCTGTCCCAGTGGAGGTTCATTTGTTAATATTGATTACCCTGTAAATATTTACCAGTTTAAAAATTTGTTTCTGTATCCCTGGTTTTCTACATGAATATGTGGTTTGTTGAATTCTTTGAATTACTTGTAACATCTTACTAGTTCCCTCCTTAATTAATGAATTAAAATCTTTGACACAGGAACATGTTATATTTATCAGACTTTTGCTTTTACTTTAAAATATCTTTTAACAAAGGTTTCAATGCTTGAGATACTTTTTTTTTTAAGATATATTTTATTGATTTTTCACCGAGAGGAAGAGAAAGGAATAGAAAGCCAGAAACATTGATGAGAGAGAGACATCAATCAGCGGCCTCCTGCACACCCCCTACTGGGGATGTGCCCGCAACCAATGTACATGCCCTTGACCGGAATCGAACCTGGGACCCCTCAGTCCCCAGGCTGACGCTCTATCCACTGAGCCAAACCGGTTTCGGCTTGAGATACTTTTTAAAATGACAGAAAGCCAGAGAAGGGAACTGAGCTAACAGGCAGTGACATCCTTGCTAAAACGACTTCGCAACCAAGACCAAAGGGCTAGGGAGAATCCTTTCTCTTGGCTTCTAACACCAAAGATTTCAAAGGAAATAAGATGCACTAAAAACATCCCATACTTGGACACACTCTTGTTTACCTCTGAGGCTCTCAGGATTTACTGGTATAACCTTAATGAGAACTCAAAATCCCAAGCTTATCAGACAGAACACAACATCCTGGGGGTGAGCTGTTCCATTATGAAAGATTTCAATGTAGGGTTCTCCTTTAAGGGGCTAAGTATTTTAAACTGACATAGAAAAGCTATGATTAGAAGCTACTGTACAGGGTTCTCACCAGTTGCACACAATGCCCTTGCCTATTTCAGCCCTTAATCAAAAGGCTTTTTCTAAAATTAAACACTCAGAAAGTTCCAAGCCCTTGGATTACCGGTGAAGACCGAGGTGGCAGCAAGCATGTCGCCGGCCCCTGCTTCACCCCCATCTGACCATAGCAGCCATGTCCTGTCCCAGGTTCCCCTGCCCCACGCACACAAGCTCAGCGCTCAGAAGAGACCCCTCCAGCCCCCAACTCAGCCTCCAGGGAGAAAGTCACCAAGCACGACACCTTGGTGAATCTCCTAGGTAACCAAGGAAACCATCAGGCATGGAGTAGGGCATGAGCTGTGTGCTGCAAAGGGTAGGGAAGAAAGGAGGAGGAAGTGGCGCAGGAAGGCTCGCCTATGAAAACTGCAGCCTCGGGGAACAGACACAAGGAATCGGATAACAAAGCAGTTCCTTCAGGCCTCAAGGCACCAGCAGGCTGGACTAAGTCAGGACAGTGCAACTCACCATGGCCACTCTTGCCTCCGTGAAGCCCAGGCTGACAGTGAACCTGCCTCCATCCCTGTACCACCCTCTTCAGTTCTACCCCCGTCACATTCAGTTCAGAGCTGCACACGCTGACACGCAGAGACCACCTCCTGGGCAGCCAACCTCTCCGGGTATACACACGCAGCAGCAGTGACCATCGTTCCAGGGGGATCGATCGGACTGCAGGATGGCCATAGTGGCTCAGAGGGGGCTTGACAGCAGGGCTGTACTTGAGGGGGATCCTCAGTGTGTGACATTCGGGATAATGGATGCGAGGGGAGGAAGCGTTCGGGCTGAAGTGGTTGTGCGCAGGCTGCCCTGCCGTCCTCCCTGGCATCCAGCCACAGCCCGTGGCCACTTTTACCATCTCCTCCGAAGGCTCCCGAAGGAGTCACTGTCCCACATGCCCAGTCTTGGCCTCCTTCCCGATGGTTTGGTACTTTCTCAACCCACAGGGGACCCTGTCCTGGGGATGACCCACAGGTTCTCTCTTCCCTTCTGGCTGCACCTGCCTCAGCCTACTGGGCTAAGAAGTCAGGCATTCCTGGGGTTCCCAAAACCTACGCACCCTCTGGGCCTGCCCCAGCACTGATCACCACCAGTGCCCAGTGGCCCTGAGCAGTCAGAACTGGTACTGGACGTGCCTCCAGGACCCGGTAGCATGAAGCCCTGGGCAGGCAAGTGGGCAGCAGGCACCGGAAGAAAAGGCCTGCCAGGCTGGCTCCCTCCTAGGAGCCCAGGGCAGACCGGCAGCTAGGACCCCCAAGGTCCCAGAGACCCTGTCACACATGCCCCAAGGAGATCCTCAAACAGCTGGGGCCTTCCTGCCTGGATTCCAACAGACACTGAGCTGTGTGCCAGCTGAGTGGGCACTGTCTCCTCGCCGGGTCCCACGCCAGCAGAATGGCCTGAACTGACCAGCAGACATCCACCCAGCACGGCTCCTCTGCCTCAATCCAGCCTTGCCCTCTCCAAATCCCAAGACATTCCACCCTTGCTTACCTCCCCTGCATCCGGGTGTAATCTTCCCCAACATCCCGTCTCAGAGATGAGCATCCTCCTCTCTCCCGGGAAGGCAGCTTTCTTGTTTCCTCAGAACCCTGGCTCATCCAGGCTGTTTTCTGATTCTTACTCCACCTCCGGGTGAGGGGGGCCCAGAAGGTGGCTTCTCTGCACCATATGGGAGGGGGCAGTATGTACCCACCAACATCAGGGAAGCTGGCCTGGACAGCCCACCACGTGCCATCCAGGCCTCAGATCCATGCTCCAGGCCACCTGCACACCAGGACCGGAAGGCGAGGCTGCCTGCGTCCTTTCCTCTCTGGCTCTGCCGGTTCATCAACACTTCCTGCCCCGCCCCCCCCATTTCCAAATCACATTTTCTTCCTCCATTTCTCTCTGGCCTCTTCTGGCAGACATCAGAAAAGCCAATTCCCAGCAGATGAGTGGATCAGAAAACTGGTACATCTACACAATGGAATTCTATGCTGCCATTAAAAAGAAGGAACTCTTACCATTTGCAGCAACCTGGATGGAACTGGAGAGCCTTATGCTTAGTGAAATAGGCCAGTCAATGAAGGAGAAGCACCACATGCTCTCCCTCATTTGTGGATAATAAAGAACATTGTAAACTGATGAACAAAAGGATAGATACAGAGGACTAAAGCATCAAACAGACTGTGATATTATAGCAGGAAGATTAAGGAGAGGTGGGGTAGATAAGAGATCAAAGGACTTGTATCTATGCATATAAGCATAACCAATGAACATAGACACTGGGGGGTTGGGGTATACCTGGGAGGGAGGGGGGGCAATGGGGAGATATGTATACATGTAACACAATAAAATAAATAAATAAATAAATAAGTAAGTAAGTAAAAAAAAAGAAAGAAAAGAAAAGCCAATTCCTCCCTCCCAGATGCCAGGCCTCCTCTCCCAGAGGGCGAGAAGCTATCATCACCTTCCCATAAAGATGCTTCAAGGCCCAGACAGACCACGCTGGAGGGGCCGCTGCTGCCCAAGGCCCCACGTGGTGAGCAGCAGTAGCAGCCACTCCAGTGGCCACTGCTGCCTGCAGCTTCCCAGGCCTGCGCCCAGCACTGAGCGGAGAACCGCTCCTTGTCTCTCTGTGGCACTGCACGTGGCCTCACAGAGCACACGAGGGCTCCTGGCTCACTCAGTCTCCAGCACGCTGGCTTCAGCCACGGCTCCAAGTGTGGCTGCTCAATGTCACCACACGTCTGAGGGGTACAAAGGGGACACACTGATGGCCTCGGGCAAGGAACGTGGGGACCCCAGTATCCTCCCACCGTGCCTGCAGTGCATGGGGAACATGTAGCCCAAACCACTGCCCATCCCTTCAAGACAGCCCTGGACCCGAGTCTGGATCTTTCCCTAGACCCTTGATGAGTCCTTTCCGTAGAAGAGGCTGACATGATGCCCCCTTCTCCTAACGAAACAGGCTTCCCAGAGCATCCCCAGGTCAGACAGGGCAGGAGACACATTCCAGACCCGCATGGTCTCCATCAAGCACTTTTCAGCAAGCTGGGCGTGCCAGGCCCCCGAAGCTCTGGGCGTTGGCGGCAGGCGCTCCACGTGGGAAGATGCTAAGTCCAGAGGGAGGCTCGCAGCCAAGCCACTCACAGAGCAGCTGTCTGTCCGTCAGGTTCAGGGAGCACAGCCCCTGTGGGCTGAGTTTCTCCGTGACCCAGAGGTGCGGCCGGGGAAAGCTTTGCCACCAGCTCTGTCTCTTGCTGGGGTCAGTGTGAACTCCCCCTCTCCCTCAGCAGTTCAAGCAGCAGCATTTCGGGCCACTGGGAAGGAATCTGGGAAGAGGACCAGCAGCCCAGGTGGAAACCTGGCTGTGACCAGACACCTGTTCAGCTGCAGTGGTCACCCCCACGACCAAGGAACCTCCAGTGGCCGCAGGAGGGCACACATCAGGAGCCCTACGTTACAGGGGAGGCCAGGGAAGTCTGACCCAGCCCCACAAGTCGCTCACTGCACCATCCCCAGAAGCGCCATTCCCACCAGGATGGAGTTGTGTGATACGGGTGTACCACCTCCCAGTGGTACAGCCACTCACCACCCACTAGGCCCCAGGACTTACTAAGAAAAAAAAAAAGCAGAAACATGTTTTGTCCTTTTTTAAAGAGCAGATCAAGTGATTTCTGAAATGGTTTCTTCTGGCTAGTTTGAATCTTCCGTGGGGGTGGAGGGAGGGCAAGAAGGAAAGGCGAGCCCTGGCATGTTTGGCTCAGTGGATAGAGCGTCGGCCTGCAGATTGATGGGTCCCAAGTTCAATTTCAGACAAGGGCACATGCCTGGGTTGTGGGCTCAATCCCCACTGTGGGGCATGCAGGCGGCAGCTGATCAATGATTCTCTCTCATCATTGATGTTTCTCTCTCTCCCTCTCCCTTCCTCTCTGAAATCAATAAAAATACGTATGTATTTTTTAAAAAAAGAAAAAGGTGACCTCCAGCTAATTTCTTGGAAGGAGCAGAGAGAAAGAGAGAGAGAGAGAGAGAGAGAGAGAGAGAGAGAGAGAGAGAGAGACACAGAGAGAGAGAGAGACAGAGAGAGACCTTTTCACATCTCTCAGGCTGTGGCTTGTAAACGTCCAAGATTTCCAACCTCCGCTTTGGGTTTTCATCAGCAGACACAGGAAAGCGGTTCCAGGCTGTGTTTGGCTCTCTGAGCATCGTGTCCACTAGGGGGCAGGAGGCCCAAGGCTACACACGCCCAGCCAGCTTTTATTTAAGGAAACACAAGGCCATCTTTAATTATCAGGTCCCCCGGGACTTGAACCACTGTGACAAGTGACATTGAACAGGAAGAGGCTGCTGGCATTAACTCCGGGCCTTTTCTATTCCTGCCCTGTGACTCCCAGAGAGCGATTTTAGGCCACGGGCCCGGGAGTCCGTTTCCTCCGCTGGGGGAAACAGCACACGCAGAACTCACCAGACCCAGGGGCCAGTCTGCACGGGACAGACCAGAAATAATGTGAAAGACGCACCCAATGCACCCACGGGCGGACAGCACCCCAGACACCCACACTCACACAGACGCTTACAGACAGGGACACCCGGGTCACCCTCCCACGGCGCACCCGGCCATGACTCACCCTCTGGGTGGCGTGATTCAGCATCTCCTGCCAGGCCGAGTCGAACTGCCGCTTGTCGTCCTCGAGCAGCCGCTGCTCGGCCAGGGAGATGGTCTCCTTGGCGGCGCGGAGCACCTCCGTGGCCCTCTGGAAGTCCTGCGTGGCTTTCTGCGCTTCCAGCTGGGCCTGGCGAGAAAGGATCCCTGTGAGCCCTTAGGACAGTGGTTCTCAGCCTTCCTAATGCCGCGACCCTTTAAGACAGCTCCTCATGCGGTGGTGACCCCCAACCATAAAATTATTTCCGTTGCTACTTCATCACTGTAATCTTGCTACTGTTATGAACTGTAATGTAAATACCTGATATGCAGGATGTATTTTCATTGTTACGAATTGAACATAATTAAAGCATAGGGATTAATCACAAAAACATTATGTAATTGTATATTGTGAAATATTTGTTTCTAATTACAAATAAATGAAATTTTGTCTTGAATCGTGGTTGTAGCATGGGTAACAGTCTTCATATGACAACAGTAAATTACATTGCTACACTTTGCTACACCGAGGAGCAGTGTTGGTTCCTAAGACCATGGGAAATAGGTGTTTTCCAATAGTCTTAGGCGACCCCTATGAAAGGGTCGTTCAACCCCCAAAGGGGTCGCGACCCACAGGTTGAGAACCACTGCCTTAGGAAATAGCAAGCCTCCTGCTGGCCCCTCTCAGCCTGGGACTGAGGAGGCTGGGACAGGCCTGGCCCCCGCAGTCCTTGTCAATGCCGGCTGGATAGGTGAACGGACCATTTTCACAGCCCAGAACCCAACAGACCAGATAAACATGCCAAGCTCCGGTCAGACTCAGAGATGGCAAACCAAGGAGGGTGCAGTGGTCCCCAACCCTGTCCCTGCCCAGATCCGGGGCTCCATTCACAGCATGTCAAGCAGGAAGCTCCCCAGAGGAACCCACGCCTACGGCTCCATTCTACAGGGGGGAACCGTGGTGAGGGACGCAGGCCTGCCCAGGCTCCCAAAGCTGGTGAGAAGCAGAGCTGTGACCAGACCCTGTGAGTCCCACCCAGTGCTCCCACTCAGCCAGACAGGCCCCCACCCAATCCACACCCATATTTAGGGAACATCAAGTGGGAGAATCAACAGACATGGCAGCTGACCACGTTGAGCTCCCACCAGCCACATGTGGCTTCAAGCATTAGAAATGTCATCAATCCAAACTAAACGTAAAACACCCAAATTGCAAAGACTTGTTACTACCAAAAGAAGAAGAATTATTGTCTTCATAATAACCATGTGGATTCCATGATGAAATGACAATGTTTTGGATATACTGGGTTAAATAAATATACTGTTTCTTTCTACTTTTTCTTTCTTTTTTCTTTTCTTTTTAAATATATTTTATTGATTTTTTTACAGAGAGGAAGGGAGAGGGATAGAGAGTTAGAAACATCGATGAGAAACATCGATCAGCTGACTCCCACCATACCCGCAACCAAGGGACATGCCCCGACCGGAATCGCACCTGGGACCCTTGAGTCCACAGGCCAATGCTCCATCCACTGAGCCAAATCGGTTAGGGCTCTTTCCTTTCTTTCTTAAAAGCCTGAGGATACCAGAAAGTGTGAAATGACATAGCTGACTCGCATTCTATTTCTTTGCAGACTAGCCATGCCTCCTTCACGAGAGGACCATGTGATCGCATTGAAAATCAACAACAGCCTCACATCACCTCTCTCGCAGGCAGAGCATGGGCAAGACATTGCCAAATGCTGCCCCTTCAGTCAACCAGATCTGTATGTCAGTAACATAAACTTGGGGGACACCCACGGGGCAATCCCTGGGACTGCAAAGGGGAACAACATGTCCCCCACAAATCGCCAAAGTCTCACATGACTTAGAGGAAGTCTTCAGAGACCACAGGCTGAGGACACTTTCCGAGACGGTTACGTGGAGCCCATCAGCCCCAGGCAAGGAACTCCCCTGGGCTCCATCACACACTGAACACAGACGGGGCGCCACACCTGCCCTTCCAGGCAATGACAATGTGGTCAGCGAGCTGACACCAAGCCGTAACAAGGTGCCATGGGATGGAAGGAAATGTGGAGTAAGGGGATGTGAAGGAGAAACTTTCCAGTAGAGGAAATGAGGGGGGCTTCCTTCAAGGAGGATGGTCCTGAAGTGAGGATTAAGATGAGGATGATTTGAAAATGGGGGTGAGAAGACCAAAGAGGAAACAGTATTGTGGGACAGAATATCTGTAGGAGACTTGACAAAGCAATTTCAGAAAGGAATCAAGAGGGCAGGCCTTGACTGAATACCAAGCTAAAGCTTCCACCAGTGGCCCAGAGACCTGCCTGCTGTGGACAACTGTGTGCCCTGGACCGCACATCCACGCAGGCTGCCTCAGCCACACGGAGGAGACAATGGGCTGCTCTCCATAGAACTGACCAACCCACTGAGGAGTGACAAGACAGCGCGACATGCTCTCTGCAACACAACTCACTGCGCCAGACCCCGTGCCTCCAGCCTATCCATGGTTCTCCCACATAAGGGCGACTCTCCTGGGGCCCTCCATTCGCCCAGATGAGAGGGGAGGGAGGGAGCAGCAGGGGGACCTGTCACTTAAGAGCGGCCCCCACTCTGCACCAGCAACTGCCTACAGGCTCAAACCAACACCAGCCACAATAATGCAGCCCACAGGATTCTAGCATTTTCTCAGAAGGGATGTAAATGTGTTCAGGAAATTTTAGTATTTCAGTTTGTCAACATTGAGTTCGTCCCCGGATCTCCCTGCTTGAATTATGAAGTTCTTTTCTCAAATAAAAAAAAAGAGACGCCCTCACGGGAACCTCCAGAAACGTGGCTGCCGTGCCCGGGCCAGCACCTCCTCGCCCGCTGCCATGCATCTGATGAGCTCAAATGAGGGAACCAAGTCTCTACAAAGAGGGGAGAGAGGAAGCCCAGCTACAGGGGCCTTGCAAAACATGCACTTCAAGTTCCTACTGAATTCTCGACGTTTCCAAAGGTTCCTTCCTTCCTGCATGGTGGGGTCAGAATTACGTTGATCTTGTCATATTGTGAATACTACGAATATGAAGGTTCGGTCTACACTTAGCCCACAGACACTCTCCATCACTTACCTACTGATTCATGCAAGTAAGTGTTGGGCATCTGTTCTGCACCAATGCCGATTCTCTCCATCCTCCTTGGTAACAGGATGAGGCAATGTCCCTGCTAAAGACCCCATTTCGCAGCTGTCACTCAGCTAATGCCCCTGTTCCTTTTCGCTAGTGAGATATAAACGGACACTGAGTGGGACTTCCATGTGGGATGTGAATACAATGGCTGGTGCTTCAACAGCTATTTTGGAGGATGCGGTAACTCTCATAAGGACGAAAAACAATCAGTCAGCAGGTCTCTGCCCTGGACTGCCTACCTCCTGGCTTTTTACATGACAGAAAAAATTAAGTCTCATGCTTATACCGGTATTGTTTGGGGGTTTTCTGATCTATTCAGCCAAACCTAAACCTGGATGATAACACATCTTCCCTCTACACAGCTGGGCTGTTCTGCAAACCTGACAGAAGTGACTACAGCAGCGAGCGTAGACGGGGCAAATCCTGGCCATAGAAACCCAGGTGGCATCCAAGAGTCTAACTGAGGAGGACTCAGCTCTCAGACTGCTCCCCAGTGTCATCATGGACACACAGCCGTGACAATCAGAGCCAGCTGAGCAATCGCCCGAAGAGCTGGCTATCTGCTTCTCCCCGTCTTGTGAAAGACGCTGCCCAGAAATCTTTGGCACAACCAAACAGGTTTTACCTGCCGACTCTAACGAAGGACCCAGGTCCTCGTAGGAATACATTATTTGAATAAGGGCCCTCCATGCACCTGCTCAGCTCGCGCACAGCACAGAAGCCCAGTGAGCCAGCTGAAGAGCTGGGCTCCGCTGAGAACAGCTCCAAAGAGGCTGAGCGGTAAGACGCAACCCAGGAAAAACCCTAAATATCCTCATGACTCATGGACACTCATGGCTTTCACGGAGATAGCTCCACGGGGAGAGAATGTTAAGAGGCTGCTCGTGAATGAATTTGATAAGCGACCTTCATTAGACACTGGCCCAGGCAGCTGTGACTGAGAGGCATTCGGAAACACGTGGGTGTTCCATCCAGTGTCGTCAAGGGGATGGGGTTAGGGGGGAGCGGTCTGCCTTTGTCCAGGCTGCCAGATGAGAAAGACTGCGGTCATGGCCGTCTGACTCAACTTCCACTCCAACCCACCTCGGTGTCAGGAAGGAACAAGAGCATCTGGATATTTGCAACGAGGGTTCGGCGTAGAAGGAAGTTCGCAGCCACCTAGTGCAATCCCTTCCTGTGTTAAAGGAGGACCTGGAGAGGCCAGGCACCGTGCTGAGTGTCGCACCCTGTTTGGTGGCTGGCCAAAGCCAGGAAACCAGAGCCCCTGACCTCCAGTTGGGCGATGTCTGCTCTTCCATGGTGCAGCGTCTGCTGGCCTGGGTGGCTCTGGCAATGACATGATCAGGGGACAAGGGGATCGCTGCCTCCCACCTATGACCCAGAGGTGGCACTGAAGCCTCCTCCAGGTGTCACTAGCACACCAGCCAGTTAGCTGCAGAAACGGAAAAGGAGACGGGGTCTTGTCACATGGCTGCCCAAACCCCCCCTCGAGCTGGGGGCTCCAGGTCCCAGAGAGCACCCACAATAGGAGATACATTTAGTGCCAGAAACCAAATATTGTTTCATTAATAAAAAGATGTGGACAGGAGACCAGAAGGCTGGTCTACCTTAACTGCTCTGAAAGGTCAGAGCTAATCACTCACTGTTTGGTTGAAACATTGTTAGCTGAAGCAGCCTCTACCTCAGCGGTTCTCAACCTGTGGGTTGCGACCCCTTTGGGGGTTGAAAGACCCTTTCACAGGGGTCGCCTAAGACCATCGGAAAATGCAGATATTTACATCACGATGCATAACAGTAGCTAAATTTCATGGTTGGGGGTCACCACCACATGAGGAACTGTATGCAAGGGTCGAGGCCTTAGGAAGGTTGAGAACCACTGCTCTGTTTGTTTCATGTTAATTTCTATTCTTGCCTAAAGGCTATGGGTGTGTCCCAAAGTCTTAATAAAAGGGAGAAAAAGGCCAGAGCAAGAGGTAGTCCTTTCCACTAGAGCAGTGGTTCTCAACCTTCCTAATGCCATGTCCCTTTAATGCAGTTTCTCATGTTGTGGTGACCCCCAACCATGAAATTGTTGAAAGTGGTGACTCCACCACAATATGAGGAACTGCATTAAAGGGACGTGGCATTAGGAAGGTTGAGAACCACTGCACTAGAGGAAGGCTCTCGCCTGGCCCCCCAATATCACCAAATTAATACTCTTCTAGTCTCTCTTTTCATTTGCGTGCGGCCTCCTCCAGAACCCAAACCCTGAACGGGGAGCCCTGAACCACACAGGACGTGGAAAGGGGCTCCCACAATTTAGTGCCAACTAACCTACCTAAGTGTGGACACAGATGACCTCTGAGCCTAACCTCCCCTCCACCCCAGCACTGTTTCCCCACCTGCTCAGGGGGGTGAGGAGGCTGAATGAGACACAGGGAAGCAGGGGCCACATTCCTCCATCCCACTCAGGGCACAGGCCAAGGGAGAGCTTTCCCCACTTGTTAGCACCTGAAACCCCAAGGCATTCTCTGGCTTACTTCGGAATGAGTGAGCTCCATTTGCATGCACTCCCAGTGCTTGATGGGAACAATGATGAAGCAATAGAGGCTTCCAGAAACCCTTGGACACTAAAGCATGAAATGGAAGATGGGACTATCCCCTCCCTTGTAAAGAGAACCAGAAAGTCCCCAGCCTAGGGTGAAGCGGAAGCTGCCCCGAGTGAGGTCAGCAGTGGCCCTTCCTTCCATGTCCACGTCCATGTGGGGCAGCGCAGCACAGAGGAAGCACAGGCAGGCCTGGCTCCTCCTGCAGGGGAAGTGCTCTGGCTGGGAGGGCCCTACCCCCGAGGGGACAGGACAAGGTCCCAGCTACATGGGCAACCACTGGTGGGAAGCCCCCGTCCTTGCTTTAACACACACACACACACACACACACACACACACACACACACTTCTGTCCTTGCCTCTTTATGTTGCTGCTGCTAAGAACCCATCCCCCAGCTAGGAACTCAGGAAGAAAAGTTCCAGGTTCCTTTCCAAGCATCCAAGATCAGCCCTTGAAAGCATGATCCAAACCCCAGTTGGTCTCAGGGAAGGAGGGTGTCCGACATGAACATCAAAGTGGACAGACAGATGCACCTGTTCTGTTAGTCGAGCTCCAGTTTTCAGTGTTCAGAACCATCCTAGGGATCGGCACTTGCCAGATTCTGAGACGTTCAATTCTAAAAACTTCTCATCCTTCCACACACCCCTTTCAAACCTCCCTAAGAGGTTAACTGAAGGGTGGCCAGAGGCAGCTACCAGGTATTTGCCCAGAGGATGTTTAGGATAAACATCTTCATCAGAAGCATTTTCAAGAGAGAATTCCACTGAGCCCATTTAGTTCCCTGATCATTTTTCATGTCCACAGCTCTTTTTTTTTTTCATTTTTAATCAGTCAAAATTATTTCCATTGGGATCCGTTGTTTTCTGTTTCGAATCCATTTGAGCCATTGAACAGTTTTATCCCCATCAAACTTTTCTAATGAGAGCTTGTGCCATAGCATTTTTCCATTATTTCTGTGAAACCCAACTTTCCTGGATCAATTGTTTATAGGTCGAAGAATTTGTTGAACGGGTGGGTCGTTGGTTTTTACTCATTCTCATATGTTACCATGTACAGTTTGAGCCCTTACCAGTTAATATTAAACTGTACACTATACAGCAAACTAAGCAATATAAAATATTAAATCAAGGACCCATGGTGTGTGTTTCTCCTTAGAAAAATATGACAAAATTCCGAGTGGTTTTAACAAATGTAACAGAGGGCCTGAGGTTGTTCTAGTGGGCAGGCCACCAAGTTCTTTAACGCACTGTAAGGTCAAAAGAGCCTCAAGGGAGTGGGGAGTGGAGGGGGAGGAGGGGGAGAATCAAGGTCACGGTCAAATACTTCTACTCTGTCCTGGGGTTGAAGATGAGCTGTTTAAAAACAAAATTTAGTCCTGCTGCTGTGGCTCAGTGGTTGAACATAAACCTATGAACCCAGAGATCACAGTTTGATTCCCAGTCAGGGCACATGCGTGGGTTTCAGGCTCAATCCCAGGTGTGGGGTATGCAGGAGGCAGCCAATCAGTGATTCTCTCTCATCATTAATGTTTCTATCTCTCTCCCTTTCCCTTCCTCTCTGAAATCAATATATATGCACACTGAGTGGTCAGATTATGATGATGTCTGAATGCATAATAATCTGGCCACTCAGGGTACTTCTCTTGAGCACTTCATTTATTTGATATCAAAGATACCATAAATCGTGCACCTGATCAGTTTTCCCCTTTGCACTGCTGACAGAAAGCTCAGGGCAAATAGGTGGTTGATCTCCAACAAAAGTCTAGGATACTTTTGGTACCTTATTTGAGATACAAATACACTGAGTGGCCAGATTATTATGTGTTCAGAGATCAAAATAATCTGGCCACTCAGTGTGTGTGTGTGTGTGTTTAAATTGGGATGCCAGAGATGGAAAAAGCATCTCCCTCCTCCCAGCCACAGCCACAGAGGCGAGGACCTGAAGGCCTGATAGGGCCAAGGTGCTCTCACCTCCCAGTCTCTCCTTCCCTCCAGGGGAGGAGCCAGCTGCCCGGCTGGCCCTCGCCCTGGTCCTGCCTCTGAAGGCACCTGGGGATTGTGAGCAGAGCTGCCAGCATTTCCACAGAGATGGCCCCACCAGGACCACGTGAACAAACAGACCCCCTTTCAAGGACCCCAGCTCTTCACACACCACAGTGCCAACAAAAGACACCTCCAGGGCTCTGGACAGACTGGCACTGACTGACCAGGACAATTGGCCACTGTGCGGCAGCACCCTGCACCCGAAGAGCTGGGTGTATTCCTGGCACCAACAACGACCATTGTCTTGGGTCTACAACCTTGAACAAGCCACTGGACTTCTCAGATCGGAGGGCCAAGGCCTCCGTGAACGCCCAGGGAGCTTGCATTCCAGCCGGAAGATACATAATTACAGCAGGTCCTACAAGGCCGCAGCCTAGAATGCAGCGTCCAGCTTCAACCTGTGCAAACGGTCCATGAGCAGGCCAGTTAACCCCTGGGCTATTGTGCTTTTGCTATCATCTCTATCGTTGTACATGTCAGCAAAACTTCCCTAATTGAAGCTTACAAGATTCCTTCTTGGTGTACTTTTTAAAAAATGTATGGATTTGAGAGAGAAACATTAGTTTCTTTGTTGTTGTTCCACTTATTCACACATCCTTGGATTGATTCTTATATGTATGTATCCTGACTAGGGATTGAACCCACAACCTTGTGGCAGGATGATGCTCTAACCCAGCCATCGCAACCTTTTGGAACTCAGAGACCAGGTCCTCGGACCACTGGTTGGCAACAGCTGCTCTAGCCTACTGAGCTACCCAGCCAGTTCATGAACTTCTTCATCAGCTATCACGTGGCTGTTTATACGGCATAGCTGCTTCCTTAAACTCAAAACTATGCACTGGGTTGAGCAACAGCATAATGTGAAGGATAAGGGAGGTCTATGCTACTTGTCAACTCAAAGTAGACCAGCAGTTTCTAATCAAATGCAAGCCTAAGAAAACACATTCTTTTTAAACAGCTGGAGAAATGTGAAAAAAGACTGGTTACGAGATGTTAGACTGCTATTAATTCTGTCAGTGGTGAAAATGTGACCTTTAAAAAGGCTCTTATCTGTTACAGATAAATACTAAAGTGTTTGTGGGTGAAGTCATACGCTATCAAGGATTAAGGAAAGATAAGAAATAAGAAAAATGAAAAAATAGGGTGAGTGGATAAATAAAACATGAGTGGCAAGGTGCTAGCCATTGCTGGGCTGGTAATGTGCTTACTGATTATTCTCTCTACTTTTGTGTGTCCGTCAAACATTCCATAACAAAAAGGGGTAAAGAAATTGTTTTTTCAGCCTATGGTTTATGCTATCATTCTTGCTATTTTCCTGCTACAGAGTCACAAAACTCTCAAGAAAATGCTACTAAAAGATTAGGAAATCCAAAGATATTTGTTGAACAATCATATCTTCTCAACAAATAAACACACAAAATACCTGCAGATTGCCCACCAAGGGAAATGAACAGTTAAATGCTAGCCCAGCCAGAGTCGCCTTACAAGAATGGCAGGGCCCCCCCATCCCTCAAAACATATCTTGCCCACGTGTAATCTTTAAACAGGATCCATCCAAAAGGGGGAATGCGGGGTGGTCCCAACACTGGCCCCCAACATCCTGCTTGTGGCCAAACCCCTCCGGCTGGCCAGAGATTCCCATCTCTTCTGCTAGGATTCACAGCCCTCAGATCTTCCTCTGTCTCCAGCAGAGACAAGAAAAAAATACACCCACTTACAATGACAAAGCACATTATCACCACAGAGCACTTTCTTTTTTCTTTTTAAAAATCTTTATTGTTGCAAGTATTACGCATGTCTTCCTTTTTCCCCATTGACCCCTTCTAGCCCACTCCTGCTTGCCCTCCATCTCCTTTCACTGCCCCGCCCCGCCCCCCAGGCCTTCACCACCATACAGGTCTTTAATTGATCACATCCCACCCACCCTCCCCTGCCTTCCCCCTCCACCCCTCACCACAGAGCACTTCCAAAGGAAGGCAGAAACCAACTGCAGGCAGCTGGGTGCTCCTCCCTGCACTGAACTTCTATTGCCCGAGGGAGAGAGGGGCAGAGAAAGGGGGCGGCCGGAGCACCCATCCGTCCTTGCCACCTGCCCGCTCGCTAGCTGGACACACTGCCTGCCAAATTTTCATGAGCTAATCCCGTGCTCTGCTGGTGTCCATTTGGAAACTGCTTTCGAACATGATTTTTAAAATGGGTTCAAAGTCATTGACACTCCTCATGCCCCTGAGACAAGAAATACTGAGGAGAAACGATGGGAGTATCCACCAATGGCCCCTTCCCCCCCAGGCTGGGACCCACAAAAGGCGCTTCTCACTGGGAGAGCTTCCTTCCATCGGCCAGGAAGGTCTCCCGCCAGCCAGCGCCTCACACAACTGCTTGTCTCCATTCCCGAGACGCTGCCATTAACGGAGGCAGAGGGCACACCAATCTAGACAGAGTGACTTTAGTTGACACTAGCTCGCTCTGCAGCTCGGAGTGGATGGTTGGGAAAGGGGTTCTCAAGGCTTTCTACAGGGGAGACCCACAAGAGAGGCGTGAAGTCAGGAAGGAGAAGGACAACTCAACCCCAGGGCCACCAATGGGTGCTAGATGGCAAGAGACACCTGGTCAGCTCCCCCGGCCCAGGACCCTCTAAGTTGGTGCTACAGGGGAAAAAAAAAAAAAAAAGCCCAGCACCCACAGCCTCTCCTTCCTGCAAAATGCAGGGAGTTTCCTTAAAGCACCATCACTTCTAGTGACTCTGGGAGCCTTTTAAGAACAGGCACCGTGCTACTGAAATTTTAATTCCCAAAACCTCACCTGGCGGCCTGTGCACTGCAGATGCTAAAGAAATGTGTGTTTAAGAGACAGCTAGAGCCCTAACCGGTTTGGCTCAGTGGATAGAGCGTGGCCTGCTGATTGAAAGGTCCCAGGTTCGATTCCGGTCAAGGGCATGTACCTTGGTTGCAGGCACATCCCCCAGTAGGAGGTGTGCAGGAGGCAGCTGATCGATGTTTCTCTCTCATCGATGTTTCTAGCTCTCTGTCCCTCTCCTTTCTTCTCTGTAAAAAAAATCAATAAAATATATTAAGGGAGAGAGAGAGAGAGAGCTAGAGTGCAAATGATAAGCAGCAAACAACTCCCTGTGGTCAATGATTTTAATGCACTTTGTTAATTTTTTCTTCTGTGGTTCACAGAATCAGATACATCTCTCTCCGGGAGCGTTTATCCTTGGAAATGCCCATTTATAATGTGAAAACTCACCTGAATGATGCCTAGAGGGTGCGGTGTGAGTGCCATTCTTTCCAGATCGGAATAATTCCCCCTTCCACTCTCCCTTGAGCCCGTCCCCCCACCCCAAACTGAACGATACATAACCCAGGTCCCAGTGGGTCTTTGGGAAATTCGTTCCCGGGTAAAACTTCGCCCTCTCTCAGTTCACAGGACCAAGTACTTATTTCGGTAGTTTGCCATGTTATAAGAGAGTGTATGTGGGAAAACACTTTGACACCTGCCCAACATATGAGCATGTTGATGCCACGTCTCTTGAGTTATTTTACTCTTCACTCCGTCTCCTCGACCAGATAGCAAACTTCATGAAGGCAGTGACCACACTGGGTACACCCGTGAGCCTCCACCACCACGGCGGTGAGGAATCTGCGCTCGGAAACATGTTATTCCAAGCCCTTCATCAGCCAGGGACCTGGCTGTCCCCCCGCCACCCCGGCTTCCCCAGGTTTCTGGCTTGCATGGGTCATTCGTCGCCTGGCACACTTACGCAGAGCCAAAGGAGCCCGAATCACTGAGATGTCAACCCCTGCCTCCGACCCACCTGCGGCCTCTAGGTCAACCTGACTTAATTTTAACTCCACCTGCAAGATCTCCAACACATTTCAAGGTCAGGGGGACGCAGATGACAATAAGTAGGAGTTGGTGCGGTACACCTCGCTGCCTGGCACGGTGCATGAAAAAGCTGAGGGAGCCGTCGCAATGCAAGTGCAAAGACGTCAACAAGGCTGAAGCCCGAGGACCCTGGCCTCAGAGTGACAGGGCCCAAGAGCGCACACACCCAGGCCGCTCCGCCCACTGGAGCCAGCGCCACTTCAAGCCACCAAGAGGTCTCTGGAAAGGACAGGGATGGCCGTGGCAGCAGCCCGGCTCCCAGCCTCGAGAGGCAAAGCTGGCGCTAGCTGGCCTGGCAAGCACCCTGCATGTGAGCCAGGGCTTTTGGCAAACCCTCTCCCTCCCACCTGGCATTGCCAAGCAAAATAGGCCTGAGAACTCGGGCCTCTCCCAGCTCTTTAAGAAATCAGGAACAAATTGCAGCAGGGGCGGGGGAGTATGGATGGGGGAGGGAGGGAGAGAGAGAGGGAGAGAGAGAAGATCAGCCACATGGAAAAGTATAAACATCACAAGCCTATGGATAACTCTCTCATTTCCAAGTACAGTGGTACCTCGAGATACGAGTGCCCTAACATACGAGATTTTGAGATACGAGCCATGGAGCAAGCGATTTTTGCTTTGAAACACGAGCAACATTTGAGATAGGAGTCATCGTGCGGATCGACCGACTGCACACGACCCACCAGTTTTACCGAGACTCGAGCGTCTCATAGTTTCCCACGCCTCAAGGTTACGGAACGAATTAAACTCGTATCTCGAGGTGCCACTGTATTCCTCCTTTCTCCAAGCTTCCGTTCCCCTTTTACCACACCCCACGCATGTGAAGATTTGCAAAGGGTTTAAGAGGCCATTTCTGCCCTCCAGGACCTCAGACTCCACAGGTGGGTTCCTTGGCCCCCGGCACAGAGGTTAGAACACAGACTCGGCTGCCTGGCTCAAATCCTGGGCAGGCCACTCAGTAGCAAGATGACCAAGTACCTTGTTTCATTCCTCTGTGCCTCAGTTTCCTCATCTGCAGAATGAAGAGAATAACAGACACCACCTCACGGGGCTGCTTTGAGAAGTATGTTAACAAGGTCAAGCGCTTAAAACAGGCATGCAGTACGCAGGATAAAAGTGTCAGCTGCTCCATAAGCAAGCATGACGTAGTGTTAGCTTGTGGTTGGTTATTAAGCCACAGGACATGGCTGACTTTTAAGGGAAGCTGATGAAATGCCCTAAAATCATGATGATGATTTATGCACCCGTGTGCACAGACGTGTTTTCAGGGATGATATCCATAACTTCCATCAAATTCTCAAAGAAGCAAAGCTGAAGACAAGCTCAGCGAGGGAAGGGCAGTGCCGAGTCTGTAGATGTTACTTACGCTGACCTGCGTCTTCATTTTAATCAGGCCAAGGGTCGAAGCTAACAGAACTTTCTGCAATAATGGAAATAGTCTCTAGTGCCGTCCAACAGAACTTTCAGCAATAATGGAAATATTCCCTATGTGCGCTGTCCCAAAATAGCAGCCATCAGCCACGTGTGGCTACTGAGAATTTAAAATGTGGCTGCTGACACTGAGGAACTGAACTTCCCGTCTTACTTAGTTGTATTCATTTATATTTAAGCAGTCACATGTGGCTCACGGCTACAGTTCTGAACATCACAGAATTAGTCAGTCTGGGAGGAAAACATCACGAAAAGAACAGAATATTCACTCAGCGATGCAGAACGTTCCAAGATGTACTCAGAAGGGAGTGCAACAGCAAGACGCACCCGGCAGTCTGGAGTGCTGTGGGGGCGGGTGGGGGTGGGGGGTGTGCGCACAGGTGCCAAAGGATGAGGGGCTGGCCAGACTGTGCTTGACTCTAGAGACAGAAGAAGTGCTGTAGTTAGTGGTCAGGTTCCTTCAGTGGAACGGAACCAACGGGATGCACACACACACAGAGGTTTCGTTTCAGAACGCACTCAGCTCATGTGATTACTGAGGTTGGCCAGTCCAACATCTGAACAGGGCGTGGTCAGCAGGCTGGAGACCCAGAGAGGAGTCCGTGCTGCAGTTCAAGTCCAGAGGCTCCGTAGCACAGCATTTCCTCTGACTCAGGGCGGGGCCGCCCTTTGGTCTAGTCAGGCCTTCACATGATTGGACTAGGCCCACCCCCACGATGGAGGGCAATCTGCTTTACTCAAAACCACCAATTTAAGTGTGAATCTCATCCAATAAACATCCTCGAAGAAACATCGAGAATAATGTTTGACCACATACCTGTGGCCCAACCAAGTTGGCCAATAAAATCAGTCACATGCACTAAAGTTTTCTAAGCAAGACTATCAGCAGAGTGACTTTGGCAAGATTCGGCTGGGGGGCAGGGGGGAGGGATAGGGAGGGGGCACTAGAAAACAGGAATACCAATTGAAAGGCTTTTTCAATAGTCCAGGCAAGACATGAGGGCTTGCACCAAAGAAGTGGCCATAGGAAATGAGTCATTTATTTAGCATTTATTAAAGGAAAGGAGGAATGGATTCTGTGACAAAACACACACACACGCACGCACACACATGCACACACACGCACACGCACACACACACACCTTTATGGGAAGTTAGCATTTCCTCATAGTTCTCCAGCACAATATAAGGGAAGTTTCCACACCCCATAAAAAAGGAGGAGGTAATGTAGCAGACAGATATGGAGTTTACTGTGTTTCTCTATTCCAAAAAGTCCCCCACAGGTGTGACCGAGTTGTTTAGCTGACTTCCCGTATCGATTCTCCCCTTTAGCCTTAGAAACAATTCTGCTAGCTAAAAACAAAAACAAAAATAAAAAACACACTGCACTGGCCGGTGGTGCTAAATGGTTAAGAGAATTGTCCGTGCACCTAAGGATTGTGGTTTCAATTCCCAGTCAAGGATTGCAGGTTCGGGACACATTTGGGGAGGCAACCAATTGATGTGTCTTCTCAAACTGGTGTTTCCCTCT
The DNA here is from genome assembly GCA_011751065.1 of Lasiurus cinereus. NCBI lineage: Eukaryota > Metazoa > Chordata > Mammalia > Chiroptera > Vespertilionidae > Lasiurus > Lasiurus cinereus. The sequence continues at coordinate 17,217,029 of JAAGEH010000125.1, forward strand.
CTCTTTCTCCCCACCCTCTTCCTTCCTTCTCTAAAAAAAATCAATAGAAAAAGTAATTAAAAATTTTTTAAGCCAGGCCTCCCTTGTAGTTAGCCATGACTATGTGACTAGATTCTGGCAATGAAACAAGCAGAGACTTCCACAAACTCTTTTTTTTTTTTAATCTATCTTTATTTATATATATATATTTTTTTTAATTGATTTTTCTCAGAGAGGAAGGGAGAGGGATAGAAAGTTAGAAACATTGATGAGAGACATCCATCAGCCGCCTCCTACACGCCCCACACTGGGCAACCAATGTACGTGCCCTTGACCGGAATCGAACCTGGGACCCCTCAGTCCGCAGGCCGACGCTCTATTCACTGAGCCAAACCGGTTTCAGCTCCACAAACTCTTTAACATAGAAGAAGCATATGCCCCTGCCCTCCCTTCCTCTTTTCCTGAAACACACATGTGATGACAGGAGCTCCTGGAGGTGACTCTGAGGAGGGGACTCACATACCAGGATGAAGAAGTAGTAAGCCACTGGTTCTCGGATGACCACGGAGTCACAGCACCAACCTAGACTGCCTAACTCGGGTCTTTTTTTTAGGTGAGAGAAGGTATCCTTATGTGTTGATTGCTGTTTATTGAGTCCTCTGTTACTTGCAACCAAATGCAATTCCTAGTTGATACAAGATGAAACCACTCTCTGGTGCACACGGCAATGTGAATGTCAGGCTGTAAAACTACATCTGTATAGTTTCTTCTGGTCTTGGGTGTTGGGATGGGGAACATATATAAACTAGCATGGTGCCTAGATCTCATGATTTCCTTCCAACAGCTGCTCGCTGAAGAGCCCACTACAGATGCCCTCACCCACCCAGGTGGAGTGCCCAGGTCAGGGTGTAAGCAGACTTCCTGGCATTCTGGTATAAAGAGATTAAGAGACTTAAATTCAAAGAATAGGACAATCTTAGAAGAGCCTGGGACACCACAATTGTTAGAAATATCAAAGGCCCAGCAGCTTCTCTGCAGGACGGTGCTTTGCCAAAGGGCTAGGGTAGATACAAATTGATGAACAAATGGTATCTTTTCCTTATTTCCATTTAAACCACCTCTTCAAAGGGAGGCTTTCTAAACAAAGCCCTACAGGTGCCCACACTGTAGCAAAGAAGTGCTCTTTCCTCTGGGAGAATACACGTTCTCTAGTGCCTACCAGAGTTTCAAATGGAAAAATGAATCAACAAAGCAGCCCAGGATCACATTAACTAAGAAAGGCACTCAAGATTGGGGTTAGAGGGGGAAGCTGGAAGGAGGCAGACACCGCGCAATGTCTGCACAAGTCAGTGGAAAGACAGCTGAGGAACCCACATTCCGGGAGATTCCTGAGAAGAGATCCAGATGACGTGTCCTCCCATGGAACCCTCCAGAATTCTGTCCGGAGCTGACCAGCTCTCAGCCATCAAGCTAGTGAGGGTTAGGGAGGAACAGACTCAGCCGCTGAGCTTAGAAGTACCTAGAACAGGTGTGTGAGCATACTGAGTACTTTTCAGCTGTACTGAACACCCCCCATGGATGCCCGCACTTGTACTTGCCCCAAGGCTTATAGCTCAGTGGTTCTCAACCTTCCTAAGGCCGCGACCCTTGCATACAGTTCCTCATGTGGTGGTGACCCCCAACCATGAAATTTAGCTACTGTTATGCATCGTAATGTAAATATCTGCATTTTCCGATGGTCTTAGGCGACCCCTGTGAAAGGGTCGTTCGACCCCCCAAAGGGGTCTCGACCCACAGGTTGAGAACCACTGCTACAGCTGAAGAATGGTAATGCCGGGACCAGAACCCTTCACAGCTCCACAGGCTATGAATTCAGAATCCCGGAGAAGGGGCAGCCGACTCCAAAACTACCTTCTCCATCAGGCAGATGACTCAACACCCCAACTTGCCTCCTTTGCAGCACATAAAAATATAGTGCTCCCAGTTAAATCTGACTTTCGGGTAAGCAACAAATTTGTTTTACTTAAGTAGGTCCCAACTATTGCCTGATACTACTTTAAAACACGATCTGAAATTCAAGTTCAGCCTGGTGGCCTGCATTCTGTCTGCTGACCCTACCTTTGGCTTAAACGCCACAAGAACATTCTACTGCGGTGAAATGAAAACTCTGTCTATGCCTGGACGTCTAGGTATTGCCCTCTTGATGTCATGGGTGTGGGTCCTTCACACAGCTGTCAAGAGCTGGACATGACCATCAGGATGGAAACAGCAGATGGCAAACCATGGGAATGCTCGTTAGTTTTGGGGGGGTTTTGTTGTTTTGTTTTTTAATGGAACCAAAGTTTATTGAGAGCATCCATGTGAATTCAAGTCTGTTAGTCTATGCATAGAGTCCCATCCCACATGGCTATAAGCCACGTGCGTGCAAGGATGTGCTCTCCCGTCAGGAACCCGCTGCGTGCCTGGGAGAAGGACAAAGGGCCATGGGGATGTTTTTAAAGCGTAAGGACCTGGACATCCAGAGTAAACCTCTGAGATGTAACGGTCAGCTACTCCGCAGAGAAAACAAGCCCGCGGATCGTAAGGGTAGATTTTCATAGAAGGGACAGGAGGCAGAATATGAAGTCACACGGGAGGGATGGGAGGTGGGAGGGGAAGAGAAAAGAAGGAAAGCAGGGGGTGTAGAGGGGATCCCCAAGGTGAGGAAAGGGAACAGAAAGTAAACCACAAGTGCTCCAGAGGAATCTCACCATGGGGCCAGGGCCCAAACCTTGCTGCCTGGCAACATAAAAAGCCTCCCCGTGTTGACAAAACTGGTAGCGACATGCATCCCCTACTCTGATGTTATCCGGGAAATCGGTCTCCCTGCCCCTCCTTTCCAGGGGGTGCCCGTGGTTTACAACGTGGGGAGGAAGGAAGGGGTGATCTATGTCAACGCAATAATTTTACTGAAGGCCGGTGGGAGGGAGGGAAGGAAGAATGAAACCACCACAGCCAGCTTGGCCTCTAACTGCTAGACTGCGGTGACAAACCCCATCTGTCAGCTTCGGGCAGCATGTCGCCTACCAAGCAGCCCTTCCCGGGAATCAGCAGTGGCTCGTGAAAAGCCAAGGGGACAGGAAAAGGGGAACCGTCCCTGGCAAAGCTCCCAACTGATAAGGTCATGGTGGGCAGCATGCTTACTCCTGCCCGGGTGAGACCCTACATGTGAGCAGTGCCCCGTTCCCGGCCTTCCGCCAGCTGCCAGTCAGGTAAAGGGTCCAATGCGAGTGGCCCACACAACCACCAGGAGAAGAAACCTCAAGATCAACAGGCTCCCTGCTCTCGCTCCAGCGGAGGACTCGGGGGCAGAGCCAGCCAAGCAGGAGGTGCAGTGACTCCAAAAGGGGGGGTCCCCGGTCCTTCCGACTGAAGCCTCAAGACCTACTCTACTAGGTCAGGAGCCTGCATCCTGGGTCAGAAGCTCCCCTCTCCACACAGATTCCAGATTCCAGGCTTCTTGCCGAAACTGGTTTGGCTCAGTGGATAGAGCATCAGCCTGCGGACTGAAGGGTCCCAGGTTTGATTCCGGTCAGGGGCATGTATCTTGGTTGCAGGCACATCCCCAGTAGGGGGCGTGCAGGAGGCGGCGGATCGACGGGTCTCTCTCTCATCGGTATTTCAACTCTCTATCCCTCTCCCTTCCTCTCTGTAAAAAATCAATAAAATATGTTAAAAAAAAAAAAAAAAGATCCCAGGCTTCCATACTGCAGTGACTCCTTCCCCAGAAACTCCAAGACTGCAGGCAGGATACACGCGGCCCTGCAGGCGAGGCAGAGTTCATGGGCCGCCCGCCTCCCTCCTTGCTGTAAATCACTAGGAACTCTGCTCAGGGACAGGTGCCCCGTCGCTCCGCTGCCTGCCCCGGCCATGGGCAGCCGGATGACGCAGTTCCCAGGAACTGGCCTGTGGCCACCCAGTGGGAATACGATCGGGGCCCCCGGGAGGGACGTCACTGACCCAACCTCCTGACCCAAGTCCCATAGCGCGAGCTGCACCCAGGCTGAAAGCGGCCCCGCAGAGGTCACAGTGACCGGGAAGGAGGCAGGCAGGACGGAGCTGCACTGGTCCCGGGACAAGACAGAGGGCCACGAGGGGGGGAAGTGTGAAAGGGCCCCCCATTACTTAGAACCAGAGCCTCCCAGTTACCCCCGGGCAGGAAAGGCAGGGAACTAACGGCACAGCTGAGCTCCAGATCATCCTTTAGCCCAGCCAGTCCACTGCTTCCCCTGCCTGTGCCCTGCGCTGAGTCCGCGTGTAGGGCTGGCTTTGCAACAGTCACTAAGGGCCTCCTACGTGCCAAGCACCAGGCACAGCCAGACCAGGTAGATGCAGGTTCAAACCCTTGCTCCTCTCCTCACCAGGTCTGTGATGTGGGCGAGATCCTTTAGCTCCTGAGCCTCAGTTACTAACCCCCACCCCACCCCCAACCCCCGTATAATGACAGTAATGCCACCGTGCCCTGCTGCTGTGAGGACTAGATGAGATAATGTACATGAGGGACCTACTACTGCTGACCTGAGCACCTAGTAGGTCCTCAATAAATGAGGATGTGGGGAGTCCCTTAAATAACTCAACTTCTCTAAACCTCAGTTTCTTCTTCGGCAAAAAAAAATCAAAAAACACAACTCTCTCATGCAGGTAAAACACTTAGAAAAGTGCATGGGATACAGAGTGTTAAAATGACTCCTTTCCTCCTCCCCTCCATCCTTAATCTCTGCCTCAGGTCCCTCCACACACTCCCCTCCGTCCTCTTCACTCCCAACTCCCCACCTCCAGCTGCCCTGACATCCCCACGAGGAACCCGTCACAAGGACAGCACTCAGGAGAGTGGACTCACCACCGTCTCTCTCCCAAAGCCACATCCCAGCCTCTCAGTTTCCCGCTGGCTGCTCAGGCTCCTCAGGCCAAAGCCTCGGGCTCCCTCTGAGCCGTTCTGGGCAGTGGGCTAACCACTAAGTCTGCCAAGCCTCCATAGTCTCTTGGATGAGACCGCACCCCAGAGAGGCGTGTGTACAGGCCCAAGTAACAGTCTCCGGGCTCAAGACTAGTTTCCTCATCTGTAACGAGGGGACAAAAGCGGAAGATAAATGGCATCCCGACACAGGGCAGTACCTATGCTGCCTACCACACACATCTCGAAAGATGGTGCCAGATTAACAGAAGGACAGGACATTGGTCATCGATACCCAATCAACTTCACAAACACAACGTGAGTCCCACGTGCCAGAGCCCACCATGGCCGCTCTGCGGCTTCTCAACCCCGTCTGGAGGCCAGGCAAGGCTGCCAGATGCTCCCGCGTCCGGCCACACCGATCCTTCCCTAGCTGATCCCCTAGCCCCTGAGGGTCCCTCTCCACAGCTCCAGCTTCCTTCATTCCGACCTCTCCCTCCCATCTCAGCTCTGTCCTTTGTACCCAGACTCTCTCCTGTGCTTTGAGGCTTAGGCGTGTTGCTCATCTACAGGCTTTACACACACACACACACACACACACACACACACACACACACTGCTGCTCTTCAGAGTTGCAACGCACTTCTCACAACTCCAACCACTTAAAAATCACAAGAGTTGTGCCCAAACCGGTTTGGCTCAGAGGATAGAGCGTCGGCCTGCAGACTGAAAGGTCTCAGGTTCGATTCCGGTCAGAGGCATGTACCTTGGTTTCGGGCACATCCCCAGTAGGGGGCATGCAGGAGGCAGTTGATCAATGCTCCTAACTCTCTATCCCTCTCCCTTCCTCTCTGTAAAAAACCAATAGAATATATATTTTAAAAAATAGTAACAATAACAAGAGTTGCCCCAATAGCCATTTAAAGATGAATGAGTAACAAAATGTGGCCCATATATATACAGCGGAATATTATTCAGCCTGAAAAAGGAATGAAACTCTAACATGTGCTACGATATGGGTAAACCTTGAGGACAGGATGCTAAGTGAAAGGAGCCAGCCACGAAAAGACAAATAGTGCAGGATCACATGCATATGGGTGCCTAGAGTAGTCAGACTCACAGGGACGGAAAGCTGAATGGTGGTTGCCAAGGGCTGAGGGACAGGAGAAATGGTAAGTTATTAGTTCATGAGTACCGAGTTTCAGTTTGGGAAAATGAAAAGTTCTGAAGATGGATGGTGGTGAGGGTTACACAGCAATATGAATGTCCTTCGTGCTACTGAACTGTACACTGAAACAAGTGTAAATCTTACATACAGTTTACCACAATCTTTCACAAAGGAAAACAATTACAAGGGTTGGGGCTGGCGGGAATAAAATGCCAGCCCGGGGCCACTGTGGGACCAGAGAGACCGCAGGGAGCCAAATAAGCAAGAAACACTCCACTGTCACACGGGCTCCACCCCCTCGTCACAATGTCCCCGGCCACACAGTGAAGGCCAGATGGGCTGGCAGATACGTCAAAGCCACCTTACAAACAAGCTCTGGCTCAAGGAAAAAACCCTCAAATAAATCAAAGCCATTCCCTCCCCCCAGCTTGGCTCCGAAAAGAAAAAGCAGACATCTTCTACATCCTCCTGGCAGGCAGGCTTCAGACTGGGTTTTCCCAAAATCACGGGGCTGGACTGACTCACCAGTAGGAAAATGAGTTGACACCAGGAATAATAAAGTTGCTGCGCATTTTGATGGGCAGATAGAATTCCTACAGGCCGGACAATGACAAATCTTTGTAAACTCTTGATGGAAAGCCAAGCTGAAGGAGCAGTGTCTCCCTTTGTTAAGTGTCCACTGTTCTGCTGAGCCTGACTGGATGGACACGGTCATCGTAGACATATAATAAAACCACCCCTGCAGTCTAATCTTTATTTAAAAACAAACAAACAAGAACTATACATCAACTGTTAACAGAACGTATGGGGGCTTATTTTCTTCTTCTTGTCTATTTTCGATATTTCCTACCACCTTTTTTTAAATGAAGCCAAAAGCTAAGCTCACACAGGGATTCCATGGCCAAACACTCTCTCCTTAAGTCCTAAGGACGACCTCATGGGAGCAGAGGCTGGTCCGTGACCATGGAGTCCCATGGTCAAGGAGGCGGAGGCTCTGCGAACCCAGTGCCATGTGACACGCACTTGAAGGAGATGCTCCGAGGGCCTCTCAGAGACCACCGCTGCTCGGCACAGTCAGAGGGGTCTGTGCATACGGAAAGGAAGGGGGTGGAGTAAGACCGGAGGAAGAAAACAGGAAGCCCCACTTGGCACGCGCTGGCGGTAGGCCACACCCCTTCACCCTCAGGAAGGTCACACTGGTGCACAGACGGACGGCCACTTGGCCCCAGCCCAGACAGCCCCCATCCACGGCGATGAGATGTGACATCCGCACCCGGCCCCAGCCTCGGAGCATCCTTACAGTTCCTCGGCCACAGGCCAACCAGGTCCCTTGGGGCTGAGGGGTAGGGGTCACTCTGAGACCCCTCTGCCCTTCTTCCTGCCCCACCTGCAAAGAGGCAGGACTTGAAGGGGGAGGGTGGCAGGCACGGGGCAGGAGGCCCTCGCATTCATCTTGAGCTCTGCCAGTGACAGGGAGTCAGTCACAGGCCCCGGGCAGCTGGCTATGATGTGATTAGACCTGATGACTCAGCAGCGCCCTGTCCACAGGACTCAGTGATTGTCATGATCATTTAAGCTCACCAACCAAGACAAGGGTCGAAACCGGTTTGGCTCAGTGGATAGAGCGTCGGTCTATGGACTGAAAGGTCCCTGGTTCGATTCCGGTCAAGGGCATGTATCCTGGTTTCGGGCACATCCCCAGTAGGGGGCGTGCAAGAGGCAGCTGATCGATGTCTCTCTCATCGATGTTTCTAGCTCTCTATCCTTCTCCCTTCCTCTCTGTAAAAAATCAATAAAATACATTTAAAAAAAAGACAAGGGCTGAGAGGAAGGAGCAGCGGGCAGGGACCAGTGCCAGGGCTCTTCTCCTTCCCGTCCACACGCCGAGCGGGAGCACAGGCTCGCCCGCACCTCAGCAGGAGCCATCTGAGGGAGACACGCTCTGAAAGCAGAACCGACTTCCCTGCGGCCCCAGCCATCGCCCGACTGCAGCGCCCCTCTGCTGCCCTTTTCTGGTCTCGGTGCCTCAGCTGCCTGTTGGGGCTCTCAGAACAAAGAACCAGTATTTCCAGAGAAGCAAACGGATCCCACACCGGGAGGGAAGGAGGGGGACAGAGTATCCCCCTGCTGCCCGGAAAGGCAGTCATTGGGAGAGGGCAGAGCAGGAGCTTGATGTTCTGGAGACATCGTCTCCTCCGCTGAGTGGACCCCGCTGCCAGCGAAGTAGGCCTGAGCGCCATTTCTGGGGGCAAAGTGGCGCCCACTCACAGGGCCATCCAGTGTCAGCACCCACCCTCCATGAAGAGGACCAGGAGCTAAATGAAGGCAGTCTGTGGGGCGGGGAGTGAGGAGAGGAGACTCCAAATGCAGCTGATGACCAAGTCGTGGCTGTTCCCCATCACACAGGACTCCCACTCCTAGCTTTCAGGGGAGACACAGAAGTCAGGAGGCGCCCCCGACAGCAGCTGGGACGGTGGGCAGAGGCCGGGAGCGGACCTGCGGGGCTCTCTTACCTGCCTCGCCACCCTCCGCGCCTCCCAGTAGGGCTTCGAGTCTTCCACGGCTTTGCCGATCTTCTTTAACAGCTCGTCCAGTTTCACCGTGGCTTCAACCAGAACAGAGCGGAACTTCTGCCGAGCATCCTGCAGCCGGGGGATATGGAGAAGCGCGGTTCAGGCTTAAGAAGGAATCTGGAAAAATCTGCCCGACCTCACCCCAAACACGAAGGATGGACCTCACACAACCTACAAGTACCCAGTACCTTCACAGGACAGCGTCTACAGCAGCACCCCAAAGAACTCTCTGTGCTGCCTGAAGTGTCCTAGCATCGGCACTGTCCGGGGCGGCAGCCACTAGCCACATGTGAACACTGAGCACTTGAAAATGGCTGGTGAGCCCTGGCCGGATACTCGGTTGATTAGAATGTCATCCTGACACACCAAGGCTATGGGTTCGATCCCCATCAGGGCACATACAATAATCAACTGATGAATGCATAAATAAGTAGAACAACAATTCGATGTCTAAGTAATCAAAAAACAAATTTAAGAAGAAAAAATTTTATATTTAACAAAATTAACTGGTTGGTGAGACTGAGAAAATACATTTCATCTTAATTAAATACATTTAATTTTTTTTTAGAGGGGGGGGTGGGAAAGGAGAGGGGGAACAAGAGAGAGAAACACAGAACCCATAACCTGGGCATGTGTCCTGACCAGGAATCAAACCAGTGACCTCCTCGTTCACCGAAGGATGCCCAACCAACTGAGTGAGCCACACTGGCCAGAGCTATATTTAAATTTTAAAGATAAATGTGGCTAATGACTACTATCTTAGACAACACAGTCTAGATTTAAAAAGCTGTCTAGTCCTAACCGGTTTGACTCAGTCAATAAAGCGTCAGCTTTCGGACTGAAGGGTCCCAAGTTCAATTCCGGTCAAGGACATGTACCTTGGTTGTGGGCACATCCCCAGTAGGGGGGGTACAGGAGGCAGCTAATCGATGTTTCTCTCTTCAATGTTTCTAACTCTCTCCCTTCCTTTAAGAAATCAATAAAATATATTTTTTAAAAAGTCTAGATCCTTGCCAAGACCGGTTTGGCTCAGTGGATAGAGCGTCGGCCTGTGGACTGAAAGGTCCCAGGTTCGATTCCGGTTGGGGGCATGTACCTTGCTTGCAGGCACAACTCCAGCAGGGGGCATGCAGGAGGCGGCTGATGGATGTCTCTCTCTCATCGATGTTTCTGACTTTCTATCCCTCTCCCTTCCTCTCTGTAAAAAATCAATAAAATATATTAAAAAAAAAAAAGTCTAGATCCTTAAGGGAAGATGTCCAGTCGGCCGCTCCAGCAGCTTAGCCCATAATGATGGCACCATTTCCTACCCCACCATGGAGTCCTCAACCATATGCCTTGGTCGAGATGAACACTGAGAGCAAACTGCCCACATGGCAGACCCTGTGCTGGGCCTTGGACTCGGTCCCTGCCTTCAGGACACTCCCAATCTGGTGAGTATGTCAGGCATTTACAGCCCAGGCCAGAAGTCGGTACCCTGATGGTGGTGGTACAGGTGCCATGGAACCAGCAGTGGAGACCCTCACTAGGCAGGGAAGACAGAACCTTCCCGGAGCGGAGATATCTGCACAGACGCCAAAAGCATGAATGGGCACTGGGGAGGGGAGAGGAAATACTGAGTCCCAAGCAGGCAGCAGAGCCCTCAGCCAGAGGGGAGAGAGGGAGAACACGGTGTTTTCAAGAAAGGGAAGGAAGCTGAAGTCTGGAATGTGGAGAATGAAAGAGATAGGGTGACCACCCATCCGGGAGGCAGCCACTATCAGGGTGGGGAAGGCTGGGCGGGCCTGCGAGGGAACCAGGTGGAGGGGGGCAGTGTTGAGAGTATTACAATGACATCTGTAATCCTCTCAACAATCAAGACTTAAAAATAAAAGTAAAAGCTGGGTCTCAATAAGAGCTTGGAAGGAACAGGCAGGTGGGCCACGCCAGGCTTAAGCACAGGGTAAAAGCTGAGAAACCAGACCCGTGGACATCAGCGGAGGGCAAATTTTTTTTAAGGAAATTTAGTCCCACGTCTAGGACCTACTGGATATCAGGTCAATATCTCACAGACCCCACATTCCCTCTCCTCCTTTTCCCTTTGGCATTTGCCTGACGCAGCCACACCTTGGGTATGGGTGTGTGTGTGTGTGTGTGTGTGTGTGTGTGTGTGTGTACGCATGCAAACACATGCCTTTGAGAAAGGGGAAATGGATACTCAGAGAAGGAACAACACATGATCACCAGCCATGGGGCTGCCCCAAGACCAAATAGCCTCGTGCTGGTAAAACACACGAGGTTCCATTGGCAGCAAAGCACCTGCCTCGCAAGTAACTACCTGAAAGCTATTTCTAAACAGTAAATGGTAGGGACTTGGTGGGCCAATGGGATGGCTCCTGGGGGTAGACGAGACTCCGATCACTTCTCATTCCATCCCCCGTCATGCTGTACCAGACACTTCTGACATCAGCCTGGGTCCCTTCCCCCGGCCCTGTCACCACCATGATTTTCTCTATCTCTCCTCTAGCGGCCCAGGCCCACAGTCAGGTCATCTGTCATCACTGGGCCCCCATTCCCACCTGGCAACCACTGGCTGGAAGTGGAGAAGATGCCCCTTAGAGACTGCCCTTTCCATCCCCACCCCCTGTGCCTGAATCACACCAGCCTGCTCCGCTCACTCAGGTTCCCTGCTAACTCCTTGCTCTTCTGATTTGCCAAGAGCTATTCTGGTCAGTAATGAATATAACCCACCAACTCAGTCCTCCTAAGACAGAGGGCTGCACAGCACAGATGGACTATTTGCTAAGTGGCAGACACCATCCTGAAGGCTCAAGGCCACCAATTTGTGTGAACGCTAACAACCTGATCAGGTAGGTACTGTTGCTATCATTCAGGGAAACTGAGGCAGAAAGCGCATAGCTAACGTGCCTAAAGTCTCACAGCTGGGAATGGCAGGGCTACGATTTCAACTCAAGCAGTGAATAAACAAGTGCAATCGGGTGAGATAAGTACTGAGACCTCAGTATGCACACTGTGCAACAGACGCCCAACTGGGAAGGCCACCCAAAGAAAGTGTCGTCTAAGTCAGGCCTTCTCACCACATAGAGAAGAAGGGGCGTTAGTGACTGAGGGACTAGCAGGAGCAAAGGATGGCAGGTCACAGAAGGTCACAGTTCGATTCCCAGTCAGGTCCATGTGCCACATTAGGCATCTGAACTTGATGCCATGCACAATGGGAGACGGAGGTGGGGGGGGTGGTTATAGCCAATCTCCACTTACTTTCTACGTTCCCTTTGTGAGAAATGACTGAAGAATGTGTTCTACCACCAGAAGTCAAAGTAATCGTAGTTTACTAGATGGCTGCATTGCCAATAGCACTTACAGAGCTGCAACAATGTCAGCATCCATACTGACTACACAGTGATTTTTCTGGGAGGAAAGGGGACAGGAAAAAGTGGATGTGTGGTGGGGACAGAGGGAAGAAAGAGTCCAAAATCTCATCTTCCATGGTGGGATGTTGGCAGATAATAAGTAAAACTGAAAACTCAAGAAGTAGCCACACGAAGTCTACTATTTAGAATCACAGAAGTAAATAACTACATAATCAGCTAAAATGTGTTAAACTCATCTATTAAACTGACTCTAAGGGAGAAAAATTGGACGCAGGGTAGGAGACTAGAATACTAGTGGGGTGCCCAGCCAGTGTGGTTCAGTGGTTAAGCACTGATCTATGAACCAGGAGGTCACAGTTTGATTCCCGATCGGGGCACATGCCCAGTTACAGGCTTCAATCCCCAATAGGGGGCATGCTGGAGGCAGCTGATCAATGATTCTCATTTCTCTCTCCCTCCCTCTCCCTTCTTTTCTCTAAAATCAATAAAAACATATCTTAAAAAAATAAAAGAATGCTAGGGAGTTGTGTTTGTTTGCCTTTTTTTTTTATTATTGTGGCAAAACACCACATAGATTTGTAAGCAGATCTGGATTTTACCAAAGAGTGAACCAAGCTCCTCAGGGGATGCTGGTGGGAGATTCAGGGGCCGCCAGCCTGGTTAAGTGTGTTACCATCAACGGGATTGAACCCAAGAGACTTGATATGAGATCAGCATCTCCCTCCGTCAACCGGCTGTGTTGCCAGGGACGATGATGTATGACTGGCTGACATCCAACCACAAACAAGCCTATTCATCCGAGATGTGTTAAAAGCTAAACACAAAGCCAGTCTTCTCCCTGACGAGATAGAGCGGACCCAGTTCTTTCACCGCTCCACGGAGGATCAGAGCGACTCCAGGGACAACTCTCCACAAATGCTGAGTTTGGCCACCCACAAACCAAAACCTTTCCTGCTTGTCTAACCCAGTGGTCGCCAAACTCATTAGTCAACAGAGCCAAATATCAACTGTACAATGACTGAAATTTCTTTTGAGAGCCAAATTTTTTAAACTTAAACTTCTTCTAACCCGACTTTTTCAAAATAGACTCGCCCAGGCCATGGTATTTTGTGGAAGAGCCGCACTCAAGGGGCCAAAGAGCCTCATTTGGCTCGAGAGCCGCCATTTGCCGACCACTGGTCTAACTGAACAGCCCTGATTTCCTGGGTCTCACCTGATCCAGGAGTAGTCTGTGATCCAGGCATGGCCAGTCGGTTGTGGATACTCCCAGCCTCAGTGATAGCTGAGGGAGGGCATCAGAACCAATGATCCATCAGTACCAAGAAGCCCTCACTCTGGGACTTTCCGGTAACGGTGAGAAAGAGGGAATTTCTCCCCTGAGAAGGCTTAGTGATTGGAATGAAAGCCTGTAGCAGATGGCAACCATCTTGGCACAATGAGGGGAGAGCCTGAGAACGGGGGTGGGGGGTAGGGGGGGGAGAGAAATGGAGTGGGGCGGGGAGAGTCCCAATGACATCTAAGCTTCTGGACCTAATAACGCTTCCCAGTTTAACCACTTTCCCTGGAGCCAAACTAGCACACACACCTCCAATTGTCACCATTGCTTTATGTTATGTTTAAAGGAATTGGAACTAGCTTTCTGTCACTTGCAATCAAATTAAGTCATAAAAATAGGATTGAAACATAGGCCTTGTCAAAACCGGTTTGGCTCAGTGGATAGAGCGTCGGCCTGCAGACCAAAAGGTCCCAAGTTCGACTCTGGTCAAGGGCATGTACCTTGGTTGTGGGCACATCCCAGTAGGTGTGCAGGAGGCAACTGATCAATGTTTCTCGTTGATGTTTCTAACTCACTATTCCTCTCACATCCTCTCTGTAAAAAAAATCAATAAAAATATTTTTTTTAAAAAAAGAAAAATAGGCCTTATGGAAGTCATATTTCTATAGACAGGAGGGGAGGGTGAATTTACAGTCTGTACTTAAACACGGATAGCTGATGGAGGGCGCTGCCCCCGACAATACAGCATGCGTACAAGGAGCAGAGCCTAGGGAATGGAATTTAGCCGAACGCGTATAAAACTTTTCCTGAAATCCATCTGAACGCCAGCTGGCCACACCTGAAAGCCAGCTTGTCTCCACTGAACCTGTGCTTTTTGCCTTATTTTCTAGTTCCAAGAAAAGCCGACTGTGGCCCTTTGTCTCCTACAATTGTCTCCCACGATCAGAGTGGAGGTGGCTTGCAGGGATGTCCAGGGAGGAGAGAAAGCCATTTTCTCTACTACAGGAAATGACCCCGGGAGGAAGCAGTCAGAAGTCCAAACGCATCTTGGGGGGACAAGAAGACCTCACCTGTCTAGGAAAACAAGCCACTTACTCTCCAGGGCTGTTGACCGGCGGGTTTTCTAGGTCAGCACTCGAGAGAGTTCTAAAAGGGCTCCCCTCTGCTTAGACGAGGCCTCAGATCTTCAGATCTGAAAACTGTGTCATCCATTAGGTGACGCAGTCTGAGGGCAATTTATTCAAGCAAAGGACTGCTGATGGTGGCCGAGTCTCCCAGTGTACAAGTGTCAGTGTGTCACAAACACGGGCCTGCATCAGATAAGAACTCCAGCAAAAACAAGCCAACCAGCACCTCCGAGAGCCTTGCCCACAGGGGCCGGGTGTCAGAGTCCTGTTTCCTGGCCAACCCGCTCACCTAAACCTGCATTATCTCACCTGTGAGCTGAAAACGACAGCCTTCCCACTTCTCAAAAGTGCCCACCCGAACCCGGGGAGATTGAAGACGGGATGTCGGTTTTTAAAAATAACTGGCCTGCAAAGTAAAGATGACAGCACGCTTCAAAAGATCCGTACTAATGCCATTTATAAACACACTGCGTTCAGCTAGGAAAGCCAGATTTCACAGGTGTTATCTGTACCTCACAGCAACCTGCAAGACTGGCTCAGCCAGAATGACCCTTCCCTGTCTACAGACGGGAGGACAGGAGCCCTGGGGGCCAAGTGCTGCTTGGCCTGAAGTCACATGCAAATGTCACGCTCAGACAGAAGTGCAGACCTTGAATCTTTCAGCCCATGTGCCTGCCAGTGGTTCTCTAAGTGTGGGCCAGGGAACCCTGGCATGGGGGCTGTCCCTGAGACCTTTTCTGGGAGTCAATCTTCATAATCAAATTAGACTTGTTTGCCTTTTCCACCTTCATTCTCTCATGAGTGTTCAGGGGAGTTTTCCAGAGACTCCTTGATATGGGGCATCGCAAGAGGTGGGACGCAGAAGCTGACACAAAAATCCAGACATGAGAAGGCTTGCAAAAATCACCGATAATTACATGCTTGTCATGAATTTTTTTATGTGAGGAAATAGTTATTTTTATAAAAGATATTAATGTTAACATATAATTGGGGTATGATTTTTGTGTGTGTTTTTTAATATATTTTTATTTTAGAGAAAGGATGGGAGAAAGGGAGAGAGAGAGAAACTTGGAAGTGAGAAAGATCAAGTTGTCCAGGGATGGAACCTACAACCTGGATTCATGCCCTGATCGGGAATCAAACCCAAACCAGTGACCTTTCAGCACGTGGAACAATCAATGCTCAGCCAACTGAGCCACACCAGCCAGGGCGGTTTATAATTTTTTTTGAGATTAATAGTATTTATTTATTTATTTATTTATTTCTGTTAATTCTCACTAGAGGATATTTTCTCCATTGGTTTTTAGAGGGAGAGGGGGGAACTGGTCTATGGTTTTTTAAAATAAATTAATACAAGTTTTTAAATTTCTGACTTTTAATTTTTAACACGGCAAATATAGGTATTGCTCACAAAGCAGAAGCTTTCTGAGGTACTCAACGATTAGATTACAAGAATGTGTAAGGCACCTGAGGCAGGAAGGCATTATCTTGCTCCGAGGCACCAAGCCATACCTGCCCCCTCCGGCCTGCCCTGCGGACACCCTTCTCAAACAGAAACACCTGCATATTTCCACTAACAGTGAAGCTGTTATTCCTTCTCAGATCTTTCTTTAAAGCTTCCACTGGTGCTACCCTCTCTTCATAGCGCCTTCTGCACTTCCTGGCGTTTGCTTCGCTAATCTCCTCTTTAAGAAGGGGGTGTCCAGTCCCGGCTCAGAACCGTCCACCGGGACGGGAATCTGCTACACCGTGATAAGCTGAACAATAAACCCACTGGCGGCAACCAGCATTGCTTTTATAGCCCACGTTGTGCCTGATGAGCAGGGCACTCACATTCGTACATACCTTCAATAAAGCTCTTGCCTTAAAAATGCATTTTCCTTTCCTGGTTTTCCACTTACAGTTATAAATTCTCCTTAAGGATGTGAATCAATTTAAAGAAAAACAGGGAATAAATGGTACATCCAGAAAATCAGGATAGGGCAAACATTACGATAGCAGCCAGAGAATGACCAGTTAAGAACCATAAAGCTCATCAGAGGAACATCCTAGAATCCTATATAATAAAAAGGTAATATGCAAATTGACCAAAACAGTGGAACAACCGGTCGGTTTGATGCGCACTGACCACCAGGGGGCAGACGCTCAATGCAGGAGCTGCCCCTGGTGGTCAGTGCACTCCCACAGGGGAGCGCCACTCAGCCAGCAGCTGGACTGATGCAGCAGTGGCGGGAGCCTCTCCCACCTCCTCAGCAGCGCTAAGGATGTCTGACCCCACTAAGGATCTCCGACCCCCAAGGGGTCCTGAACTGCAAAAGGGTGCAGGCTGGGCTGAGAGACCCCCCTCTTCCCCCTCCCCAGGCTCCACCCCACTGCCCAGTGCACCAATGTCATGCACCAGGCCTCTAGTTACCCGATAAAAGGTGCCACTGGCAACATTCTGACTTACCGACCAGTTCTGAGATACCTGAAATGTTCTGAAGTTTACTAAAAATCATGTTTTTTTTTTCACCCCTCCAACCTATTTTTTTTTTAAGAGAAAAAGGGAGAGAGAAATAGAAACATCAGTGATGATAGAGAATCATTGATGGGCTGCCTCCTGCATGCCCCCGACTGGGGATCAAGCCCGCACCTCAGGCACGTGCCCTTGACCAGAACTGAACCCAGCAACCTTCAGTCCACAGGCCAACACCTACCCACTGAGCCAAATTGATTAGGGCTCCAACCTATTCTTTATAAGAACCATAGTATAGCTACTAAAACACACAAAGGACCCACTTTGAACAGCGCTGGGTGAACAGGGAGAAAGGCTCTCCAGCCTGACAGAACTCCACAGGAATGGGAATGTTCTCCACCCGTGCTGTCCAATACAGAGGCCTCCGGCCACATGTGGTTCCATGAAAACTGAAACTGTGGCTAGTGCAAATACCAAGTCTTATTAAACTTAAAAACTTTTAATGAAATGTAAATAGCCACATGGGACTAGAGATTGCCATATTGGACAGCACAGGTCCGGCTCCTGGACCTTGGGTCTCGCTTGGCTGCTCCCCGCCAGCTCACACCAGCTCCTGGAGTCCTCCAGCTGCCTCCTCTCCTGGCCTCTGCCAGTGTTCCTCCCACAGCCCCAGCTCGGAGCGGCTTTCCTGGCCCGTGAGAGGGGAGCCAGGCCAGTGCGATTCCACCTTCAGGAATTGTGCAGAAGAGGCCGAATCGGAAAGAGTACACCAAGGTACAGCCAACGCCAAGGGCGCCAAACCTGAGAGGCACAGAGCCAGGAAGCAGCAGAGGCGGGGGAGGTGGAGGACGGAGGACCACCAGGAGCTGAAGCCCACCCCGAGAGCCTTATTCCACATCAGCGATGTCATCCACCAGAGGACCCTGGTTAAAACAGCTCCGAAGGATGAGAAACTTCACGGAAAAGGAAAAAAAGGGGACGAAAACACAGGCCCTTCAAACTGGGAGGTGTCAGAACCATTACTGGAGACCCAGTGCCTGAGTTCCTTCCCCTTCTGAGTCCCTTTTTCCCACCTCAAGCCCCAGTCCTGTAGCCGAGGCCCCTGGGGGTGTTCGCCACTTCCTTCTGTGAGGACCGTCCACACATCAGGCAGAACCTTGCAGCCATGTTTCTGATACAAGACACTCTCTCAGGGAACAGAACTGAGGAGCCCAGAGGAGGGAGTGACAGAGACACATGACAGTAAGAAGAGAGCAACATATGACAGTAAGAAGAGAGCAACAGCAGGAGGCAGCAGAGGAGGGGAGATTATCGGGGTTCCTGACTCTGATCCAGAAATCAGATAGTGGTGTAACCTATCCATCAAACCAGGGCACTTTCCAGACTGAGGAGGGGGCCTATTAATAATTACAGCGGGCCCTAGCCAGGTTGGCTCAGTGGATATAGAGCATTGGCCTGCAGACCAAAGGGTTCCAAGTTTGGTCCCAGGTTTGATTCCAGTCAAGGGCTCATGCCTGGGTTATAGGTTCCGTTACAGTCAAGGGCTCATGCCTGGGTTATAGGTTCTATTCCAGTCAAGGGCTCATGCCTGGGTTTTGGGCTCAGTCCAATGTGCAGGAGGCAGCCAATCAATGATTCCCTCTCATCATTGATGTTTCTAGCTCCCTGTTCCCTTCCCCTCCTCTGTGAAATCAATAAAAATACATTTTAAAATGATAATTACGCCAGGACAATAGGCTTCTTAAACCAAGACTGTTGAAGCAACTGGGACACGTTGGAGACGAGGCGCCCGAGTCCCCTCCCTATGCTTAAAGCCCAATGATGCTTCCCTCTCTTGGGTTCCATGACAGGCTCCTTTAACCTTTCAGAAAACCCTCCTTTTACCTAAGTGGTGGCGGACAAAGGGCTGGGGGCCCCAATCCCAGCCGCAGACCCAGGGGCAGCCACTGTGCAGCTCGGCGGACTTGGTGACAAGGCCAGCACCCGTTTTCTCTGTCCACAGCATCACACTGTCCATCTTGGTTGTGACCCAACAAGGGGTTCCTTCCACCAAGAGGGGAAAAGGCAGTCAACAGCGTTTCCTGTGGTAAGTTTCCCTTTTCTGAGGTTAACAAAGGTCTCGGGCTCTTTTTCAGGCCTGCGTGGAACTGAGTTCCTCCTGGCAGAAGGCCCCTCTGACTTGACGGTAAAATATTCCCAGATAAGCATGTGAGCACCCCGGCCCATCCCCCAGGGCATCGCAGCCCGCGCAGCTGTCCCGCCAGGCTGGGCTACCCGGCTCCCTTTGAAGCGATGGCCAATGTCAAGATTCCACGGCCAAAGGCAGGCACTGCCAGTTGGAGGCTAAGTCAAGGCAATTGGCAGATCTGGGAATGGGGAAAAGACTTTAAAATTTTTTTTAATTTAAAATAATTTCAGCCAGAACAGGTTTGGCTCAGTGGATAGAGCGTCAGCCTGCGGACTGAAAGGTCTCAGGTTTGATTCCGGTCGGGGTCATGTACCTTGGTTGCGGGCACTTCTCCAGTGTGGGGCGTGCAGGAGGCGACTGATCGATCTCTCTCTCTCATCGATGTTTCTGACTTTCTATCCCTCTCCCTTCCTCTCTGTAAAAAATCAATAAAATATATTTTTAAAATAATTTCAGACTTGGGGAAAAAATGAGAGTGAGAGGCAGACATGGTGCTCCTTTAATCTAAAAAAAAATACTTCAGCCGAAACCGGTTTGGCTCAGTGGATAGAGCATCGGCCTGGGGACTGAAAAGGTCCCAGGTTCGATTCTGGTCAAGGGCATGTACCTTGGTTATGGGCACATCCCCAGTGCAGGAGGTGGCTGATCGATGTCTCTCTCTCATCGATGTTTCTGGCTTTCTATCCCTTTCCTTTCCTCTCTGTGAAAAATCAATAAAATATATTTAAAAAAAATATTTCCATGCGCATTTCCTAAAGACAAGGACACTCTCTGACAGGGCCTGGCACAAGAACCAAAATCGGAACAGCATGTTCATCCAAGGCTACCAATCTGAGCTATGACTTTATTCAAACTGTCAACTGTCCCAGGAATGTCTTCTTTAATAAAGGGGGAGGGGGGGAATTGTTTAGGGGGCTCAGGATCCAAGCCAGGACCTGCACCTTACATGGGGTTGTCATCTCTCTCTCGTCTCCTTTACTCTGGATCAGTTCTTTAGTCTTTGTCTTTCCAGGCCTCGATATTTTTAAATAACACGAGCCAGTTATTTTGTAGAATGTCTGTCAGTTTGGAAAAGACTCATTTTCAGTTCAACCTTTTTGTTGCTGTTACATAGGAATGAGCCACCAGAATGGAATGGAATATATAGAGACAAAAGTCCAAAGCACTACAAAGGAAAAAAACCATAAACCCTTTAAACCTTCAGGCGCGAAGGTCAGTCCTAAGAGGCCCTAGAGCAGTGGTCAGCAAACTCATTAGTCAGCAGAGCCAAATATCAACAGTACGACGATTGAAATTTCTCTTGAGAGCCACATTTTTTAAACTTAAACTTCTTCTAATGCCACTTCTTCAAAATAGACTCACCACACTTAAGGGGCCAAAGAGCCGCATGTGGCTCTCATGCCGCAGTTTGCTGACCACAGCCCGAGAGGAAGGGGTGAAGTTACATAACTCTACACACACACACACACACACACACACACACACACACACTTCGGCTAAAAAGACTGACAGGACCCGAGGCTTTTTCATTCAGGGCCACACATGCTTTTAAACCCACGGGATTCTTTGTGTAGGAGGAGGCAGAACTGCTGACCCAGGGCTTTTACCGAGTTCAACCACCAGGGAATGGTTTCCATGTTCACACCAAGAAGCGTAGTGTATTTCCTCAACTTCAAGATGCACTTTTCCCCAGCAATTCTTAAACATTAGATTTGAGATGGATTATACAATTGATTGGCACGTTTTCCAGGATAATGTTTCAACCACCACCCAAGCTGTTACGCAATACCAGGTCCATTTCCAAACTGACAGGAGCTTTAGAATCAGGGCACGCCGGGGAGTTCAGGCCCAGCCTTGGAAAGCTCCAGAGACCATTTAGCTGGAAGCACGCATCCACCCACCGCATTCCAGGCCAGCTGGCTGTCTGGCTCCTGCTGGCTTTTGGATAACCTTCCTCCTGACTGCAGCTAATCAGGGGAAAGAAAGGAGGGCACAGGATGCAAGAGAACCAAAGTTAAATCGCTCTGCTGGAACTTTAGAGACCTGAAAAGAACGATCAGAAGAAACAGCTAAAAAACGTTAACAGTGGTTGCTTCCTGGTGGGAAGAAATCAGGCAGAGGACCTCCATTTTTGTCATTAAAACTTCTCTGGGGCTTAAAAAAAAAAATGTGCAAGCTTTGCTTCACTAAAAATAAAATCTTAAGTAACTGCAGCATAGATTGACCTTTTGCATTTTCTGTATCATCAGGACTGAGAGTGACTCATAGTTCATTCGGCATGAGGCTAAATCAAAATCTCAGTCGTACAAATAACAGGGCTGGAAAAGGCTTTGCCCTTGCTGAGCTCAGATGCTCCTCCCATTTCACAGAGTAGATAACTGAAAGTTCAGGAGGTAAATTTCTCGAAAGGATGTATACCTGGTGAGTGTCAGGACAGGCATTGAAGTCCTGGACCAGCATTCTTTCATCTCACCAGCCTCAGCAGGACCTCAGGATGTGCATTCCCAAACCACCTATGGGCCTGGGCTCTAGCCTCAGATCCTGGATTCAAATCCTGCCTCTCCACCCATTGGCCATGTGACCAGGAGAACTGACTCCATCTTTCAATGCCTCCATTTCTAAAGGCTACAATCCACAGGAACCATAACGAGCTGTCGTGAGAATTGAGAGCAATGTTTAGCATATAATAAACTTTCAATAAAAAGGGACTTTGCTGAAACCGGTTTGGCTCAATGGATAGAGTGTTGGTCTGCAGACTGAAGGGTCCCAGGTTCCATTCCGGTCAAGGACATGTATCCTGGCTGCGGGCACATCCCCAGTAGGGGGGGTGCAGAAGGCAGCTGATTGATGACTCTCTCTCATTGATGTTTCTAACTCTCTATCCTCTCTCCCTTGCTCTCTGTAAAAAATCAATAAAATATATTTTTTTTAAAAAAGGAACTTTGATGTAGGAGCCATCTACACTAATAAAAGAGTATGATGCAAATTGACCGTACCTTCATGATGTCCACCAGCCAATCAGGAGTGGGTATGCAAATTAACCCAACAAAGATGGTAGGTTAATTTGCATACACAGGCACTGAGCAGCTGGGAGATGTGCTCCACACCGCCTCAGCCTCTCTGGGCTTCTGGGCAGCATGATAAGGTGGAAAGGCAGCTCCAGGCCAGAGCAAAAAGGCGACTCTGGACAGAGCGAAGTGATGCTAGCAGCCAGGGGAAGGAAGGCCCGTTCTCGCCCGAATCTTCGTGCATCGGGCCTCTAGTTATTCAATAAAGAACAAAGGACAGAAAGAAAAGGACCACCATTTGTTGAACGTTCTATGCCAGGTACCATGCCAGGCACTTTACAAACATCACTGTAGTTAGTCCTTAACAGCCCTGCAAGACAGGTATTACCCTCTTCGTTTTAGAGAGAAGAAAATTACAACCCAGAAAAGCTCAGCACCGTGCCATCACCGCACGACTGGTGAAGAAGCAGGGGAGAACTCAGGTCCAGCTCTCCTGAACTCAAAGCCATACTTTCTACCATCACATGCTTTGGAGGTCAAGTCTCTATTGGCTCCAAAATAAGTTTTCCTACTTTTTTTTTTTTTTTTTTAGCTCTACATTTCGTAGAGGTAAAGAATGGTTTGCTTTAAAAATTCCAATCTGAGGAGTAGATGCAATTTCTTGCAAATGCATACAATTCCAAGATTCTATTTCCCCAGTGCAGATGCTAACAAAACCAGCGGTATGTTAAGAGCATCATTTTTCTCTCAGACAAAATGTTAAAGAATTGGGCAAAGCAGCAAAGAATTCCCTACCACACGACCCTCCGCTCTGCTAGGCACTGGCTCTCTTTTGCTTTTTTTTATTGTTGTTGGTTTGTTTAAGGGTCACTGGGATCACTAACCAAAGTCCTTGCTTTGCTGGCTGGTTAACCATTAAAGCAACGAGAAGGTATTGTGAAACATGGTTGTTTATTAAGTGAATGAAACAGATGTCCTGCAGGCCTCAAAACAAGTCCCTGCAACTACATCTCCACCATGAGTGTGGCAGTTTTCAAATGGGGCTCAAAATTCTTCGGCACTACTGCCATCGAGAGATGGAGACTATGTCCCCTCCTCTTGAATTTGGGTGAGCGCAGGATGCTTGGACCAATAGCATATGACAGAGGGGCTACTATGGGACTCCAAGGCTCAGAGAGAAAAGGCCAAGATGTGTCTACCTGGTCATCTTGGGATGCTCATAGTGGGGGAAGCTGGACGCCAGGTGGAGGTCAGAGTGCCTGAGACCACCTGCTGGGAAGGTCAGATGTAAGCACTCGGGATGACAACCCCAGCTGAGCTTCCAGCCAAGATCCAGCGTCCACAGCCAGACACAGACATGGGCCTCCTTGGCTGTCCAGTCAAGCCTTCAGATGACATCTGATCCCAACTGCATCAGAGACCCCCTCAAGCAAGAGCCACCCAGCTGAGCTGTCTCCAAATTCCTGCCCCACAAATCATGGACAAAATAAAGCAGCAGTTTTAAGCTATGATGTTTTGGTGTAACCTATTTGGTAGAAATAGTAACCAGAGCAATAAAAAGAAAAACATCCATTTCATCTCTTCTTCCAATAAAACCAAAAAGTGGGGAAGAAAAGAGGACATCAAATCTGCAGACTCCAAATCTATCAGGATGAAGCCAGACCCTTTTACAATGCTGGTGACAAAAGGGCAGGAGTGGATGAAGACAACCACACGCCGCTCGTCACGCGTCGCTTGAGTCTGATGCCAAACGGCAAAAGAGTGTCTCCTAAGTGGGCTTGGCTGCGGTTATAACAAACAGCGGATGTTCCTCTTACTGTCTCCCTGCTAGCAGTTTCTTTCTGTCACAGCACGCATTCATAACAACTCTCAGATAACCCAGCAGAACACAGCCAAGGAAAAATCAGACAGAAGAAGAGAACAAAACGCTTTCCACCTTCCCTTAAGGAAATGAAAGAGTTCTCTTCGAGCTGCTCTGCAAGGGATCATGAAACCCGGGGTTAAGATGCTTTGCATAAAAGCAACAGTTTTCACTCTTGAAATATCTAGGTGGCCACAGGCAGATTAAGCAACGCTCAGAGAGGAGGGCTGGGCAAAGACAACTGGGATGAGCTGCCAAAGGATGAGGTTTCCATAGGTGTTTAACTGAGCTGGCCACACACACACACACACACACACACACACACACACACACTGCTGGTGAAAGGTCTCAGGAGGCAAAACAGCAGC
Organism: Lasiurus cinereus; assembly: GCA_011751065.1. NCBI lineage: Eukaryota > Metazoa > Chordata > Mammalia > Chiroptera > Vespertilionidae > Lasiurus > Lasiurus cinereus. The sequence goes on from JAAGEH010000125.1 coordinate 17,241,336, forward strand.
TGCCCAGGTGCCCGTCGGGTGAGGGGTGGGTAAAAACGCTGGGGTACATTGACCCAATGGAATGCTACTGGGTCGTGAAAAGAAGGAAATCTTAACCTTCTGCGACAGCATGGAGGGACCTGGAGGGCATTCCGCTCAGTGAAATGCGCCAGTTAGAAAAAGACAAGTACCATCTGATTTCACTTACATGTGGAATCCATTGAACAAACAAACAAAATAGAAATAGGCTCACAGATAAAGAAAACAGACGGACCGCTGTTAGAGGGGAGGAGGATGGGAGATCGGGGGAGAAAGGTGAAGGGATTAAGCAAAAAAGAAACAACAAAACACACAGACAGCAGGGCAGTGATTAGCAGAGGGCAATTGGGGTGAGGAGAGGTACAAAAGGGTAGAGGAGGATAAATGGCGATGGAAGGAGACTGGAGTTTGGGTGGTGAATACACAGACAACACACAGATGACGTATTTTAGAATTATACACCTCAAACCTGTATCATTTTATTTTCCAATGTCACTCCAATAAATTCTATTAAGATTGTTTTAAGGAAAGGAAAGGAAAAAGAACAGCTCAGTACTAAAGGCTACAATCCACAGGAGCCCCAGCTCCCTGCTGCCCAGCGAGTTTGAAGATTCCATCACCCCCAGGACGGCAACAGCCCATCGACCCCACCGCCAACCTCCTTTCGATGTGAGGACACCCACGGGCACCCCAGCAGGAGGGGGAGGCATCTTGGTAAACCTGGGGCACAGTCGTCTCACGGTACAGAAGTTTGCTTGATGACACCAGCAAGTGCCTATGATCCTATGACAGGTTCCGGCTGAGGGACCGGGAAAGTTGGTGTATTATCTCATTGCCTTCAGAGCTTACAAGGAAGACACACTGATTTATTTTTTTTAATATATTTTATTGATTTTTTTACAGAGAGGAAGGAAGAGGGACAGAGAGCTAGAAACATCGATGAGAGACATCGATCAGCTGCCTCCTGCACGCCCCCTATTGGAGATGTGCCCGCAACCAAAGTACATGCCCCCGACCGGAATCGAACCCAGGACCCTTCAGTCTGCAGGCCAACACTCTATCCACTGAGCTAAACCGGTTTTGGCGACACACTGATTTTTTTTAAGGCAACAGGGTCAATATCAGAGACCGGATAGCCATTTCTATGTTCTATTCAACAGCCCACACTAATAACATCTTGCTAATGTGGCCACAGGGAATGAGATTGGGCAAGAGAACCTGTGTGTGCCCACAGTCTATCCATTTAGAAATGAGGCAACTACTCAAACTCAGACATTCTTAATATCTGAAATGTTTCCCACTGTTATATCTTGGTGATTGTGTGTGTGTATTTCATAAATGAGTGTTTCTTGGCTGCCGACAATCCTAAAATGCCTTGAAGGCACTTTTCATCCCTCCATGAATGACCGCCAGGAGAGCTTAACAACGGAGTCATTCACGACGCAAGCCCACCAACCTCAGGCCTGATCTTCAATTAAAGCAGGGACTACCACTCGGAAAAATGTTTCCCACCGGCCTTCCTAGCTCCCAACATTCCTTTCACAGGAATTCATGTGTCTGGCTCATAAGGACATCTTTTTATAATACAGTAATGCTTCATTCTCTCCACCCCCACTCCCTACGAAAAGGATAAAAGATGGCCATTGTAAATAACTGAGAAAACATGGAGAAATGAAAAATTACAATCACCAGCAGTCTTAGCAACTAGCAATCACCACTTGTAACATCTGAGGGTGCATGTTTCCAGAGTCACGCTTCTCAAACTACGTGGAAATACGGGCCCCCACGCCCGCCCACTTTAATCAATGCTTCTGTAGAATAAAAATCAACTAAAAAAGTGAAAGGTCACTTGGATCACTCGGCAATGTCATTTTTTTCCCTTTAATTTTTAAACTTTTACTCCCAATTTCTGTATTTAATTCATCTTAATTGTTAACAAGCAGTTCACTGCCTGTGGACCACACTATAAATCCCTGTGTTCTAGACCTTTTTTCTCTCCTACGCACATATGCTCTTATACATACACCTGGTCTTATACATACACTACATAGAGTTTTACATACACTTTATGGTTTTACTAAAGGCCCAATGCACGAAATTCATGCAAGGGGCTCAGCCCTCCCAACCCCGGCTTTGTCCAGAAGGACATGTCTGGAAGGTCATTCAGCTGCTCGGTCTAATTAGCATATTAGTTCTTTATTATATAGGATTACCTAATCTTTCCTCCCCTGAGTCGATCATGACCATTTGTCCATATTCACACCTGCCATCCTTTTTCAATGGGAAAGGCCATGATTGCAATGCCACGTCTCCAAGCCCGGCAGACTCTTAGACCTCCGTGAGCTAGGACCTCTGTAAGTGAGGGACTTTGGGGAGGGGAAGGACACGGGTGGTAGTTTCCAAAGGTCACAAGGGCTGTGCCCAGGGGTGGCCCTACCTAACAAAAGCCCAGGGACTAATGCCATTTCAGAGCCCTGCAGAAGAGGGACCCGTCTGTTTTCCAGGACATACTGTGTGGGACGAAGCCAACAGTCCACAAGGGCTCTTGATTCTAAGCAAAATATAACATCCATTCACTCCAACATTTGTGCTCCTGTGAGCAGACAGGTAAGGAGATGCTGTGGACAAAAGATGGGAAGGCCAAGCCCCTCCCTCCAGAGACCAGATCCTGCGGGGTGGCCAGACAAGTAAACAAATGGCCACACTACAGCCTGATGCACACACACCAGAGGGAGGGAAGGGTGGTAGGAAGTGCGTGAGACAGCGAGTGCTGGGTAAGACGTCCCAGCGATTCTGATTCTGGGTGGGGCCCAGGATGCTCTAATTCTAACCAGTTCCTGTCGGCTAAGGCAGCTGGTGCAGGACCACATACTTCAAGGGCACTGCTCTAGAGTGGTAGTTGACAACCAGGGGCATTCCGCACCGCGGGGACACTTGCAAGACTGGGGACATGCTTGATTGTCACAACTGGGGAGGAGAGGCGCTGTCATTGGCATTTGGTGAGACGCTGCTCCAGGACAAGCCCCCTAAAACAGAGAATTGCCCAGCCCACGGCGTCCACAGAGCTCAAGTGGAGCATCTGCTCTGGAGCAAGACACCTGAACTCGATGCCTCCGTTTTGTCATCGGCAAAAGGGGGATGATAAACATCTACCACATGAAGGCGCTCTGAAGTGTGTGGGAGAGGGCCTGGCACACAGTAGGCACTCATTATTATCAGGAGCAGTCATCACTGTTGAAGGGCAGTTAGGAGACAAAAACAGGCAGGAGTGACAATTCCAGAATGGACACAAAACCCTTCCTCCCAGCACCCACCACACTGCAGCCCTCGCCGCTCTGCGCCAGTAACAGCAGTAATGTTCGGTAGCTTTCTATGCACCAGCCTGGGGAAGACGAAACAGGCCCAGAGACACGAAGCAGTCTGCCCAAGGTCACACAGCCATGAAGGGCAATATGTTGCTGTTTATCCACTCGAATACTGTATCTCCCAAGCATCTAGGAAGGGCCAGGCAACTCCCGGGAGAAGATAGGCCCTGACGAAGCAAGGGTCCCTGGAGACAAACCGATGTGCACAGTCCAACAGGCCAGCCAGAGGGCAAACCCTGCTGCTGCACTGAATGCAACCCCGTCATCCCGGCCTGCAGAGCCCTCTCTCTGGCCCCTGCCCAGGGCCCGTCACTAACAACAAACAACAACATCCCAGGAGGGCCTGGGCAGGAGAGCAGAGCCATCGCCAGCCCCTGTGCGGGCCTGGCTCCAACGGACAGCGCGTCAGAGCCTGTTCTGCATCTGGGCGCTCCCTGCCAGCCCCGCCCCCAGACCGCTCCTGCACCCGGGCCGCGCAACCATCCAGTGCCCTTCACAGTCCCTGCTCTTGTCCTCCGGCCACCCAGGGATGTGGACAAGAACCGTGAGGGCCCCTCGCCCCAATTCATAGATGACAAGACTCACACCCAGGGCCACGTGCCCATACACGTCAGCTGACCTTGGATTCTAACCCAATGCCACCTTATGTTGCCTGATGCCAACCCTACACCCGCCCCTTCCCCATGGCGTTAGCTTTTGTTTTGTTTTGTTTTTCCTTTCTGACTATCAAGTAGTACAGATTCTGCCCAAGCCGGTTTGGCTCAGTGTGTCAGCCTGCGGACTGAAAGGTCCCAGGTTCGATTCCAGTCAAAGGCATGTACCTTGGTTGTGGGCACATCCCCAGTAGCTGGTGTGCAGGAGGCAGCTGATTGATGTTTCTCTCTCATCGATGTTTCTAGCTCTCTATCCCTCTCCCTTCCTCTCTGTAAAAAAATCAATAAAATATGTACAGATTCTATGCATTAATTCAGAAAATATCGGAAAGTACAGAAATATGTCACTCATCTCCCCTCCCAGGAACAAATACCTGGTGTGTAACCTTCTCCAGGCACTGTCGTGCATACAGACGTATTTTAAAGAAGAGAGCACCATACTACTGCTCTCCTGGAATCTGCTCTTTCCCATTCAGATGTCTTCCTCTGTTAATAACAGGCTGTGTCATCCTTTTAAGGCCTAGATTCTAGCAACCACTGCGTGTGCATTGTTTTCATTTCTTTAACCAAACTCCTACTGAGAGTCCTTCGGATTTATACTTCCCCAACATTTTTAAACAACGCTGCCATGAGCATTACCAGACCTTTGTCCTTGCCCAGTTATTCCCTTAGGACACAGTCTTACAAGTGCCATTGCTGGGTCAAAAGTTACCGTCCCTTGCCCTGGCCGGTGTCACTCAGTGTTGGCCGCACACGGAAGCATCCTGGGTTCATCCCTGGTCAAGGGCATGTGCTGGGGCTGTAGGTTCAATCCTGGCTCCAGCTGGGACACATGGGGGAGGCAACCAATCGATGTGGTTCTTTCTCTCTCTCTCTCTCTCTCTCCCCCTAACTCCCACTCTCTCTAAAAATAAATTGAAAAAATACCCTGAGGTGAGAATTAAAAAAAAAGTTATTGTCTCTTGACATCCCAGCCGTGGTGTGGGGGGGACTGTCCCCAAAGCAGGAAGTCCGAAGCCCTTCCTTTCTGATGGCCAAGCGCCAGGTCAGGGCTGAGGGGAAGGCAGCAGCCCAGCCCAGATCACAGCGGTGCCCAGAATAAAGACCTCAGGAGTATCTGTCTTTCCCACCAGCCAGTGGCCAGAGTCCTAACACTGTAAGCTGCAGGTGAAGTCTGTAGTGTCAGCTCTCCCGCCTCCACGTCTAGGCTACCTGGACGTTAACAGACCTCCAAAAGGCTTGGGTCTCCCAGCCTCAACTGGGCGTCTCCTATTCCACAAGCCCCACCCCAGCTTCCTGATACCCCCCCTCCCCCACACACAGCCCTCTCACTCCTAACCACACGGTCCTTCCAGAAGTCAGCAAGCTCGTCCAGGGCACAGGTTGTGTCTGAGGTGCCCCTGAGGAACCCACATAGGACTCAGCCCACAGGACGGGCGGTGTGTTTGTGACATGAATGCTCCTAGGCCACTGTTCACTGGAACCAGATCTCACCTGGGCACAAAGAGGTCAGGGCCCCGCCCAGCCCGGACTGGGCAGTTTCAAGGAACAGTCATTCCTCACTTCCCCTCATCCAAGTATCGCTTCACACATTCTCTAGTACTTTCTCCAAAACACAACTGAAGTCTTATAGGGCCTTCCCCCAGCACACTACACACACACAAACACACCACACACACCATACACCACACACACCATACACCACACACACCATGCACACAATACACACACTGCAAACACAATATATACCACACACACCCCGCATGTACTACACACACTACACAAACACCACACCACCCACACAACCCACAAACCACATACACATCACACACACCCAAACATGCACACCAAACCTCATGGGCCTTAGAGGCCAAGGTGCTATGATGTGACCACATTATCTTTTCAGGAGAGAATTCCTCTCTTCCCCCGACTTGTGTTAGTATTCATTAGAGAGAGGCCCTCCCCATCCACCACTCCCTTTGCTCTCCCACCCCCGAGTTTCCCAGCTTAAAACCTTATTTTTAAGAGAAAATGTCTGCTGGTGTCTGGAAGGGAAAAAAAGGCAGATTCTGGGCGCAGACCTTATGAAAGTTTGGGGAACACAAGTGTCCAGAATCAAATGCTTTTCCCATCCGTCCCCACCCAAGCAAGGAGAGGCAGATCTCGAACATTTCCCACCAACTCTGCCTCCCTGGGGAAGGGCAGGCTGGGAAGGGCTGCTTTTGATTACTGGAAGTCAGAGAAGCTGAATGTGGGTAACCAGGCCTGTGTCCTTCCTCCTCCTCCTCCTCCTCCTCCTCCTCCTCCTATTTATCTTCCTCTTCCTCCTCCTCCTCCGCCTCTCCCTCCTCACCTGAATGACCCATTTCTCTGAACCTCTCCTCCTCTCCTATCCATCGCTTCCCCACCCCCAGGCACACCAGTCAGTTCTTCCTCGCTTGGTCCTCAACCAGGTCACACCCTCAGCTTAGCACTGGCCACTCCCTCGGGCTGGAATGTTCTTCCCCACATGGCCCGGAGGCTCTCTCTCTCCAGACGAAGTCTTTCCCACCCAGTACACAGAACACTGCGCCCCTCCTCCCTGCCCTCTCCCCCCAACACCCACACGGCCCAGGCCCCTCCTGACCTGTCCTCAGCACAGTGACTACTGTGGCGGTCACTGTTAACTGCATCTCCTCCCCTCCACAATGTAAGACAGGTTCCGTCCACTGTCTTCACTGCTCTCTCCCATAACCTAACGCTGTCCTTAGCGCATAGTAAGTGCTCAATAAACACTCAAGGATGTGTCTATGGGAAAATGCGTTTACTTTCTTAATTTGAAACATCAGGTTTATATGCAAGAGCCTCTCTGGTTAAAAGGTTATTCCCTTCAGCAGCTTGAAAGGCTGGCCCTCCCGATAGCAATCAGGGTGCAGAGGGCACACGGCTCTGCTCAAACAAGGTGAGAGGCAAAGTGAGGTTGCAGGAAGAGGCAGACGTCCAGCTGGCGACATGCAGGTGGCCGGCATCCAGAGGCCTCTTGGGAACCTCCGATTTAAAGACAAAGAGGAGGAAGAGGAGGAGGAAGAGGAAGAAGTAGAAGAGGAGGAGGAGGAGGAAGAAGAGGTAGAAGAGCAGGTAGAGGAGAAGATAGAGGTGGAGGAGAGAGAGGAGGAGGAGGAGGTGAAGGTGGAAGTGGTGGTAGTGGAGGAGGAGAAGGAGGTGAAGGTGGAGGAGGTGGTAGTGGAGGAGGAGGAGGAGAAAGATGGGATCCTAAAGGTGAACCCAGGCCTGCACCTCAGCCTATGGCTGTCCAGAGACAACCAAGCCACGCTCTGTGAGCAAAGTAGCAGCCGCCACAAACCTGGTCATCAATTCCCTTTCACCAGCGTCAGACAAAGCCAGGAGGAGTGCTGGGCACTCCAGGTGACGTTCAAAAAGTGAAGGCAAAGGAAATGTGAACAGAGTAAGACCCTCCTCTACGGGCTTCGAAATGGTTCAGGCCAATCCTCATTCTCTACAGGTTCCACACTCATTGCCATTTACTACTCATGATTCCAAGTCAACGTCCGTGCACTTCTGCACTCACCCGTGGACACGCACAGAGCAGACATGCACAGCGTCCCCAATGCGGGGGCTCCCAGCCGAGGTCAAGCAAAGACCCTCCGCTGCTGGTTTCAGCTCTCATACCCTCAACCGCATCCTCCTCCGGGCCATTAGTGCCACGGCTTCTGTGTGTTTTGTTGGTGATGCTGCTGTTTAAAGCGGCCAGCAAGCCTCAGGCTGACATGCTGTCCGGTCGGTGCCCCTCAGCCCAAGGAGGCTGTGACGGGTCACAGAGAGCTCAGGTGCTAAACAGGCTTCATCCCGGCATGAAGCTGTGCTCTTGCCCATGAGTTCAACATTCATGAACCGATCACATATATCAAATACGGCGACTTTAAACGGGACACCATAAAACAAGGTTGTGTCCACCTGCTGACAAAAACGTGACTAGAGACTCACAGGAACCTCAGGTGGGGCGAGGGTCCTGCCGGGGTCTGGTCTCATTTCCCCTCTGGGAGCAGCGGTTCAGGATTCACTGGTTCAATGTTCACAGCTACTTTACAGAAAACAACTAGCACGGAAAAAAAGGGGGGGAGGTGGCCCGGGAGAGGTCAATGGGGGAAAAAGAGACATACTGGTATGTAATACTGTATGTAATATATTAAACAATGATGAATTTAAAAATAATTTTAAAAAATTAAAACTGTGGTACATTTTTGAAAAGAAAACAACTACCACAAATAATGAGAGTCAACCGTGTATCAAAATGCTCTGCTTCCTGTCCCACATCCTCTGGCGCGCACCCCTGCACCACCCCCGCGGCTCCGCCATCTGCTCCTCTTTGCACAGGGACTTGGCTGGGCGGTTTCAGCTCAGC